>BSBK01003386.1:0-527500 GCA_027943335.1 Chamaecyparis obtusa
AATACAATATAATTATAACTCTTCAAGGAAGAGATAATAAAGGAAATGAATTATTACAATGCTGGTAAGCATTGTGTGATAACAAATTATGATGTAATGTATCTCTGAGTTAAATACTGATTCACATGCTATTATATTAAATCTTATTTAAAATAGGGAACTATTATAGATCATATATATATATATATATATATATAATATATATATATATATATATATTATATATATATATATATATATATACTAATAATATTGAAATAGAAATTATATATATTTGATAATAATATTGAAATAAGAATTATACATATATTTATTTCAAGTGTGAATATACAATACGTATTAAAATACTAGAACGAGATCAGAATCACAAATTCATAATGGTAGAACAACAATAATTAAATAGGATATATGAATTAAACATTTAATAATTGTATACATAATCTTATAGGTTGGTTTATAAAAATTGTATTACTACCATTATTGATATATAAAGAGGAAATAAAAAAATTATATATATATATATATATATATATATATATATATATATATATATATATATATTATATATATATATATATATATATATATATATATATATATATATATATATATAATATATATATATATATATATATATATATATATATATATATATATATATATATATATATATATATCTATATATATATATATATATATAATATATATATATATATATATATATATATATATATATATATATACATGCTCCAATTTGTCACTTGCCGGATTGGAAGGAAAGAAGATAAGGATGTCTTCAAGGAGAGCTTATGTAAATCCCACCAATAGCTTCTGTCCCAAAATAGGGTGGGGGTCAGTGTCCCAATAGTTTGGGCTTGGGACCTGTAAACCATCAGGGAGCCTATTGGGAATGGTATCTAAGCACCTCGGTCACATCCTAAATTATTCCTATCCAATTCGACAAGGTAATAAGTTGGACATGGGACCCTTATATAGTCATAAGAGGAAATATAAATTCTATTTAAATTATCATTTCATTTAATTAAGTTGAAATACTAAATAGATCTATATGAAATTACAACTATGATAACTAGAAATGAGAGATCCAAGGTTACAAACTAACAAGGGTCATTACAGATTCTGAAAGGTTGTTCCAAACTCCTATAAACTTTTATGTTGCTTCTTGTTCTAGTTTAGTTTCTATTAAACATACTACATTAGGTTTTGTCTCAAAATACTTTTTGATTAAACGTCTCTAGTTAGGGGCATTGCAACCCCTAAAATTCCATGTTATGAGCTTCATTTCTTTCTAAGAGAGAACAAGTCTCTCCCAGATCTTAACTTTCTTTGGTCTTTTCTATTCTCCCTCTCATCCGCTTTCCTCCTGTATTTATCTTTTTGGACTTAGATTTATTTTTCTTGATTGTTCTATTTTCCAAAATTCCTTCCCCATCTCTCAAGACAAATTCATCTTATGTCCCTCCCTGATTAAGACCCCCCTCATCCTCAACATGGTCTTCATCACCTATAGTCCTGATTTCACGGATAGGGGACATGTAAATATCTTTAAATACTTCTTCTACCACAATGTCACCCTTAAAATTATGCTCCTCCTGCTCCATCTTCTTGATCTTCCTGGCTAAAGCGGATGAATCCTCCCCATTCTCTAGTCTTTCATCTCTCTCTTCCACACTCACTTATATTACTAATATATCTATTCCTTTTTTAACTTAAGCTTGTGGAGTAAATGTGTTCACAATCGAGTTTTTTTGTATTATGCTCTATTTCCTCTATGATATTTCTATAATCTGCACTAGTCATATCCTTACCAACAATTCTTAAACATACTTTATCTGATATGATAATAACATGCTAAACTGAACCAATGGCATGTTCTTCATGTGGTACAAGGAAGATTTGGCTATCAAATATTCCTTCATGAAAGCTGAGTGTGAGAGAAGGTATGTGATTTCTTCATCTTTGATTGGTAACTTTGACGGGCAACATCTTTCGAGCCCTTGGCATCATATTCGATCACAAATTTCAAATGCATTTTTTTTTATTTGATCACGAATGCTCACTGAAATGACCACATTCTACTGGTGTTGTGCCCTAGCCCGTGCTTTATCCTCTCAACTTCCCTAACCACTCCTAATTGGTTAGAGGGATTAGTTGAGTGTTTAGACACTAAAACTTCTCATGCAACTCCCAAAATTTTACATACAAAATAAAATTAAATCCATTTATGAATTAAATCCAGTATGCCAAAGGACTAGTCCCAACAATTCTTAAACATACTTTATTTGATATGATGAATTGTTAATAAAGGTCTAATATATAATGGTTGTACCAGAATGTGGTCATTTCAGTGAGCATTCATGATTAAATAAAATGCTTGTGCTCAAGGATATCGATTCACTGTTTTAAAATGTTTGGATTCACATTTGTTGATATTACTGACACGACCATTGTATATTAGACCTTTATTAACAATTCATCATATCAGATAAAGTATGTTTAAAATTTTTTGGGACTAGTCCTTTGGCATACTAGATTTAATTCATAAATGGATTTAATTTTCTTTTGTATGTGAAATTTTGGGAGTTGCATGAGAATTTTTAGTGTCTAAACACTCAACTAATCCCTCTAACCAATTAGGAGTGGTTGGGGAAGTTGAGAGGAAAGTTTTCAAACATTCATATTCACTTATTGAATGCTTTGGAGACTACTGGTTTTACTATCTATGCGTTACCAGTGATTGAGATTCATTAAAGGATACAAAACTCTTTATTTTGAGTTATTGTGTGTGGATTCAAATGTAGGTTTGATTTGGTTAATGTTTAGAAGAGATCAATAAAGTATTTAAAGACAATCTTACATGTTTGGAGAGGTTTGAGAGGCACTTATCATGACTATACCCTCACAAACAATGGAATAGACTGGTTTTACTAAGTTTCCTTTCTCTATTTTGAGGTTTCCTTTCTCTGCCGCAGGGGTACAGTCAGAGGGTTCATTGACAAAATGATCCTTTGAATGGTTAATATGAATATGAATGATTTGATATAGCATATTTCTCATTTTACTTGAAGGTTGGAATAGCTTGTGCAAGGGTGAAAGTACTTTTGATCATTTTGGTCGTGATTGTTCCTGTACACAGTCAGGAAATGTAACTGTCTAATGATTATATGTAATGTTGAATGGATTAAATGCTTTATTCTTGGTAGAAGTGATTGAAGGAATAGTGTTTGTGTTAGGTTTCATTTATTATTTAATTCAATTGTTTCCAAGATGTGTTGAGGATTTTTCTCCTTGTTTAATGTTAAATGTTCCTACACAATCCACTCATACAATAGTGAAATGCTATGTGATTGACAATTTCTATTTTTTCCATTTGATAACCACTATCAACATTTCAAAATAGTGAATCATCCTTGAGCACAAGAACCAATAAAATCAAATAATGGAGATAAAGCATGGGCTAGGGCACGACACCAGTAGATTAAAATTGAACCAATGGCATGTTTACAACAAAGAAATAGAATGATAATAATATACTAAAAATTCTATTATGTTTAATACACACCAAAGGACCAGTCCCAACAATTCTTAAACATACTTCATCTGATATGATAAATTGTAATAAAGGTCTAATTCTGTAGACTGTTAGTAGGAAGGAAGATTTGACCTAGCCAAATCTTCCTTGTACCACACAAAAAAGTGTGTGATAACTGTAAGAATTTGCAAATAGCAAATATTGAACCAATGATCTAGAGGTTGAAGAAAAGAACAAGAGAGAAAATATGAATGCAAGGATGGATTGAATAGATCCAATGAATTTCTCAATGATTTAATTGATGAATGCCCAATTGATCAATTTTCATATGAAATGATTACATAATAGGCCTCCTTATATAGGAAAGGCGATATGAGAGAATGATAAGGAGCTGATAAGCTATCACCTATGCTAGGTGTAATCACATGTCCACCAAATATGGATCATCCTCCAATATGCAATAAAGTATGTGCAATGGATTAGGATGATAATGTGATAAGAGCACGAAAGGTGGATCTCACACACAACGAGGTATGTGAAGACAACTATCACATCAAAAGTGGAATTTCTCCTACACCATGTGCTTAATAGATGTGCATACTCCTAGGTGTCTCAATCACAAACTACTATGCAATGCATTAACCTAAGTAAGATTAAGTAAAGTGTAATTAGGAATATTTAATTACACCAAAACCCCCCCTTAAGTGCAACTTAGGGGAATGCACTTAAACTCACAATGCAAGATGGGTCTTGGCTACTAGACCATGTTAGGTACCCATGTACAAAGTACATGAAATGCATAACTCTCATAAAGTGGAGAAAGAGGGAAAACCTCATGGGAAAAACCCTCCCCCAAAAAGAGAGAAGAAAACAAGATGCATGGATGGATGGAGTGCTCAAGACCCCCCAAGAACTACATACATCATGTATATACAAAGAATTATCCCCCCATAAGAAGGATATTTGGAGACATGATATCCCCCCCATAATGTAGAAGCTCCCATGTTGATGAAGAGTACCTGCAAACAATAGATAAGCCAATGCTTACAAGAAACATGTCTCCCCTTAGGAAGAAATAGATACATCAAATGATGAAGAATCCAATCCTTGTGCAAATGGAAGGAGGAAGAAGATGTAGGTCTCCATGCATGAATCTCTAAAGACTGAGTAGGAATCTCCAAGCTCAAGGAATCTCTCACTTCATGTGACAAATCAAGTGAAAAAGGAGAAGAATCAAGTACACCAATCTCCAAAGAAGGTAAAGAAGTGTCCCCATCTATGATGAGACTATCATCAAGGGAAAGAGAAACCCCCTCATGTATGTCTTCCAAATCTGCATCATGAGAATCAACAAATGTTGAAGATGCATCCAAATAGTCATCACATTCTGCAAGATCTAAAACACTATGATCATCCTATGGAATAGTAGAGCCCATGTCTGAAGAAGTAGGAGGTGGAAGAGTAGGAAGATCAACACTTGTCTCAACAACAAAATGATTCAAGTGCCCAAAATTCTCCTCATAATTATCCCTTGGCAAAGGGATGGGTACATCATGAATATCATCATCATTATCAACAAAAGTGGAAAAAGGAGACAAGCGGGATGTATGATCAACAACTCCCATAGCTATGAGATCTCTAGTCTCCATGTCCCTAATGTAGACATAATCAGGAGTGAACTCAACAATTTTACCTTGTGCCCCATGTGTAATTTGGTAAATAGAAAGGAGATTAGTGGTCAAGGATGGTACACAAAGAACATCGTTAAATGTCCCCTCTCCCATAGGAATAGAACCTTTCCCATAAACTCTCATGAATGTGTTGTTACCCATCAAAATATTAGGAGAATTACAAGGCTCAATAGAAGAAAACATATCCATAGAAGATGCCATATGATGTGATGCACTTGAATCAAGAAGCCATTTACCTTGCTCAGGATGTGTGGAAGCCAAGAGTGCTTGTCCTTTACCTTTATCTTTGGATGATGATGAAGATGTAGAAGCTGCTAAATGTGTAGAAGGAGCAGACACTGATGAGGGAAACTTAATGTTGTGTTTATGAATAATGTGAGTTAGCTCATCAATCTTCTTTTGAAAACACTTATGCTCATCATGTCCTAACTTTTGACAATATGCACATTTATCTCTCTTTCTTCTAGATGATTCCTTTCTTGAAGAGGACTTGGATTCAGTAGTTTTTGGTGAAGAAGATTCATTACCTTTGTCATGAGGCTTAGGATCCTTATTATGTTTCTTTCCTTTTCCATTAGAAGCCTTTGATGTAGACTCACTTGCAATCAATGCTTGATGTGTGGAAGGCTTCAACTGACCCATGTGTGCCAACTTTGCTTGTTCCCTTGTGAGCTGCGCTGCAAATTCATCAAGAGAGGGCAATTTGTATGTACTACCAAGAGCATCCATAGTAGCATAGAATGTAGAAACAAAGATAGAATAATTAGGACCAAGCTTGGAAAGAATAGAAAAGATCAATTGTTCATCCCCTTTAACAATGCCACATGAAGAAAGCTCCAATCTAATAGTATTGAGCTTAGAGAAAAATTCTTGAATATTGTCAAAATCACTAGGATTGAGACCTATGAGATCATTCTCTAATCTAAATTTCCTCATTCTATTAGGTTTACCAAAGAGTCCTTCCAATGTGAGCCAAGCATCATGAGGATGTGTGCAA
Source organism: Chamaecyparis obtusa (assembly GCA_027943335.1). Classification (NCBI taxonomy): domain Eukaryota; kingdom Viridiplantae; phylum Streptophyta; class Pinopsida; order Cupressales; family Cupressaceae; genus Chamaecyparis; species Chamaecyparis obtusa. The sequence continues at coordinate 6,242 of BSBK01003386.1, forward strand.
GATGCAATATGAGAGTGCAAGTCACGAGAGATGGATGATCTAAGAGAGCCAAGTGCTTTATCCCTTTGATCAAACCGTTTTCGCCTTTCTATAGCACCTGTTTGAGGTTCTTGATCCTGCCTAAGAGTCATTCTAAGCAATCCAAGACTCAACAAATGATCACTTAAAGATACTCTCCATTCATGGTAGTTATATGGAGTGAGGATTTTAACCTTTGAATTATCCATATTAACACCAAATAATGACTGATAACTACTGATAACTCCAAATGACTGATGCAAATCAGAAAACTGAAATCCAAGGATTAACAAAGTGCAAGTATAGCCCCAAAATAGCCTATTGTTGAAAGTGATATGTCTACCCAAAATCACTCAAATTTGATTGCAGATCTAGAAAGTAGATGAAAAATCATGCACTTTCAAAAAAAAATTTACCTCAAAATGTTACTGTATGTGCCCAAACGAAGCCCTGGAAGTTGTAGAAATCAGGAACAGACAGGAATAGTCAACAAGATCTACAATTTTTGATAAATCAGGTCACCAAAATGCAAAATCAACACCACCACTCAAAAATTCAGGAAATTCTACCCAATTTCAAAAAACATTGCACTCAATTTGGCGCCCAGATGACCAAGTTATGGCCTCTTAAAGTTAGACTGTCAAATAAAAAATGCATATGGTGAAGGCAGAATAATTTTCAAACCCTGTGACGTCAAAAAAAAAATGGATTAAATTTGATGGTCATACGGCTGTTGTAGAAAGCCAATTTGGCCCTGTTTTGATATCTAGATGGTCGTCAAATTTGAACTCGTCAAATGATGACGTAGGCAAAAAAATGGCCCCTCCGCTAACGTGCCTGTTGAGGTGGCTGGCTATACAGGTGATGTGTCCAGTGCTAACTATGTAGGATGATGTGGCAGGGCATAGGGCAAGATGCCACGTGTCAGATCCGTATTGTACGGTATGCCTCTGTGTCTTAGTAACGGGAAGCCATGTGTCAGAATATGATTGCACGACAGGTAGCTGACTAGCCTGCCACGTGGCATCTGTTGGGCATGGAGGGGCTGATCTACTGATGTGGCTCCATGTGGGCTACCACATTGGTAGAGTCTATAGGGCCCGCGTGGTGGCGTAAGTGGCAAGTGGAGCAGCGGTGGCCGCTTCGACGGATCTGTTGCGAAGGTTCTTGGGAGGCGCTACTGGAGGAGTAGCGCTGTGGTGGTGGTCGGGCACACAGTGGGAGGTGCTGCCAGAGCGTTACGCTGGTGGAGGTGACTACAAACTAGGCACTGGCGAGGGCTGTAGTGTTGGTTGGTGCGGAAGAGAGTGGCGTGATCGGGCGGCGGTCCCGGGCAGGTCGGAAGCTCCGCTGCGGGTGGCGGGATGTTTGAAGTGGTGGCACCCGGGACTATTTAGTCCCACATTGATCATGGGCTGGGTATTATAGCCCTTTATAAAGAAGAATGCCCCAAAAGTAGAATGAAGATGTGCGCTTGGGATGGCATAGTCTCACCTTCGGGTAAATTGTGTGACATCTCTTTGCTTGCTAATGCTTGAAGTAATAGAGAATATTCTTTGCGGTATAAATAAGATTCCAGGGCACATACCAAGCCTGAAACACAATTTTTGACAGAAAAAAAATCTGAATAATTGTAGGATTAAAAAAAATATTTTTTTTCACAAAATTGTACCAATGAGGCAAATCAGGTTGTACGGCTCAATTTACAAAAAATTTTTGCCTCGGATTTGACTTTCACTGGATATGGGCAAGTTTATAGTCAATCTTAACTGAAACAGCCTCCCGGATGCAATGGTGAGGTCAGATCTACTCCAAGACACCTCTATCAGATGCTGGTTGCTAGGTCTGAGATTTGGACCTTCAAAGCTTGCATCAAGATCTCTTCAAATCGGCTGATCTAAAATGCTCCAATGGCTCTAATACCATGTAAGAATTTGCAAATAGAAAATATTGAACCAAGGATCTAGAGGTTGAAGAAAATCACAAGAGAGAAAATATGAATACAAGGATGGATTGAATAGATCCAATGAATTGCTCAATGATTGAATTGATGAATGCCCAATTGCTCAATGTTCATATGAAATGATTATATAATAGGCCTCCTTATTAGGAAAGGCGATATGAGAGAATGATAAGGAGTTGATAAGCTATCACCTATGCTAGGTGTAATCACATGTCCACCAAATGTGGATCATCCTCCAATATGCAATAAAGTATGTGCAATGGATTAGGATGATAATGTGATAAGAGCACGAAAGGTGGATCTCACACACAACGAGGTATGTGAAGACAACTATCACACCAAAAGTGGAATTTCTCCTACACCATGTGCTTAATAGATGTGCACACTCCTAGGTGTCTCAATCACAAACTACTATGCAATGCATTAACCTAAGTAAGATTAAGTAAAGTGTAATTAGGAATATTTAATTACACCAACAATAACTATGTCTACTCCAACCTTAAATGTTTAAGAATTCATCATATCAGATAAAGTATGTTTAAGAATTGTTAAGAGTTCTATTACACCTTTGTTGTAAACATGCCATTGGTTCAATTTTGTAAATTTGTTTTTTGTGTTAAATGCATTTAAATGGAACATTAAGCATAGTAATGATATGCTTAATCTATTAGTAATTGGCAGATTAAATGCAGATAACACCTTTATCAGTTTAGCATGTTATTATAAGATACCAAAGAAGACCTGCTATTTTTCAGACATACTTTATCTGATATGATGAATTCTTAAACAATTAAGGTTGGAGGAGACATAGTTATCACACAGTTTTTTTTGTGGTACAAGGAAGATTTGGTTGATTAAGAGTGAGGCTTTCTTTAGAATCTTGTGAGTTTTGTACTACACATGCAACATATTGTGAGTTTGAAGATAGTTAAAGGTTTCTAATTGAAATCAATACCCTCACAAACAACGTCATAGACTGGTTTTACTAAGTTTTTTTTCTCTATTTTGAGGTTCTCATTGCCAAAGTGGCCAAAGACTATGTTAGGCTGATAAAATATGGGGATTCTCTTTACCACTAGAAATCTTTGAAGGTTGCTACACTTGGATGGATGTGTACCATTGTTAAGAGAACTGGACCAAGTTTGGCTTACCTCAAACAGGTGAGGCAACATATGGAAAGGTTGTTGTCTAGTAACCCAAATATCAGGACTATTTTGATCTATGGGTACACTAATGTTGGTAAGAGTTCTTTTATTAATTATGATGAGTTGTATCATTCCCATCATGTCCCATGCTTGCACCATGTTTACCCTCAAATATAGGATGTAAATCATTATTCTCTTCTTGACCAAAGGCCGCCATATCTTGAGGTAGTGGAGTTATGTCACTGTTATGAACTCAGAATTGTGGTCATACCCTGGTGAAATTTTTTAAATGGATACAAGCACCTTTTTTGTGCAATGGTCAGGTCCAACCTTTATATCTTGAATGCCAATGCTAGATGCCTCTTCTTTACTGATTAATCCATGTGAAAAATCTGTAGACTTGTGAGAATGAGGAAAGGAGCCTCTACTGTCCAAATTCAAAACTTGGGATTTTTCTTTCCTTCCATCTTCAGATTCACCACACACCACTAAATTTAGATTTTCCTCATAGTATTATCAATTGAGAAGTGGAGTTGGTGTGTCAAATGAATCCCTATCCATATCAACTTCATGTTATTCACCAATTGCTGATTCAAAATCAATCTTTGAGCAATTTAAATACTCATCAAAGCTCTCTTGAATGTCCTCACTACGAGGCACATGTCATCTTCATTGCATCTTATTTTTATTTCATGTTTTAATCTTTAAGAACTTGATCAAGAACATAGGTTTTAATGAAATATCAATTTGATTTGAAAAGTTTGTGTTCTTTACAAATTTGAAAGGCTCTAATACTTACTAGGGTGGATGTGGATGTGCAACCTTATGCTTTTACTACTAAGTCTATGTTTGTTGGGCATACCGATTATAAGTACTTGACATATATCACAAATGTTTCTAATTAAGGTTGGTGGGATTATTATGCCTATCCTGAAAAAAGACTGTCAAAACATTATGCTTTCAAATCAATTACCTATCGGCATATCCCTTGCGAGGGAGAGAAGCCAAACACATAAAGAACATGCACATAAACACAACAGTTGAAAAACTTAAATGGAATACACCAAGAAGTACCAAATGATGAATACTCAATTATTGTAATGGCAAAGCATCAGAACCATCCATTTCTAGAACTTGATTTTCTAGTCTAAATGATTTTTCTAGAACTTGATTTTCTAGTCTTAATGATTTTTCTATAGTCCTAATGATTTTTCTATAGTCTTAATGATTTTTCTTTCATCCTAATGTTTGTTGCTCTTGATAAATTAGGCCTTGAATTTGAATTTTTGTTCACTATTTTTTTCAGGTTGATATTTCATTCATTTTTCATATACACAAAGACTACACATGCCGATAAAAAAATGAGCTATTTGATTATTCACTATTCATGGTTGTAAATGGTCAATATTTCTAATGGTACTCCTTAGTGTATTCCATTTAAAAATAATCATATTTCTATGACTATGATAAATGTCCCTCTTTGGGCCTATGAACTTTGGGCTTAGTTCCATGTTTTCTTTCATTCTTGCATTTGAAATGTTAAATATGGGCTGCATACAAAGGTATTATGTGTATCGTTGTTGGTGATTATTTAATTTCAGTATTTTATTTATTATTTATTTTTCTTTGTTTTCTTGTTGTTTCTTTTCCATTTCTACAATATGGACATGTACTTTGCTTTGAGCAGTGTGCTTTATGTTGCGGCCTACAAGGCAGAGCCATTAGGCCTTTGTGACAATCTAAAGCTATTTAGCCTATTGATACCCTTGGTATTTTGGACCACCCCTTGGAGGACAGGAATACCATAGAGATGCTCAATATTATTACCTTGGCTCATTTGAAGGTAGTTGTTTTGTTTTTCCATGATGTTTCGGGGTCCTGTGGTTATAGTATTGTGTAACAGGCAGCTCTATTTCATAGCATAAAACCTTTGTTTTCCAATAAGCCTCTTATTGTAGTTTGTAATAAGATTGATTTGCAACCACTAGAGACTACTCTACAAGCTTGAAGAAGTGGTATATTTTGGCAAATGAAGAGTGGAAAGAAGATGATATTCTTGAGATCATGGATGGACACAATGTTGCAGACTTTATTGATCCAGATATCTTGCAGAGGCTTCAAGAACTGGAGAGGGAAGAAGGGCTTAGGATGGAAGTTGAGGGTGACGAGGATGATGAGATGGGGGAAGTGGAGTTGAATCCTGATGAAAAGGAAGCTCTAGGTGCAATTAGGAAGAAGTCAAACATAGATTGAAGAAGAGTATTGTAGAGAGCACGCCTACCGTACCAAGGAAGTTTGACAAGAACAAGGAATATGGCTTAAACAGAATGGGAAGACATATTTCTAGCCTAGGCTTGGATCCTTTGACAATTAGCTTGATAATAAATTATGAATCAAATGAGAGCTAAGCAATTAGCTTCCAAGAAAAATCCTGTAAATGAAATGTGTGTACCCCAATTCCTGTGCCCTCTGCGCGTACCCAAAGGATATATTTGAAACAACAAGGGTAAGGCTTACAGAAGTTAATTTTGCATCACTAGATAGATCTTTAAGCTCCTTACCCTTATTGTTTCAAATATATCCTTTGGGTACGCACAAAGGCCACAGGAATTGGGGTACACATAGTTCATTTATGGGATTTTTCTTGGGAAGCTAATTGCTCATCTATCATCTACTTCATTGTTATGAAGCTAATTATCGTAGGATCCAGGCCCAGGCTAGAAATATGTCTTCCTAAACACATAAAAAACATGCACATAAATACGACAGCTGAGAAACATAAATGTAGGCATCATGGTCACAATTTTTTGGAGACAACATAATTGAGTTGTATACCCAGACGATGCAAAGCAACTACTACTCCTTCGGTTCCAGAGGAGTAGTGGTTGCTTTGCATCATCTAGATATACCACTCAATTATTTTGTCTCCAAAAACTTGTGACCATGATGCCTACATTTATGTTTCTCAGGTGTTGTGTCCCAGGACCCCTTATGACCCTTTATGACCCTTTACGACCCCTAATAATACACATCTTAGAGGTCTTAAAATGTCGTAAAGGGTCATAAGAGACTCCTAGGAGGGGTCAGATGAGCTTCCACATTCACGTGGTTGGCCCTATTAAGTAGAGAATATTAAACTATTCTCAAAACAAAGAGAAGCTCAATAATTTAAGGTCTCAATACATAGAGATGATGAAAAATGATGGGAATCAATGATGGAGAGTTTTTAGATACTGAGAAGACGTATATGCAGTGGAGGCCAGAAGGGATTTTTGTGGAGATTTGCTAAAGAGGGTTTCCAGATTGAGTACTAGTGCAGAGATGATGATTCAGTACTACGTCTATAAAACCTTCACAAATATCCCTTTTTTGGCTTCCACTCATACCTCTTCTCAAAATCTAGAAACTTTGGATATTATTTCTCATCCATGCACAAAATGTGCTAGTGATCATATAAAGTTACTTTTGCAAGACTGGGATCAATTATGAGAAGGTAAACAACAAGATAATTTTATTGTATCTTTCATTTCTTTTATCCATTCATATTTTTTGCCTTCTCTTATATTGGATACTGTGGAGTGTACATAAAGGCAAGGCGGTGATTATTCTCAATGATCGACAGGTATAAGTCTTCCAGCCCTTACCTAGTAGCTAGGACTAAATATAGTAGAGCTCAAGAGACCATCATAGTTGGTCTCTATCTTTGGTCCATATATTGACAAAACATTTTACTTTTCGTTAGCTCATCAAATGCGGTGATTTGAAATAATTTAATGGATGATATTTTCATGTATAACGTATATTATTTTAGTTTGATGATGAATGAATTTATCTACTTCATGCACTTATATACATCGAGCATAGCCATAATGAAGCATCCCCTCCCATAGGCCATGGGTGGAGATGTTTCTTTATGGCTGTGCTCGTAGTATACAAGTGTACAGAGTCTCTAAATTCGTGCAACGTCAACTTAAATAATATACGTTATCATGAAAATATTCTATTAAATTCTTTCAAATCCCCTCATTTGATGAGCTAACAAAATGTAAAATGTTTTGTCAATATATGGACCAAAGACAAGGATCAACTAAGATGGTCTCTTGAGCTTTGTTATTTTACTATGCTCATCCATCATTTTTTCGACAGGTATTAAAGTTATTCTGATAGAAGTGCTACATGTCTGATGGATTGTCTTGTCGGTAGTTTATTATAACTGTCAGATTTCTGATAGGTAAGCCATCAGACAGAACACCAATCTGACAGATTTGTGCAATGGGACTGCTATACATCTGATAGGCTCTCCTGTTGGACATCTACTGCACATCCATCACTTTTTCAACCGATGAAACGTTGTAAGAACCATTTTTTGATAGATCAGTCCCATAGAAAAATTCCTATTTATGTGGCCTGTTCTGATGGGAATCGATGTTGGAATACCAATGGTTATCACTTTTGTCACCATTTCCAACACAAAAATGCTAACAGACACATCTGTCTAAGTTTCGACAAATAGGCATTGCAAATCCAACACATGGCCATCGGAATTTGGCCTCAAATCTACTAGTGGATAATGTTGAAACTTCTTGTTTATTGGCTAAGAATGATGATATTTGGTTATGGCACATGAGGTTATGTCATGTGAACTTTGACAACATGGTTAAGATCAGTAAGAAGAGAAAAGTTAGAGGTTGACCGAGTATATCTAAGCTTGACCATGTAATGTGCAAACAATGTCAAATGGGTAAAATGTCTAAATCTAGTTTCAAGAGAAAATAATATTAATCTAATGCTATTCTAAATTTAGTTCATACTAACTTATGTGGTCCAATGAGAACTCAGACTATTATAGAGATAGATATTTTATCTTATTTGTTGATGATTTCTCTAGAATGATGTCTGTCATGTTCTTAAAATAAAAATTAGAAGCTTTTCAAATGTTTAAATAGTACAAAGCAAAAGTAGAGAAAGAAATTGGTAAACACCTGAAATGCTTGAGGTTAGATAGAGGTGGTGGATTCATTTTTGATGAATTTGCTAACTTTTGTAATGAGCATGGAATAAAGAGACATGTATCAGCCCTGAGGACACCTCAGCAGAATGAGATTTATTAAAGAAGAAATAGATCAATTATTGATTGTGCTAGAACATTGCTAATTGAAAAAGATTTTGCATAAATCTACTAGAGAGAAGTTGTCAGTATTGTTGTTTATACACTAAACTGAGTACAACTACAGAAATAATCAAATGAGACACCCTATGAGCTATGGTATGATTATACACCTAATGTGAGCTATTTTAGAATATTTAGAAGTATATGTTACATTCTAAAAGATGATAAAAATGGAAAAAATGATTCTAAAGGTGATGAAGGCATATTTCTAGGTTACTCTACTAGCAGTAAGGCATATAAATATTTGAACAAGACTACTAACAAGATGTTTGAAAGTGAAAATGTGAGATTTGATGAGTTTGTTGAGAAAAATGATAAAGAAAGCAAGAAGGAACCATAAGATTATGGTAGATTTGTTTACATAGAAGACCCTAACACTCTACTTGAGCAACAACCTGGTGTCACCGAGAAACATAATATTGCTATGGAGAAATAATATTTACAGACTGAGCAACAAAAAATAGTCACTGAGGAGAATGATGATCATGTATCGAGTGGAGAAAATATTGATGAGTAGAGATATGAGCTTGTACTAGAAAAATATGTGAGAAGACACCATCCACAAGATTAGATAATTGGAGACAAAGGAGAAGAATGATGACAAGAAGTAAGTTAAGGAATAATACATGTTTGGTTTGTGAATTTGAACCTAAAACTATTAAGGATGCATTAGAAAATGATGATTGGATTAGAGAAATGAATGAAAAGATTGAGAAAACACAGAAAAACAAGACATGGACATTGGTACCTAGACTTAAAGATAAAAATGTGATTGGCACCAAATGGATTTTATGAAACAAATTGAATGAGAATGGACATGTTACTAGGAATAAGGCAAGACTAGTTTGCACAAGAAGAAGGAATTGACTATGGAGAAAAGTTTGCACCCGTTGCTAGACTTGAAGGAGTAAGAATACTACTTGCTTATGTTGCTTACAAAGGATTCAAGGTATATCATATGAATGTGAAATCCACATTTCTGAATGGGATACTTGAAGAAGAGGTATACATTGAACAACCTGAAGGTTTTGTAGATCCAAATCAAAAGAACATGGTTTGTAAGCTGCACAAGGCACTTTATGGATTGAAACAAGCACCGAGAGCATGGTATGAAATATTGCACTCTTATTTGATAAGAATTAGATTTGTTAGAACAAGTGACAACAACAATTTATATTTGAAAGGTGAATCTGATGATAAGATTCTTATTGCTGAAATTTTTGTTGATGATATCATATTTGGAGGTCATGATACTTTATGTAAATCTTTTGCTAATGAAATGAGAAAAGATTCTGAAATGTTGATATTTGGAGAGATAAAATTCTTTATTGGTCTACAAATACAACAACATAAGGAAGACATCTATATCACATGGACAAAGTACATTAAAGAAGTCTTTAAGACATTCGGTATGGAAGATTCAAATCAGTCGGTACACCTATGGTAACTAGATGCAAGCTGACCTAGAATGATAAGTCAACAAAGGTAAATCAAACCTTATACAGATCTATGATTGGAAAGTTGATGTATGTTGTGCATAGTACACCATATATTGCACATGCTATTGGAATTGTGGTTAATTTTTTGCTAATCCTAAAGAGTCACACATGATTGCTGTGAAAATAATTTTGAGATATCTAAAGAATACTGAGAATTATGGATTGTGATATAAGAAAGAAGGCAATTTTGAACTTAAAGTTTATACAGATGATGATTAGGTTGGAAATATTGATGATAGAAAAAGCACTACTGATGGAGCATTTTTTTAGGAGAAACATTAGTAACATGGATAAGTAAGAAACAAGGATGTATTTCTCAGTCCACTATTGAAGCTAAATATGTAGCTTCTGCTACTAACTGTTCAAATTTGCATGGATAAAATAATTGTTGGAAGGAATGAATGGAGAAATAACTGATCTAGTGATAATTTATTGTGACAATACAAGTGTTTTAAACATTTCAAAGAATCTAGTGATGCATGCAAAGACAAAGTACATATCTATTAAATATCACTACTTAAGGGAGAAAGTTCGGGAAAAATAGGTCAAATTCGAATATGTGAAATCACAAGAGAAACTTGTTGATATATTCACAAAACACTTACTGAAGGATACATTTGAGTATTTGAGAAGTAGACTAGGGGTCCATCCCCTATCTAATAGTCACTAAGGTGATATAGGGTTGCATCATCCTATACTTTATCAAAACATCTATTTATGTTGATGCATGATGTTCACACTTTGGGATTCCTAAGGTTGTGAAGGAAGATGGAAGTCAAGCTAAAACAAGGAATATCTGTACTTGTAAGGTACATGAAGCTGGAAATGAACTACAAGGATACTTCTTTGGCTATTGAAGAGCTAATTATCTTTGCCATTGTTTTTAAAGGGAGAGTTCTATGACATGAAATAAGGGAGATAATTATGCATGAAACATGAAATACCAGTTAGAAAGAAGCTAACTGAAAGAGAGTATGTGTAGTGATTAAACATATTAAATTCATAAGCTAAAGGAGAGCACAAAGACCAAGTTGCAGACACTTAAGATGTTTGGTATTCTATGGCATATTTCATATTGTATTTCCATCAATGCTAAATGAAGAGATTGTTAGACTACAACTGATGGACTACTTGGAGAATAGAATAGAGAATGTGAAGATGATCACCAAGATACTAAGGTATATTTGAGACAATAGATCAATTATTATATTGTCATTGATGTCAACTAGTTTTGACCATTCTTATCATGATCATTGCAAACATTTGAAGAAGCTAATGTTGGTGAAGAAAAGAGATATTAGCATGAAGATGAGATGTATGAGTTAGATATGATTATGGTATTCATTGGGTAACTTATTGATGAGTCTATGACAATATGATAGTGATTTGATTGGATTACATGATTCTATTAAGTGTTGAAGATCAGAAATGTACAAGTTAATTTGGTTGGTACATGAATAACTTAGTATATACCGAGTAGATGCACTGTACACCGAGCAGGTGTAGTGTATGTCGAGTGTGGTATTAACCAAGCAGGAAGAAACTAACATATCACGGTACTGACCGAGTGGGAGAAATAATGTGAAACATGTGATTTCCCACTTGAGATGATGAGCAGGATGAATCTGTAAGATTTTGAGGATAAAGATAAAGTTTGTTATGAAGATCTACGACTAACAAAATTCAAGGTTGATCAGATGATCAAGATTAAAAATGTTTTTATGCACAAGTTCCAAGGTTAAAGAGTCAAAATCAATAATGGAGATTAAGAGGCAAAATCTATGGCTGAAAAGAAAATGGTTTATCATGTCTATATAAGGATAAAAGAGATTTAAAGATTTAATTGCACATGAAGAGAATATTATGTTAGGAATGGGAACACTGAGAGGGGGGTGAATCGGTGTTCTATAATTAATTTTTGATACTTGAAACTTAACTCAATTACTTAAATATTGAAATGAATGGTAAAGCAAATGAAGTATTCAACCATAACACATAACACAAGATATGATTATGGGGAAACCTTGGCCAGAGGAAAAACCCTAGTGGGAATTAATACCCACTAATAATTGTACTTTGTATTATGAACTTGTTAATGTTCCTTTTCCTTGTTAGAAGCAGTCTTTATAATGCTTAGTACACTGACATGGTCAAAGGTCAAACCCTGTTAGGACTCTTGAAGTAACAAACCCTGTTAGGGGTGGAAGGCTCACTGCCAGAGCTCTCTTCTCAATAGAGAAGGCTACAACCTCCTAGTTATTAGATATTCGCTATATCTGCAAGGGTGAACTGCTGCTATGACATTGCTTGTCTGATCAATTCCTTTTGTGCATTAATACTTTAACCTCTTGTAAAGCTCTATATAATTCTTACTTATCTTAACACATACTTTGCATACTTATGCTCTTCTATTATATCTTCTATCAACTCTACATACTCAAATACAAAAGCGCATGTCTTATATATAGGCGCAACCAAAACTATTTACTAAGTCAGCCTATAATCTATTACATACAATGCTTCCAAATGAATTGGCTCAAGTGTGTTTTCATACATTGATATTAACATGTTTACAACACATTTAAAATAGGTAGATAGCCTTAACAAAATAAAATATTATACACTAATCAAAATCTTTCCTGTCGGTTCCATGCTCTGTTCTATTATGCCGCTCACTGTCTGCGTCACTTCAACTCACTCTAACTTCTTCATACTGTCACATCTGACCATGTGTGCTTAGACTTAGCATAATAACATACTCAAAAGCTTATCTTCAAGGGTGGATACCAAAACTCTATCATACACACGTGCGCGGATGCTCTGTTCATCAGGTGCTTCACTGATTGCTCTATCTTCCATACTTAGCCAAATTTTGATCTTCTAAGTTATCTTGCTAACCTCAAAACTTCATATGGCTTTGTTGCCATAATGAAAACACTAAAATTAGTCATATACACTAGTATAGTCAACTTGCCAACAATCTCCCCCTTTGTCATCAATGGAAACAAAGGAATATGGCAAAGTTGCTAAACTACATCTTTACACAAAAAACTTTATATCTTGTACTTTTATCCTTTTCTGAATACTGTATATCATATAATATCTCACTTATATCATGTTACTCCACTAATCCCATATTACTCTACTCCCCCTTTGACATTAATGAAAAAGGTGCACAAAAATGAATCTTTAAGTACTTACATAGAGAGTAAATCTGGGTATGCAATCTGAAGGTTTGCAATTTCTTGCTGCCAAAAAACCTCGAGTGCATCAACTGTCTGTAGATGGGCACATAATGCATAGGTTAGCTTCTCCATATTTTCCAAATCTATACATGGACCTTGATCATATGTCACATTAGTAGCATTAATATTCTTGATATTCTGATTGAGTACATCTAGAGAGGGCACAAGTGCATTCATTAACTGTGCTTGCCTAGCCCTTATCTTTGCAATCTCTTTCTCTACCTTTTCAATTTTGTTTATTTGTCCTTGATAAAAATTATTGCACATGTTAATATATTTTGAGGGATCTACCACTAATTTTCTCACCGCTGCCATCAAAGATTCAGCTTCCTAAATCTTCTTTGAAAGGTCTAAATTAAGTTTTTCTTTATTCATGCGGTCAATAATTATCTTCCTTCCTTTTGCTGCTAATTCTTTCAGCATTGCTTGACCGACTTGATTATAATTAAGGTCAAGTGAGAAATTGTTTGTCCATTCATTCAGCCTTTTCTTGTTGTATTTCTCTTCTGCAATTTGGGATGTTGATTCTTCAAGACTTGAGAAATTTTCTTTGAAGCTTGATAGGATGTTGCTAACATCATCAACTGAATGAACACTTATTACTTTCTTATCCTCAGGCAGTAGATTGTTTAGTATGCTAACTGATTCTACAAATAATGGATTTCTCATTACTTGTTTCTCTTTTTCTTTCTCCATTGCTAACACAGTAATCTTCATTAGATCTTCTCCCCATGAGTCTAAACTGGTTGTATCAGGGGTCAAACTTGACAACAATGAAATTGAGGATTTAGGAGTAAGGAGTGTGATGTCCATAATCTCACTCTTTACCTTCATTGGAATCTCAATAGAGGGCTCTTCTTTATGTTCATCTTCCTTCTCTTCTCCCTATCTTGTTAAGTCTTCAATTTGTACTTCTTCTTGTTGCTTAGGTGATTTATCAGTGCATAGAATCTCTACTTCCTCAGTACTCATAAAGGCTTCCTCAAACTTGTCTAGATCATTGTCTGATGCTACCAAGGATATCTCAATAGTGTCAATAACAATAGTGTCATCTTTTGTCTCCATTGCTTTAGTAGACACTGTCACTGTGGGCGTAGAATCCTATGGACCTGTCATAGGCGCATTAGGGATCTCTGACTCCTTTGCCTTCTCGGAGGGAGCTTGGGTTCCAGGTGTAGAATATGGATACATGTATCTATCTAGAAATACCTTTTCAAATGCCTTCTCAGTCTCCTTCACAACCAAATCATAATCCTTGTTCATAATTTGTAGAGTTCTAAGTTTAGTTCTTAGGTGAGGCTTCACCAAATCTAGAAACAATAATTTTTCTTCAAATGAGCATACAGGGAGGTTGTCATCCAATATTTTTTCTCTTATTGTCATATCTTCCTCAATGGCTTATCTTTTCAAAGAGTCGATTATATTTCATACTTGATCAGGAATGACTGTCTTAAGTTCCAAAACTGATTTCTTGATCGAATCATATGCTTTATTATCATACCATGGATCTCTGATTTGTCAATCTCATGATATTTGTCATAGAATTTTTCTATTTGATCAATCCTTCCTTCATCTACTACTCTAGTTCTCAACACTTCAAGATTTAGTTTGAATCCTACCTCAAAAGGAGCTTAAATGTTTCTGCCTTTTCTTCTTGTTGATCTTGATGATGGATAGCTAGCGGTGGTTTTCTTCTTCCTTATAGTCATCTTACTAGGCTCATGTGATGGAGTGGACTCCAGATCAATAGTAGGTGTAGGCACATAGATGTTTTCTTCTATCTTTTTCTTCTTTTCCTTAGGATCATCAGATTTCTCTATTTTGACATCAGAAGAGGGTGAGCTCTCAAGTTGCATTGCAATCTTGGCTTCCCTAGTTTTATCCAAGTCTTCTTGTGTAACACCATGAATTTTTAGAATGTCTGAAGTTATCTTGGATGCTTTTCTCTTTGTTGTTGTACTGTATAAGACAAAGTCTACTTGTTGTGTCTTCTCTTCATAAGTACCCCTTCTTGGTTCATTGGGATCCTCAGGAGCTGATAAGAGGACTTGTGCATAAGCTTCCAAAACATGTTCCTCCACTTCATAACCAAGTGGATGGATCCACTTAGTCCTAGGCTCAATTGCTTCCATAAAAGTGATGTCTTTCTCCACCATGAAAAAAATGTTGTCCTTATACTTCTCCATAATATTTTTAGGTATCCTATACCTTCTCTACATTTTGATTTTGAATGTTTTGATTTCCAAATCCATGAAGTCTTTCAAGGTGCTTTCTGATGTTGCCTTGAATGAGATTTGTGGCAATGTAGATAGGCTCTTGTCAAGATAAAGATCTAACACTTTACCAACAATGTGAAAGTACATGTAAATGATCAATGAACCAAATCTAAACACTTTTCTTTTATCATGTTTGATGTCTCTAATGTTGTCTAACAACTGTGCGCTCAGAATCTCACACAGGTTAAACTCTCCATTTTCTCTTACAATTCTAATAGCTACCAAAATTGTTGCCATAGATACACTATTGACTTTGTTAGCATGTTGGAACTTATAACCTATAATCATAGCCATGAGTTTTATATCCTTCTCCTCAATAGGTTCAATTTTCATGCCATGCTTATCACTCCAGGACTTACAAGCTTGCTTGACTTGTTTTCTGACATCCTTACGAGTAGGAAGAATGATGTCGTTCCAGGAAAGTCCGGTCATCTCATAAATGAGATCTGATGTAATGTGAACTAGAAATTCTCTAATCCAAAATTATTCATCATGTATTCAGCTCAGTAGGATCTTGATTCATTCCTGATGGGGAGGCTAGGATAGACTAGCAAGTCTATGCTCTGCTCCTTACCCAAGGACTCAAGTGTGCTCTTGACACTTGTGGTTGATCTATAGGAACCTTTTACATTCAAGGAACCCCTAACCTACCTAACCTTCCCACCAAGTTTAATAAACTCACTCATCAACACTCCATGCTTTGCATTCTAGCTACTAGCCCTTATCTAGGCTTAATAAGGTCAATTAGACTTCTAAGTCCTTCCTATGCTCCAAAAATGAAAATGATGGGTTCCAAGGTCTTTTTGGGACTAAAGACACCTTTTCAAATCATTACCAAAGTTTTGGGATCACTCAATTTAGGGGTTCCTTTGCATTCTAAGGCTACAAGGAAGTGCCAATTAGGCCTCCTTTCGGATTTGTAGGGCCTCTTACTCCTTCCCTGTACAAAACTAAAATTCTTGGCCTTAAGGAATTCTTCTACATTTGCCTCATTCTCAAATATTTTTGAGGTCTTAGGTGCCCAATTGACTATACAGTACTATTCCCTATTTATGAGGGTTTCAAGGGTTTCAAGACTTTTCCCTACTCCTAGCTTCACCAATGCAACTCCATGATCTTTCAAACCTTCTCCTTCACAAGATTGAGTCTTCATACATCAATCTTGACTTCCTCCAAAGGATTCCACTTGGAACTTCTTGCACTATCCTAGGGAGCTCATTTTATGTTGCACATCCCTAGCCAGCCTGCTCATAGCTCACCTAGGGCTTCCATAAATAGTTTTTTGCCTTGCTTTTCAAGGGCCCTGCAGTCATAGTAATACAACATAGGGTCTATAGCTTTAGATTCAAAAGCTCCATGGATTTTCCACAATAGGAACAAAAGTTACAACCCATCTACACAAGTCTCTCCAAACTGGCAGAGAACTGATAACAATAAGAAATGAACAAAAGATGCTAATAAAACTTAAAAGAACCTAGACTATTTCACACATAAGAAATCCTAAACACACATAAACATTAAAATCATTCAAAGATTCAACAAAACTCCACTGTATTCACAAGAAATCAGTCATAACAGTGACTGTTTCACCCAAATCCTGCATTTAGTCTACTGTTTCATATAGTAGCCATACCAAAATGACATCCAACCCTCATATTAGGGTTTTTCAGGCCTTTTATATCCTTCTCCTTGATATGTGTGTGAGGTTAGGGCTTATTAGCCACTTAGGTTATGCTAGGTTATCACAATGAAAAAAATTGCTTAACAACTTTTAGAAGTTACCGACAACTTTTTAGCAACTTTGGTTGCACAAAGTAATTTTGCTCTCATTCTTCAATGACCTCCATTTTAGGCCTTCTAAAGCACTTCCATGTGCTCAAATTACAATCAACACTAACCTAGGACTACAAACTTCCTATCCAAGCACTGTTTTCAAGTTGTCAACATTCCCTGAATCAGTGTGCCAAAAAATATTAGACAGTCCAACTGAACATTAAGGACTTAGAATAGACCTAGACACACAAGCATGAGCTAAAACTCTTATTTTAATTACATGGTTCTCTCAAGAAGACTAACACACCAAAATTGTGAAGGTGGGAGCCCTTAGAAGGGTGGTCCTGCACCATACTCCCCCTCAGCACAACTAAGACACTTTGGGGTCAAGAAGAGCCAAGTCAACCCCAAACTTCTTGAACTATCCTTCCTCAACCCAGGTGGCTTCAGATTCAAGTTGATCCTTCCATTTGATTAGGTGCTCCATGTACACTTGATGCCTAGTAGTCTTCTTCACTCTAGATTCTAGTAGCTTCTCTGCTTGGGCTGGCTTCTTTTTGGGCATTGCATTAGTATCTACATCTTGTAGTACCCTTGGTGGAGTTGTACCTTGCTGACTGATATCACCTTTAAATTTGATCAGGTCTACAACATTGAACACTGGTGAGATGACTAAATCTGAAGGTAAGTCCACCTTGTAGGCATTCTCTCTGTATTTGGCTAAAATCTTGCATGGACCTACTCTCCTCATCTATAGCTTAGTAGGCATGCCTTTTTGCATCCTTGCTTTGTTAAGATGGGCCATGACATAGTCCCCAACTTGAAACTGTACTTCTTTCCTCTTTTCATCCACTTTAGCCTTGAGTCTTTGGGTAGACTCCAAGATAGACTTCCGCACCTGCTCTTGCACTTCCTTGATGGTTTGAGTGAAATCTTTAGCTTGTCCACTCTTCAACTCCATGGAACCTAAGTCCCTCAACTCACACACTCCTCTAGGGTGTCTTCCATACACTATCTAAAAAGGACGTCTTCCTGTGGTCCTGTTGACACTGTCATTATATGCATATTCAACCCGAGATATCACAAGATCCCAAGTCTACCCATACTCCTTTGTCAAACACCTTAGCAAGTTGCCAAGCACCTTGTTGATGACCTCATTTTGACCATCAGTTTGAGGATGGTATGTTGAACTGAAAGAGAGATTAGTTCCCAACCTTTTCCATAAGGTTTGCCAAAAATGGCCCATGAACTTGTTGTCCCTGTCTGATACAATACTCAAACGAAGTCCATGAATTCTTACTATCTCTTTAAAGAAGAGATGTGCTACATAACTTGCATCATGAGTAGTTCTACATGGAATGAAATGACTCATCTTAGAGAACCTGTCAACAACAACATAGATGCTATCCATACCTGATTTGGTTTTAGGGAGTCCAACCACAAAGTCCATACTTACACACTCCCAAGGCCTATTTGGAATAGGTAGAGGTTGATAGAGTCCTGCATTTCTTGAACCTCCTTGAGCTCTCTAACATACTCCACACTGCTCTACATACCTCTTGACATCCCTTGCTAGTTTAGGCCAAAAGTAGTATCTCTGTACTAACTCCAATGTCTTGTTTATGCCAAAATGTCCACTTAGGCTGTCATTATGCTTCTCTTGGATCAGATTTTCCCTCGTGGATCCTCTAGGTACACAAAGTTGATTACCTTTAAACAACAACCCATTTTGAAGGGTGTAATCTACAAACTCACCATGAAAATTGTTTTCAAACTCTAGGCACACCTTATAGGCTTGTGAGAAGTCTTCATCCTCCTCATATAAGTCTTTAAAACCTGCTATTCCAATGCTTTGTAGTTGTACCTCTTGGACAGTCAATAACTTCATACTCAAGGCATCTACAACCTTGTTAAGCTGCCCTTTCTTGTGCTTGATTATAAAGGTAAATGATTGGAGATATTCCATCCATTTCAAATGCCTATTGCTAAGATTCTCTTGAGTATTTATGTAGCTTAAAGCCTGATTATCAATAAAGACAACAAATTCTTTTGGCAAAAGGTAATGCCTCCACTTCTTGAGAGATTGTACTAATGCATACAACTCCAAGTCATAAGCTGAATACTTCTTCTTTGCTTCATTGTGTTTCTCACTGAAGAATGCCACATGCCTTCCTTCTTGACTCAAAACACCCCCTACTACTATACCACTTGCATCACATTCAATGGTAAACAATTTATCAAAAGTAGGTAAGAGTAGGATAGGTTTAGTGGCTACCTCTTGCTTCAATTTTTGGAATGATTTCTCAGCTGCCTCAGTCCATTTGAACTTATTTTTCAGTCCTCCTTTGATGGTGTCTAATACTAGTGCACAAATCCCACTGAAGTTTCTCACAAACTTCCTGTAAAATTGTACCAAGCCATGAAAACTTCTAACTTTAGTCCCTATTTTAGGAGCAAGCCAATTCAAAATTGCCTCTACCTTGCTTGGGTCCATTTTTAGAGTACCCTTGGACACTACAAAGCCCAAATAAACCAGCTCTTGCTGCATGAACTCACACTTTTCTAGATTGATGGCTAGTTGCTCTTCATGTAGCTTCTTCATGACCATCCTTAAATGCTCAAGATGCTCTACTTTTGTTTTGCTATAGATGAGTATATCATCCAGATACACCACCACAAATATGCCTTTGAAGTCCTTCAAGACCTCATTCATTAACTTCATGAAGGTGCTTGGGGCATTGGTAAGCCCAAATGGCATTACAAGCCATTCATACAATCCATCTGTGGTTTTGAAAGCGGTCTTCCACTCATCACCCTCCTTGATTTTGATTTGGTGATAACCACTCTTTAATTCCAGCTTTGTAAAATACATAGCACCTCCTAAGCAATCCATCAAATCTTCTATTCTTGGAATTGGGAACCTATACCTGATAGTGATCCTGTTAATAGCTCTTGAATCTATGCAAAGTCTCCATTTTCCTCCTTTCTTGGATGCTAAGACCACTAGAACTGCACATGGACTAATACTCTTCTTGATCAGCCCTTAATCCAATAACTCTTGCACTTGCCTTGCCACTTCCTTATTCTGGTCTAGGGTTAGCTTGTAGGCTTCTTTATTTGGTAGAGAAGCACCGAGAACAAAGTCAATTTGATGACTTATAGCTCTTCTTGGAGGTAAGGTGGCGGGGGTTCCATCACTTACTATATCTCTAAATTCTTCCAACATTTGTTGCACTTCCAATGGTAAATCTACCTTCAACTTCTTATCTTCCTCCTTTGGCTTCACCATTATAGCACACCCTATGGTCTCCTCATCCTATAGTGCATTTAGAAACTCCTTACCACTACTAAGAAACACACTAGGTGTCTAAGAACCCTCTTCACTCTCTGTTATGGACTGAATTTTGAAAGTCCTTGCATCTTTCTTAAAAGAAATGGAGTTCTCCTCTCCATCATAGATCATCTTTCTATAAAATTTACAGGGTCTTCCCAATAGAAGATGGCATGCATCCATGGGTAAGACATCACAAAGAATTCTATCTTTATAACCTCCAATGGAAAACTCTACCCATGTCTGCTCATTAACTAGCACACTTTCCTCCTGGTTCAAATAAGTTACCTTGTATGGATTTGCATGTGGAACCTTTGTGAGTTTAAGCTTCTTTGCTACTTCCTCTGCTATGATTTTATTAGTAGACCCTGAATCTACTATAACCTTGCATACTTTTCCTTGTATCTTTCATCTAACTCTAAAAAGAGCCCTTCTTTGCTTGGGTTCACCTTGATTAGGCTGCTTTATAAGTACCCTTCTGAACATTAGGTTCTCACCCATTTCTAATTCCAATTTGCTGACCTCATTAGTGCATGAGTTGCTACTATCCTCTTGGGTATATGCTACCCTCTTCTCATTTTGTGAGGCTTATGGTTTCTTAGGACACCTATAGGTAGGGTGTCCAAGCTGTCCACACTTATAACAGTTCATGGTGGCAAAGTAGGAGCTGCTCCTTCCTGCTCCTCTTCCTTTGTTTCCTTTAAGAACCTCTTCCTCTACCATAAGATCCTCTTGTACTGATTTCTGAACTTGGTTCCAAGAGTCTGCTCTCACCTTGGTTTCTTGATTCACCACCTCTACTAGAACCTCCTCTTTGACCCCCTCTTGAGTCTCTACCTCTTCCTCTATTCTTGGAATTAGGTTCTTGCTTTCTCCTCTGTTTGTCTTCAAGATTTTGTGCCATATGTTGACATCCAAGTATGGTGGTAGGAGTGAACAAACTCATCTCTTCTGCTATGCTCCATTTCAAGCCACTGAGGTACCTTGCCACATTAATGCTTTCATCTTCTTGGACTCTAGATCTCAAGCTCAATTTGTGGAACTCTTCAGTATAAGTAGCTACATCCATCTCCTTCTATCTAAGTGTCAACCTTTTCTTATGCTATTGTATTTCATAATCAACTGGTAGGTATGCTTCCCTGACTTTGTTGACCATAGCTTTCCAATTAGAGATTGGATTCTTTCCCTCTTTCTCCCTTTCACCTTGCAAGTAGTTCCACCAGGTTAATGCTTGTCCTCTCAACCTAGATTTGGCCACTTTGACCTTCTATGCTTCTGAGATTTCTTCACATTCAAAGTTATTCTCCATGCCTTCAATCCAATGCATCACAAGCTTTGTATCCATCTTGCCAGTCAGTAGTGGGACACCTTCAAGTGCCTTTCTTGTGATAGCCTTTAGGGCTTTGAGAAAATGCTCATCTTGTGTTGGAGGATTAGGTGTAGGTACATAATCATCAAGAGTCTTCTCTTTTCCCTTAGCATCCTGCTCCTCCATTCTATCTTTAACCCTATCTTCTTTTGCTTGGACATCATCCAAGAGTTTCTCCATCTGCATCAATCTTTCTTGTAGGAGTCTATTAACTTCCTCCTGGTCTTCTACCTTCTTAGCAAGCTCTACATTGGTCACGATTTTTTTCTTATGAGATGATCCAATGGATTCTTCTGGTGGTTGAAACATCCACCTTTCACTTCCCAAACCTTAAGAGGCTCTGATACCAATCTGATGGGGAGGCTAGGGTAGACTAGCTAGTCTATGCTCTACTCCTTGCCCAAGGACTCAAGTGTGCTTTTGACACCTGTGGTTGATCTATAGGAACCTTTTACATTCAAGGAACCCCTAACCTACCTAACCTTCCAACCAAGTTCAATAAACTCACTCATCAACACTCCATGCTTTGCATTCTAGCTACTAGCCCTTATCTAGGCTTAATAAGGTCAATTAGACTTCTAAGTCCTTCCTATGCTCCAACAGTGCAAATGATGGGTTCCAAGGTCTTTTTGGGACTAAAGACACCTTTTCAAATCATTACCAAAGTTTTTGGATCACCTGATTTAGAGGTTCCTTTGCATTCTAGGGCTACAAGGAAGTGCCAATTAGGCCTCCTTCCAGATTTGTAGGGCCTGTTACTCCTTCCCTGTACAAAACTAAAATTCTTGGCCTTAAGGAATTCTTCCACATTTTCCTCATTCTCAAATATTTTTAAGGTCTTAGGTGCCCATTTGACTATACAGTACTATTCCCTATTTATGAGGGTTTCAAGGGTTTCAAGACTTTTCTCTGCTCCTAGCTTCACCAATGCAACTCCATGATCTTTCAAACCTTCTCCTTCACAAGATTGAGTCTTCATAAATCAATCTTGACTTCCTCCAATGGATTCCACTTGGAACTTCTTGCACTATCCTGGGGAGCTCATTTTCTACTGCACATCCCTAGCCGGACTGCTCATAGCTCGCCTAGGGCTTCCATAAACAGTTGTTTGCCTTGCTTTTCAAGGTCCTTGTAGTCATAGTAATACAACATAGGGTCTGTAGCTTTAGATTCCAAAGCTCCATGGAGTTTCCATGGTAGGAACAAAAGTTACAGGCCCATCTACACAAGTCTCTCCAAATTGGCAGAGAACTAATAACAATAAGAAATGAACAAAAGATGCTAATAAAACTTAAAAGAACCTAGACTATTTCACACATAAGAAAGCCTAAACAAACATTAACATTAAAATCCTTCAAAGATTCAACAAAACTCCACTGTATTCACAAGAAATCAATCATAACAGTGACTGTTTCACCCAAATCCTGCATTCAGTCTGCTGTTTCGTACAATAGCTATACCAAAATGACATCCAACCCTCATATTAGGGTTTTTCAAGCCTTTTATATCCTTCTCCTCGATAGGTGTGTGAGGTTAGGGCTTATTAGCCACTTAGGTTATGCTAGGTATCACAATGAAAAAAATTGCTTAGCAACTTTTAGAAGTTGCTGACAACTTTTCAGCAACTTTGGTTGCACAAAGTAATTTTGCTCTCATTCTTCAATGACCTCCATTTTAGGCCTTCTAAATCACTTTCATGTGCTCAAATTACAATCAACACTAACCTAGGACTACAAACCTCCTATCAAAGCACTATTTTTAGGATGTCAACATTCCCTGAATCAGTGTGCCAAAAAATATTAGACAGTCCAACTGAACATTAAGGACTTAGACTAGACCTAAACACACAAGCATGAGCTAAAGCTCTTATTTTAATTACATGGTTCTCTCAAGAAGACTAACACACCAAAATTTTGAAGGTGGGAGCCCTTAGAAGGGTGCTCTTGCACCAATTCTGACTCATAAAATTTATATGCAGTCGCATACTCAATTATTGGGTGATTTTTGAAGTGCACGAACTCATCCTTGAATGACATGTCTGGATTCATCATTGTTTCAATGTGTGACCTAATTTTTTCCAACCCTACAGGTTCCTTCTTACAATATATATATTCACGAATATCTTCTACGTGCATCACTCCCATCAGAATTCTAGAAAATTCCCCTTCCAAATAATCTAGCATTGATTTAAAATGATGCTTCTTGAATACATATCTCTTCCTCTCTATAACATCAAATACAACTGGAGTGGCCATTACTTACTTGATCAACACTTAAATAAGTTTCCAAATGATTTATAAACCATTGCATCCAAACAAGGGTTTTGTAACCAACTTAAACTTCTTTTCGCTGATGAAAACAACTACAATCTTTCAAAACTAACTGCTTGATCTCTTGTGCTCTCCAAAGGCTCGAACTCAAATGCAAAAGTGAGGATAATGGATTTTTGATGACTATAAAAATAACTTTTTGTAATTAATGCTTGCCACCATAATATAGAATGTAACAAAGAATTCCAATCTTTGTTTTTGCTAACAATCAGGTTGTGCGATCTTGCATACAACATCAACTAGTATCCAAACAACTATAACCAAAGGCACATACTCTGAGGGTGAGTGTACCAGTCATCTAGGGGTCTAGAGGTAATCTAGCTCCCCTATGACCATGAGGGTCATTTATCCAAAAGTAGAAGGTGTGTCCACTAAGGATGCATCTACTACTATGGCACTTGCATTATCTTTCTTTAATTCCATCCAAATCTTGCTCGCATCTTCTGTAGCTTTCACACACTTGACTTCTCCAGATTCATCAAAAATTGATCCTTGAGACTTATCATGTCTTTCTTGTTCTTGCACTTGTGATCTGAAATACTTTGAGATGTTTCCAACCTTGTTACAGGAGTAACAAATAACTAGAGGCCTTGAATTCCTTGAGGCATTGATGTGAGTTACCATACTGCATTGCCTAGCTGTGTGACCATTGTAATTGCATATCTAAAATGTAATGTTCAGAGGACTTCTAACACTTTGCTGATGTTGATTTCTTTGATTGTGTTATGTTTGATTTCTTTGATTTGATCTATAATTCATAGCTCTGTGACCAAATTTATTGCATGAATAACAATAACCATTGAAAGGTCTTACCTCTTTACAATCTCTTGCTATATGTCCATGCTTGTTACAGGCATAACAAGTTTGGTTTACTAGCTTGTGTTCATCTTTAGATGGTTCTGCTTTCACTTCAGTATGATTTTCAGTCTTCTTGGCTTTTGTAGATTCTTCTGGTACTTTCATTCTATCTCACATAGCATTGATTTGATTTTATGCTTCATTGAATCCAATACCACTGGTATCTCCTTTAATCTTCTGTGCATACAACTGTGACTCTATTAGATCAGTACTTGTGTGCAATTTGTCAATGTGGTTCTTTGCTTCAATCATCTTAGATTCTATATTTTTCTTGATGTTTTCTAACTCCAAAATTTTCATGTTTGCTTGCCTAAATTCTTCATCCAACTGTTCATTTTCTTTGATCTGTTCTTCATAGGCTTCTTGATTGTTAGTGAGCTTTTCATCTAAATCTTCAATCTAATCCTTCAAAGATGTATTTTTTTCATTCATATTTTTGACCATTTTTCCCAAATCATTTGTTGAACAATCTTTCAAATCTTTTCTCAGTTTCTTGATGAATACTTGTGAACCATTGACCTTTAATTTCAGTTCTTCAATTTCTTTTCCAGATTTGTCAAGATCTTCAAGAGCTGCTTCAATATTCTTCTTCAGATGTTTTACTTCTTCTGAAACCATGATCTCCTCAAGTGGTTAAACTTATCTTCAGAGGACCAAAGCTCTGATACCAATTGTTAGGAATGGGAACACTAAGAGGGGGGGGGTGAATCAGTGTTCTATAATTAATTTCTGATACTTGAAACTTAACTCATTTACTTAAATAATGAAATGAATAATAAAGAAAATGAAGTATTCAACCATAACACATAACACAAGATATGATTACAGGGAAACCTTGGCCAGAGGAAAAACCCCGGTGGGAATTAATACCCACTAATAATTGTACTTTGTATATGAATCTATTAATGTTCCTTTGCCCTGTTAGGAGCAGTCTTTACAATGCTTAGTATAATGACCTGGTCAAGGTTAGACCCTGTTAGGAGTCTTGAAGTAACAAACCCTATTAGGGGTGAAAGGCTTGCTTCCAGAGTTCTCTACTCAATAGAGGAGGCTACAACCTCCTGGTTATCAGATACACACTATATCTACAAGGGTGAAATGCTACTATGAAACTTCTTGTTTGATTAGTTCCTTTTGTGCCCTGATGCTTTAACCTCTTGTAAATCTCTATATCATACTTACTAATCTTAACACATACTTCACATACTTTTGCTCTTCTAGTATATCTTCTATCAACTCTACATACTCAAATACAAAAGCACATGTCTTATATATAGGCGCAACCAAAAATATTTACTAAGTTGACCTATAATCTATTACATACAATGCTTCCAAATGAATTGGCTCAAGTATGTTTTCATACATTGATATTAACATGTTTACAACACATTTACAATAGGTGCATAGGCCTTAACCAAATAAAATATTATACGCTAATCAAAATCTTTCCTATCGGCCGCATGCTCTGTTCTGTTCTGCCACTCATTCTCTCTGTCACTTCAACTCATTGTAACTTCTTCATACTGTCACATCTGACTGTGTGCTTAGAATTAGCATCTTAACATACTCAAAAGCTTATTTTCAAGGACGCATACCAAAACTCGATCATACACACATGCATTGATGCTTTGTTCATCAGTTGCTTCACTGACTGCTCTATCTTCTATACTTAGCCAAATTCTGATCTTCTAGGTTATTGCACTTGTATGCACCCTAAAATGGTCACCTAGACTTTGGGCCCCCATTCAGCAATTTATCAAATCCCTGAATCAATATTTTCAAAAATCAACATTTTCAGCTTAACATCAATTTCCTTGATCAAATCCTATGTTATCATTTATTCGATTATTCCTTGGGCTCACCATTTTATCCTAAAGTTTTTATTTATTAAAAGGAATATTTCCTCCCCTTTTATTAAATAAAAATCCCCCACCTTTTCCTCTTATCCTAAGTTGCACAAATAAAGCATTATTCTTATTTTATAAAAAGAAGAAAAGCACTTTTTGTCTCATATGGACACAAAAGTCAACTCTTATTTTCTCATTGGAGGATACTTGTGCACATGGATTGCTCCTCTTTGATGCTCCACCATTGATTAAATCTTTTTCCTCTTAATCTCCATGGTCCATTCCTTCTCATTTCCTATAAAAGAAGAGCTCTCTTCCTCATTTTCATATGCATTTTTGAATACTAATGTTATGCTGCAGGTTTTCTAGGTCACTTTGGAGCTTTTGAAGATTTGGAGCATTCTTGGCTTTCATACTTTCATGCTATCATATTTTCATTTCTTGCATTATTATGGCATTCATAGCTTCATATTAACTTAGATTTCCTTTATGCTTTAGATTACTTCATCTAGCTTAACTAGGAAGGGTTGGTAATACTTGTACTTTCCTTTTCATAGCATAGCTTGTACTTTCATTTCCATAGTGTAGCTTGCATCTCTCATTTCTAGCATGCATATTCATCTTAATCTAGTTTGCATTTTCATTTCATAGTGATTCTTGGGGATATTGGCATTCTTGCCCTTGTCTTCATTTGAATCTCTCATTGTGTGGTTGACTAGCAAGGTCATTAGCTTAATAGCTCTAGCTGAGAGCAAACTTCAAATAATCTTGCAACTCCATGCATAAAGAGCTCTAGGTCACTTTCTAAGGTATCCTATTCATGGATTCCCTTGGATATAATGACTTAGACAAGTGCACCATTTGAGTGTGTACATTTGAGAAGTGCACCTTGCATATGGAGAGAGCTCTCCTTTTATCTTTCGCAAACTAGTTGGTCAACTGTGCTCACCCTCTCTCCTTCTCGATCATATCTATCACTCCTTGTCTTTAACATTACATCCTGTTCCTGTCATCACAAGGGGTTAGTGATTTTGAAAATGACACTTTTTGACCTAATTTTCAAAACACCTCGGAATTACTCAAAAATTGCACCCCTAGCTAATTTCAACGTCTTGGATCCATTTTTAGACTTGAAATTAAAATTTGAGTTAATCTTGTTAGTTAAAATTGCATTTCAAATTTCCCCCTCTTCTACGCAGTTGGCTGACCATTTGAGGCTTGATCCTTCGATCTTCGCTGGGGCATCTTCATTTCTTCACCCCCATCTCTTTCAACCTTCTAGTCTTTCATTTAGTTTCACTCTCTTCATCTCTCTGAGGTTTGACTTCATCTTTTCAGTCAAACTAGGGCATATCTTCATTGCTTGATGGTTATCCTATCATCTTTCACCTTCGATTATGATTTCTAGTGCTTTGATCAAGTTTATCTATTTGCTGCTTCTCCTCTACCTAATTTTGATTTTGATTCCAAGGGGGCAGTACCTATCAGCTTCAATCTTTGATTCAACTTTATCATTTAGTTCAGCCTGAGATTCTTATTTTAAGACTTGATTATCACTTAACAACAACGGTGTTGATCTTGTCTTTTAATTCTTATCTCTTATTTTTAGACTTGATTATCACTTAACAGCAACGGTGTTGATCTTGTCTTTTTTTTATTTCAGACTTGACTATCACTTAACAACAATGGTGTTGGTCTTGTTTTCAGCTGGTTTATCTTTGTCCTGATGTGTTCCCATCTGTCGAACACACATCTGAGTTGTCTTGTGATCCCAAATTGATCTCACATTTCAATTCTTCTTTGACTGCATGTGTTCCCAGAATGATCACACATTAGTCAAAGAGGGGCAAATGTATGCACCCTAAAATGGTCGCCTAGACTTTGGGCCCCCATTCAGCAATTTATCAAATCCTTGAATCAATATTTTCAAAAATCAACATTTTCAGCTTAACATCAATTTCCTTGATCAAATCCTATGTTATCATTTATTTGATTATTCCTTGGGCTAACCATTTTATCCTAAAGTATTTATTTATTAAAAGGAATATTTCCGCCCCTTTTATTAAATAAAAAGCCCCCACCTTTTCCTCTTATCCTAAGTTGCACAAATAAAGCATTATTCTTATTTTATAAAAAGAAGAAAATCACTTTTTGTCTCATATGGACACAAAATTCAACTCTTATTTTCTCATTGGAGGATACTTGTGCACATGGATTGCTCCTCTTTGATGCTCCACCATTGATTAAATCTTTTGCCTCTTAATCTCCATGGTCCATTCCTTCTCATTTCCTATAAAAGAAGAGCTCTCTTCCTCATTTTCATATGCATTTTTGAATACTAATGTTATGTTGTAGGTTTTCTAGGTCACTTTGGAGCTTTTGAAGATTTGGAGCATTCTTGGCTTTCATACTTTCATGCTATCATAGTTTCATTTCTTGCATTATCATGGCATTCATAGCTTCATATTAGCTTAGATTTCCTTTATGCTTTAGATTACTTCATCTAGCTTAACTAGGAAGGCTTGGTAATACTTGTATTTTCTTTTCATAGCATAGCTTGTACTTTCATTTCCATAGTGTAGCTTGCATCTCTCATTTCTAGCTTGCATATTCATCTTAATCTAGTTTGTATTTGCATTTCATAGTGATTCTTGGGGATATTGGCATTCTTTCCCTTGTCTTCATTTGAATCTCTCATTGTGTGGTTGACTAGCAAGGTCATTAGCTTAATAGCTCTAGCTAAGAGCAAACTTCAAATAATCTTGCAACTCCATGCATAAAGAGCTCTAGGTCACTTTCTAAGGTATCCCATTCATGGATTCCCTTGGATATAATGACTTAGAGAAGTGCACCATTTGAGTGTGTGCAACACTAACCTCAAAACTTCATATGACTTTGTTGCCATAATGACAACACTAAACTTAGTCATACACACTAATATAGTCAACTTTCCAACATTTTATATACATGTGAAGCTCGTTAGATGGGTTGAAGTAAGAACCGAGTGATTCTGTAGACAACACCGATTTTCAGAAGGAGATAACCGAGAAAAATATAGTTAGAGGAAAAAGGATTAAAGAGATTATGCTGACCAGAGTTATATTGAGCTTATCATAGATTTGAAAATGAGCAAAGGAAGTTGCATTTGAATCAGGTCATTTACTGTTGCTTTCTAACCATTGCTGCAAACAAAATCTCTTAACCAAGTGATACTTAATAGTCTTTTTCGACTTCTTTATGACATTCAATGAATGTTGCTTGTTTTCTTGTTGACCCAAGTGAATGTATGGTCATAGACAAATATTAGTGATAAATCCTCTAACAAGGTCACACCTTACAGTGTGTTTTGTAACCTTTAACAGGGTTGGCTCTTAACTGAGCTCACTTTAGAAGAATAAAAATATTTTGGGTACCAGTCCCAGGTGGTTTTTCCCTTAACAAGGTTTCCACATTAAAAATTAAGTGTTGAATGTGTATGCATGTGATGTTTTATTATATTAATTTACACATTACAATAATTGGTTTGATCGGTATATACTAGATAATTTTATCTGATAATCGGTTAATGAATCAAAAAGGCACAATTTAGTTTTTATCGAGTTGTTCAGTTTATTTGTTGAAGTTGGTTTTATACATCAGAGAGAGAATTGGGACTATAGGATAACTAATGATAATTGATTCACCCCCCCTTAGTTATCTATCACAATTTTCTTTTTAGCGGAGCTAAGTAACTTTGACAAGTTAGGGTAGAAAGGGTTTACAACCAAAGCTTCAGATACAACACACAAATCTATGGTGGTCACATCATAGGATCACCAATGATACAGGACCACTTTTATATCATAAATGTAGAGAAACCACATAATTCAAGAGAATGGTAGAATTCCACCACACAATCTAGCTAGTTAGCTGACTGGGCCTAGGCTCAAGATTCCAACCCTGTTGAATGTGAACCGCTATGGGCTCACGATTTAGTAATAATAGATTAAAAAATAATTAATTTTTGGAGGGATAAATAATAGTTGTCTATCATTCAATGTTGAACTTGATGGGATAGTGGTCTAACAAAGTGATCTCTGAAAGAGAAAAGACTGACAATTCTTGATTTTCTCAAAAGGAGAAAAAGATGTAGCCAAGATCATGGCACAATCAAGCCTCTTAAAAATTATGTCATGACAAACTCTAAATTTACACTAGGTGTACTAGACATAATGGAAATGATAATTGACATTGGGGTTGAAAATACCTAATTTATTGTGCATGTAAAACCAGGCCTCATGTTCTCCAGTTGTCCATCAAAAAGGAAGAATGTCTTCTTGTCAAAAGCCACATCAACCATATTGAAATCCTTTCATATAACCCAAGTTGCAAGTGGCAATGAATTAGCTATCCATCACCACAATTGAGATCTTTCAACATCATTGGGAGCATAAACATTAATGATCCCAAAAAACTGATTGTAAACTGACATGAACACCTAAACTACTCTTTACATGGGATTTGACCCATGATCAACAATGAAAGAATACTATCAAGGAGAAATGATAGTAATGATTCCTCTTCTACCAGCTTCATGTCAAGAGAAGCAAAAACAAGGCTATCTAGCCAAATAATATGACAAGCATCAATTAACATGAAAGCTTCGATTTAAACTTCTTGAAGACAAAGAAAATATTAATGCCCAGATATATTTGGCAAGCATCCATAACAAAATACTTCCTGGTTAGTTTAGTTAGACCTCATACATTCCATGAGATGTAGTTCATGATTCGAATGCTTTCATATCATCCTTGTCCCCAAGAGAGTAGAATCTATTATGTAAGAAGTCTTAATCTAGTTGAAAGCTAGGGTAAGATTCCCTTGGAATCACTCAAAAATTTTATGGACCTCCATCACCAAAGTCCTCCTGCCCAAGTAGGCTGCAAGAGCGACACAAAGAAGAAGGTTGAGAAAAAACCATTGAATTAGCTTGTGGAGTGTGAACCCACACAGAACATGAATCATTCTCAGCCAAAATTTTCCCTTGAACCTCAAAGTTTGGAACCCTAGTCGATGGATTGTTGATTTGTCTTTGGCTTAGGTTGGGATGGTTCTTGAACTTGTGGCTACAAAGTAGTTGCATTTTCTTGCTTCTGAGTGAAATTTAGGGCATGTTTGTCTTTGCTAACCATGTAGTGCATCCTTTATCTAACTTATCACCCTTGGAAGATCAAGGAGTAGTTATCTCCTTGGGTGTGGATTTCATCTTGGGAGTAGCAAGAGGGAAATCCTCAATCTTGTGCTCAGAGGATTGCCATTGATAGTAGGCGTTGGGAAAATTTAAATAAAGCACTCACTGAGAAAAACATTGACCATCAACTTGAATATCAATGGTGTTGTTGAGGTTGTGAGATAGATTGACTTTAACACACCCTTTTTTGGGGATGAGCATGAAAAAAGGGTTCAGTTCCATGCAAACAACCCTACTAAAGATTTGGGAAATAGTTTGTAGGCATGGCCAACATGACAAGGGCATCCTCATAAAATCTATCCAAACAAGGGCTTTAAGATTTTTCTCATTCGAGACAGTAAACTCTCATGAACATGGTTGGAAAACCAACAAGGAATACCGAACAAACAAGGGCCCATTTTTTAGGATACCCTCAACATGGGAGGTGTTAGAAAAGGGAAACAAAAAGAAACCATTTGTGACATTCTAGACGCCATCATGTTGGACCCCATGAGGGGCCCAAACTTTGGCAACCAAATCATGTAGCATGCTTTCAAGTGGAACCCTCCCCACAAAATATCCACTCAGTGTATACTTTTCTAGCCAGCCACAGGCACTATCAAAATCTTGCAAAGGCAAAATAACATCAAATGTATTAGAGGTTGTACCTCATGAAACACCTTCCGAACAAATTTTTGAGTTTGCTTGTTTGAAGGTTCCATGATTGCCTACAACCAAGACTCCAACACCAACACCAACATCAAAATCAACTACTGAGCTAAAGTTCGCGAAAGCCATTATAAAAAACCTAAAATCTCATAGTAAATGTAGTATGACCAAGCAAGACACAAGATTCAAACAACTAAATCTCTAGCCTAAAGCCATAAATTTTATTTTAATATATTATGTAAAGACAAAAATGAATATTTCATCTTAATTTTCTTTAAAATTCTACTATATATTCTAACATATTTCCATAAAAATATTGATTGGGTTAATTCAAATGAAAATGATGAAAACTGAAAATCACATCCAAAAAAATTATTAGGTCTCGTTTGGTTGAGGGAATTAGCCTGGAATTGGTATTTGCTCCTACTGATTTGGTCGAATCCTCTATTTAGGTGTGCAAAATGAAAATAGAACAGAGAGATGTAAATGCTCATTTTGGTCCAAAATGAGCATTTACATATTCCACTTGAAAAAGGTGGAATTGGGATTTGAGGGCCAAATTCTACTTTTCTCAATCCCCATGTTTTAAACTCGTTGAGTTGGCGTGCAAATAAAACATTTTTTTGGGTCCGCCTAGGGCATATTTTCACTTTCCCCACATGGTATATGAAAAGTGAAGCATTTTGTGAAGGGTTTGAGCTATGTTTGAAGGAGGCCATAGTGTGTTTGATACTGTTTGAGTTGCATTTGAAGGAGACCATACTGTGTTCGATACTGTTTGAGCTGTGTTTGTTTCTGTTATCAATGCAAGGTATGCAGGATTTTATTATGGTTTTCACAATCCATGTTTTTCACATACGAGATGGGTTTTGATGAACAAAAGCTCTATGTGTGTGAATTTTGTACCTGATCTATAAACACAACATTTTAGTAAAATATTAGAGGTTAGCTAAAATTGAAATCATGCAAATAATGGAAAAGTAAACTAACCAGGCGATTTACTGCCTTCTAGTAGGTGTGACTATGATGTTCTCAGATTATTATCGAGATCAGTGACCTTGACGACACCTAAATGAAGGATTTGAATGCAAAACTAATATGAATTAGATGCAAATTAATCTATTTTTTTGGATTTTCTATGCAATGATATGATGAAAACTGATATGAATCTAGAATCTAAGATGAAATTGATATGCAATGAATTGATCTAAGATGAATTCTAAATGATATGCAATACTCAAAAACAAGAATGATCTCACAATAGCTGGGATTCGCAAAGATGATTCTTTAGTCTCCAATTCGACAGCGTGGGGATGCAAAAATATGAGATGATTTGAGATGAGCCGAAGCCTTAATTTATAGAAATCCAGGGCTTTGGAGGTGCATGAGAAAATCCATAAATCACTCAGATTAACTCAGCTTGATTTTTGAGTTATCTGATTATAAAGAATAATTAACTCACAAAAACATGCAAAAGCAGAGTTGAACTCAAAATAG
This sequence comes from Chamaecyparis obtusa, assembly GCA_027943335.1. NCBI lineage: Eukaryota > Viridiplantae > Streptophyta > Pinopsida > Cupressales > Cupressaceae > Chamaecyparis > Chamaecyparis obtusa. Next base: position 40,441 of record BSBK01003386.1, read on the forward strand.
AGTTTTTGATTTAATTGATAATTGATAGTTGTCTGCTTTTATGATTGTGCATGTTTTATTTATGAATAAATTTCATAATAAAGTGATTTATTTCCAACTTAACTGATTTTGAAAAATAAAACAATTGATTTATGGGTTAATCAATCATTTTTCAAAATTTTATTCAAAAAAAATATTATTAAAAATTGACAACTTGCTTTAATTAATTAAATAAGAATTTAATCAATTATTCATAGGATTTTGGATTTATTGTCAAAATTAAATAATACAATTTAGGAATAAATAGAATTAACTTCAATTAAACAATTAAGTGGCAGAATTAAATCTAATTAATTAAATATTAAGAATATTCAATTAATCAAACTTTAGGATAAATAGGATTTATCGCCAAATAATCATTAAATTAAAGATAATCACGATAATTAGGAATATTACTAATAATATTCCTTGATGCAGAATTTATGATAATCAATTAGGATTCGATGATGTTCAGATGTGCCTTAGGTTAGGACTTTGATGTCGATTTCATTCGATGTGTCGATATAAGAGGCTAATGAACCTATAGCCCATTTTTGGGGTATTACATTTTTCCCCTATTTGAATTGATGTGCGAAGCGCAGTGGTTCAAAGATAGTCTGTGTATGATATTGATATGAGACAGAAACTGATTGAAATTGATATGAAGATGATAGGTCTTGAATGACCAAAGATAATGTTAACTATAACAACAATGAACCGATGATTGTGAAAAAGTGTCAAAATGCTTGATTTTGAACCTTATGATTGTGAAGAAGTGAGTGACTGATTCCAGACTTGATTGTCCTTATATTGAATCACATTGGTATCACATCTGAACCCTTCAGTTACCAAAGAACCAAGGAAATAACATAATTGAACCAATAGTTACAAAAACTGATACAATTTATAAGATTAAGAGAATACTAGATTGATATGGATCTCGATGAATCTGATATGCCTCGAGTGATGATTGATTTTCCCTAAGCGATGAGGTCTTTTGATGAATCAGCAACTAGATGTGGTTGTTTGTCTCGATTACTGAGGAAAGATATGATTTCCATAAAGAATATAATTTCAATAAAGATATGATTACAGACTTTGAATGATATGCAATACCATGCCCCCTTCAGGATTAAAATTAAAATCTGACAAGAAAAGTCAGCGTTGATAGTTTAGAAGCATGCTAATTGATTTGAGAAATGGTTATACATGTTTGAAAATGCATTTTGCATCGTTTGGAGGTCCAGAAGACCAAGTTTGACTAGGTTTGACCATGAGTTGACCATGGTTGACCAAGTTAAAATTTCAATAGTTTGATGTAAGATAATTAGTTAAGTTGAATACTGGATTTCTTGTGATGATTGAAGGTCGATATGCAAGCAGTTAATAATATAAATGATCTCAGATTTCAATTTTGATCTCGAAAAAGGATTCTACTTGCTGTTTCATTGGAGGAACCTTCATGTGAGATTCAGCTCTTGTTAGATTTGAAGATGTGATTGAAGAATCATTTAAGCATTGAAGTTCATTTAACCATTGTGAGATCATGCAAACATTCAAGATGAAAAGAGACATGCAGAATGAAATGCAACCTAAGACCTAGGACCTACGCACTGATCATATGTCGATTTGTTATCATCATTAAACTTTTAGGTAACTGGATAAATCAATACAATGCCCACTAGCTATGAAACCATAGACATATGAATATCGATTTGTATGCGCAAGAATCAATACAACACCCATTGGTCAACAACCATGGATATATGAATATTGATTTTGTTTTTGGAATGTCGGATTAAATATAAGCATCAAAGCATAAGCGCCAGGATGACCTGAATATCATGTCCATTTTGATATAGCAATTTGTATAAGCATCAAAACATAAATGTCGTGATGACCTGAATAAGCCTTGCGTACAAACACATCAAACAGTCAAGAGATCATTCAAAATCCAATGTGAATTACCCATAGTGACCCTTTATCGTTCACATCTTTAGGTAAGATCACATTTCACAATAGGAGAAATAAATCACTCAAAAAAGACAATAGTTAGATCAAACTTCCTTGAATTTTTTGGGTATCAATAGTTGAGGTACGCATGGCCATCCAATTCGAGATAGAGGCTCTTACAGTCAGACACCATTTCAATCCAGAATTTCCAAAGTTGTTAGATTTTTGCATACAAGAAGAAAACAAAGAAAAGATTACGCCCCCAGTCATCACTCTCTAAATCGTATAAAAGACATCAACGAAGAGCTTGAAGGGACACAATATGCAAAAATCTCAATGCGAATCAGTAAGCATACAAAGAGACAAAAGCATGTAAAAAGCATAGACTGTTTTCAGTTTGTGTTTGATGCAAAATCCTTTCTGGAGACAAGACTGACTGACTGACTCGGATGAAGCTTCAAAGGACTCTAACTAGATATGACATGTCTAAAGTATACTGGAGACCATAGGATATGACATTGATTGCCCCCAAGTTTTAAGCATTGATAGGATACATACGCTTGAGCTGAGTGGTGTACAAACTTACTTATTGAAAACAAGAATGCATAAACAAACCAAGAGATATGTACAAACTAAAGCGAGATTGAAAGCTAGGAAAGACCAAGATTACGCTAATAGATGGGGCATTTTGAAACAAGTGGTGCCCGTTTGTCAGGTTTTCACCATCTTGGCAGAGATTCTATTTTTGCTACCAAGGCGCCTGTTTCCAGGTTTCCACCAAGGCACTTTTTTTCTTTTTCTCATTTTTTTGTATTTTTCATTTTTCACTTTTTTTGTACTTTTAATATTTTTCACTTTTTTTTGTGAATCATCAAGGTGCCTATTGCTAGATTTTCACCAAGATGTTCATTTTTTCAAGACTTTTTCTAATTTTTAAGACTTTTTTAGGACATTTTACCATACACTGAATTCCTTAGGCGTAGAATTTCTTTAGATAGAGAATGTTGATTGGTTCTCGGAGCTATTCTCCTTTAGTCATTAAGAGTTGATAGGCACCAAAGCCAAAAGTAGCAGTGATAACAAAGGGACCCAGCCAGTTAGGTTCAAACTTCCCCTTGCGTTCTCGATGTGATTGATTTTTAAGATTCTCTCTCAAGACTAGATCACCAACCTAAAATTCTTTGTGTCTGACTTTCTTATTGTAACCTCTAGACATTCTCTTCTAATATACTCTGAGATGATCATATGCTGCTTGTCTACACTCATCTAGTAGTTCAAGTTCTTGCAACCTAGACACTCTATAGTCATCATCAGTTACTAGACCATGCATTCTGATTCTTAGTGATGAGATTTCAACCTCAATAGGTAGTACCGCTTCAGACCCATAAACTAAAGTGAAATGTGTAGCCCCAATGGGCATTCTGATACTTGTTCTAATACTGGTTTTGATACTAGTTCTGATACTTGTTCTGATACTGGTTTTGATACTTGTTCTGATACTTGTTCTGATATTGGTTCTGATACTGGTTTTGATACTTGTTCTGATACTTGGTATACTTGATAGCATCATTTTCCATTGCAAACTCCCAAGCAAGATCATATCGTGCAATCCCAATGTCTAGCAAGGTGGAGAACAAGAGGGATTAGCAAGCTAGTGGAAGAGATGGAAGACAAGAGAATAAAGGAGAATGAAGGGAAGAAATCCTCAAGGGAAAACTCCTCAAGGGTACCCAAGCTAGGGAAAAAAATTTCATGTAAAGCACATTTGGACAAGCAATGAAAGACCAGCATAGGATAAGTCACAAAAGTGTAATTCCAAAGAAGGAAAGGATGTAGTCCAAAGGAGTAGACATGTCAAGAGGTTTCAAAGCATCGTGTTCTACTCTTTTTTAGATCAAGACCAAAAGGGGAAAAGGATAGCAATAGATATGAAGGCTAAACATGAAAGGAATGAAAGCAAGATCACTGTAAAGTAGCTCACAAGATAGCCAAATGTTCATGTATAGATCAACATTGTCAAGATCGAAGAGAGAAGATGGAATGGATGAAATATGTAGAAGAACTATGCATGATGCCTAATTGTCAGGTTTTCATCATGGTACTTATCCAAGGCACCACAAGGGAATGGTTTTCACCATAGGATGAATTTATTTCTCTTTACTTTTGCTACCAAGGTGCCTGTTTCCAGGTTTTCATCAAGGCAAATTTTCAATTTATTTTTTTTTCTTTTTTTTTCTTTTTTGGAAGAAGGCAAGCTTTTTAGATAGTGCTCCTTGAAAGGATAAACCATGATATGCCAAGGATTCAAGATGATATTCTCAAAGATGTTGATAGGGAAAGGGAGATGGAAGAGAAAAATGGAGGATAAGGTTTTATGTAAAGCAAGTGAGGTTGGAAGATAGGAGGAATAGGTAAATGAGGAAAAAGGATAGAAGGTAGAAGGATAATGAATGGAAGGATTGTGAAAGGGTAGATGGAAAAGAAGGCAAGATCAACATCGACACACACCTTGAAGGGTGGCGAGAGGATGGAGGAAGTGTGAATGAAGGAATACGTGAAGGAATATAGCGAATGGATAGCAGAGGTTGAGGTTTAGGCACATGGAATGGAAGAATATTTTGGGAAGGAGATGAAGTGGAAGCCTTTGGAAGCTTGAATGTCAACTTCACTTTTTGCTCAACACCAGACTCTTTCAAGAGAGACTTTGGAATCCATATAGTCATAGGCTTTTTATTTCCTTTTGATGATCTAGAGAGAATATCTTTAATGATGAATTTTGGAACCCATACTTGTTTTGTAGTTTTTTTCTTAGATATCTCTTTTGACTTTATGTTTTGATGTCTATTAGAGGAGACATGGTGATCTTTTTTTGATGGATTCTTGTATTGCTTCTTTTTCTTATATTGAACATTTAAGTTACTTCCAAAGGACTTGGGACTTGTGGAAGAAGAAGGAGGATATGACAAGTTTAGATGGGTGGGTGGATGAAAAAGATTCAAGGGTGTGCATCTATGTTGATCTTGAGGAAAGATGGGAGATGGAGGGATGTAAGGACCCAAGATGGATGGTGAATTAGGAGAGTTAGGAGGGGAAAGTGAAGGGACATAAGGACCCAAGATGGAAGGCAGACGTGAAGCCCTTTGTAGTGGTGGAAGAGGTCCCAGGATGGAAGTGGAAGACGCAAAAGGATAATTAACAAGTTCATCAACATTTATATGACAAGGACATCAGCATCTTTAGATTGAACATTAGGATTTTCAATAGGATCATGAACATCTTGAATCAGAGCATCTTCTTTGATAGGATTGTTCAAAGCTTGCAAAGACTTAGGAAGGGTAGAAAGTGGAAATGAACATGGAGAGGTAGAATTAGAAGATGGAAGACTTTGATCTTGACAAGGATCTTTGGATAGCATAAGCGCATAATTTTTCTCTTGATTTTCAATAGGCTTAACATTGGAAGTAACAACACCATTTTTACCAACCTTAATGGAAGTATTATCTTTGGAAAGAGCAAGTGTAGTAAGGTTATTGTGATTGTCAATAAGCTCAATAGTGTAAGTAGTAGCTTGATCTTGCTTAGGAGAAGACTTAAGACATGGTGGAATGCATGGGAAAGGGTGTGTAGGATCAAAAGAACCATGAAATTGATAAGAGACATCATGAAAATGAGTGGATAACATTGAGGTTTCTTGATCTTGATCTTTCTTTATGTTCTTTTCTTTATCATTTTTAGAGTCCTCTTGACATGGAGCCACTTCTAAGGACAAGGAAGCATGTTGGGATTGTATGGAAGACTTTGGAAGAGATGGGGAAGGACTAGCTGGAGTAGGAATTATAGAATATAAAGGCTTAGGCTCTTTGGGTTTAGCATTATTGAAAGTATTTGCAGCCAAGTGAAGGTTAGCTTGAGTTTCTTTAAGAGGTAGCCCTTGAGGATAACTATAGGAAACCGTATAAAAAGTATTAGGACCTTTGGTGGTTGAAGGACTTGTGAAAGATTTGATAGGCTTGGAAGCTTTAGGAAATGTATGGGCATTGGAGGAAGTAGGGAATGGAAGGGAACCATCACAAGACAAAGGTTCAACATTAACATGATCTTTCTTGAGAGTGTAATCTTTATTTTCAGGATGAGAGTTCTTAGAGGAGAGATCCTTGTAGTATGCACGTTTATAATCAGCTCAATAAACTTTCTCTTCCTCAATAGAAGTAGATGTATCATCTAGGTATTGTTCACAAAACTCATCAAAGTCTCTTTCAAAATTAGAATCATATGGATCACCATCACGATCTATCCAATGTGACGTCCCATTTCTAGTAAGCATGAACACATGACGAGGAGGAATCTTAGGAATAGAGGTGTCATAGGTATCATTATATTGTCCGTCATCATAGTCATCATAGTCTCCAAAGATGGATGTGTCAATCTCCATGGAATAGGTATCATAAGGGTTGTCATATCACTCACATTCTGTTCGGGGGCATGGTGACATGTACAAGTCTTTATCAGATGGAAAAGGGCATAGAGCCTCCATGGAGAACTCCTTAGGTTCCTTTTCTTTCTCAAGTTTGTTAAGCTTGACTTGCATAGCATGCATCTGCTTCATCATAGTGGTGATTAGAATTTCTTCCTCATGTGTACTAATTCTTTGAGACATGTTAGGAGTTTTAGGACTCCCTGGGATAGATTGAGGTAGAGTTTGTTGATTACCTCTCTGAGTTGATGAAGGAGGAATGTAACCAGTTTTCAATCAAAAATTGCCAAGACCGGCGTCCTCGTAAAGACTAGAATTGTAAAGTTGTTCAAGAGTGGGACCTTGGTGAGTAGTCAAAGGTATGATATGAGATGTTCCTTCCAATTTCTTGTGTGAGGAAGCTCTAGTTTCCACCATTAACCCTAGATGATGCAAAAGAATAAGATACAGACAACTAAAAAATGATTTGATTCAAGAAGATCTGATGATGCAACCTTGTCAAGGTTTGATTGATTGAAGATTGGATTGGACATGAGTGAGGTGTATTGTGCCTTGGATGTATGGGTAGATGCCGAAAAGATAGCGGATAAGATATCACAACACTTAGTCATTTTGATGATTGATTGAAGATTCATAGTTATGACAAGGTTTTGACACAAGATGATATAGACTCAAATTGATTAAATAGAAGGCTAAATCAGATTCAAAAAGACACTTTAGGAAAATGATTGGATTCTCAATAGTTGCTACTTTGTTCCTGACACAGTGATTTGTTTGATAGATTTTGGATATAGGCTGGAAAAACTGTGTATCTGACAATTCTGACAAGTTTTCAAAATTTTTGAAATGACTTTTGATAGGCTCGTATGACAGTGGGTATAGCATGAAACGACAATTGGAAAACTCATATGACTATTGCAAAACTTGTACGACAGTTGATAGCAGGGTTTTGATTTTTGGAATTTAACTAGTTTCTAGACTCGTACGACACTGGGTTCTTTACCATACGATAATTGGGCAATAATGAAATGACATTTGATAAAAACTCATATGACTTTCTGACCTCCTGAGATGAATTTTGACTCCAGAAAGGAATTTCACTTCAGATTTTGCAAATTTAGGGTTTTCAGTTTTGGATTGTTTGCAAATGGTACTATCCAGATTTGAAGAGTAGACCAGATTTGTTCATTTTTAGTAACCAAATAGATAAGCAAGCATGCAAAACAGCAAGCAAGTGATTTCAAGCACATCTGAAAATAATGAACAAGGGCAAAAGCAACCTTGCGCATGAACAATCAAGTGACTGAATTGTGCTAATCTCTGAGAGTGCTAATTGTGTATGTTCAAAAAAGTTTTGTAATAACGCACATATTCCTGAAAATGAAAATTTGGCCTCTCTATGGTTTTTAGTAATGGTCTGACTCTGCAACTTTTATGATCCAAGAGGGCGAACTCCAATCCAGGCACACCGGGGTTTTGACATAGTCTGAGAACTTAATCTTCAGGATCTGCTATGCAGATTTGACAGCCCAACAAGAGACCACACCTGTGGAGATTTCTTCCAACAGGACATTTATATAGCGGTTGTCACTACCACGGTGAAAATGGCTATTATTGCTTGAGGTTTCGTCAACATGGTTGACCCAATTAAGGGAATGTCCACTAGGGTTAACCCTCTCTAAAGGTGACTCACAAAATATACCACATGGAGACTGGTTCCAAATTCAAGGATTTGGGTTTTTGGTACTATCCAAAAAGGAAGTAGAGCATAATCCCCTAGCCTTTTCACTTTTAACCCAAACAAAGTAGACAGATTAAGCTAACATGCTAAGACCAAGATTATCTCATAAAGATCTATGATGCCAACCCCTTATGATCTATCAACCTCTCCGGAGAGAGAATGCCTCGATCAAAAGTTGAAGACACATGGATCTAGTGGAACGTGAGACTCCCTCAGTATCCTCCCCACCTACAAGGGATCCTTCATTGAGAAGAGTTTTGCTAGAAACCCACTCTCTCAAGATCCACAAATAGTGTTCATGGGGCCTAATTACTATGTGTAACAAAGATGCTGAAAGAAAACTATGTTCATTTTTATAGCCCAAATGAAGTATGTGATATGAAAGCAGTAAAGGTCACACAAGCTTGACACGCAAGATGTTCTTTTTAATCCAAATCAAAACGTATCAGCTAAGAAGATTACCTAAATTCCTCGCAACACACTTAGTAGATGCTTACCTATTTTTAGAAATTCTTGCACTTTTCCCAATCAAAAACCAGTGAAAATCAATCAAAAATAGAGAATTTCAATTGTTAGGGTTAGCTGTTAGTCAAAATCTGAAAACCAAATCTGACAAACTGCCTAAAAAAATGAAACAACAATTGACCCCTGGCACTGAAACTTGTACGACAGTGGGTTACCTTCCAGATGACAATCTAGAAACTCGTATGACTCTAGGCACCAGATCATATGATAGTCAAGATTCCAAATGACACTTTGATCCTACTGGTATGATTCTTGAACAAATAAAATGTTGTACAACAGTGGGTTACCTCCCAAATGATAGTCCAAAAACTCATACGACACCGGGTTACCTCCCAGATGACAGTCCAGAAACTCGTACGACACTGGGTATCAGATCATACAACAATTGGGCTTTCAAACGATAATGTTTTTTTGATGATACGAGCCTCGATCAAATCAATTGTCGTACGACAGTGGGTATCTCCTGATACAAGTTTTTGACAAACTCATACGACAATTGTACAGACATAAATTAAAAATCACAGTGTACGGATAGTTTTGATAGAAAAAGTGCTTAAAAGAAACAAAAAATAACGTCTTGCAGAGTATACCAAAACCCTTGAAACCCTTAACCTCAAAAGATAGAAAATTGATAGAAATGAAGGGAAACCCATTTCAGGGCCCCACGGTGGGCGCCAAAAATGTGTGTCTGAATTTTGTACCTGATCTATAGACACAACACTTCAATAAAATATTAGAGGTTAGCTAAAATTGAAATCGTGCAAATAATGGAAAACTAAACTAACCAGGTGATTTACTGCCTTCTAGTAGGTGTGAGTATGATGCTCTCAGATTTTTATCGAGATCAGTGAACTTGATGACACCTAAATGAAGGATTTGAATGCAAAACTAATATGAATTAGATGCAAATTAATCTATTTTTTTGGATTTTCTATGCAATGATATGATGAAAACTGATATGAATCTAGAATCTAAGATGAAATTGATATGCAATGAATTGATCTAAGATGAATTCTAAATGATATGCAATACTCAAAAACAAGAATGATCTCATAATAGCTAGGATTCGCAAAGATGATTCTTCAGTCTCCAATTCAACAGTGTGGGGATGCAAAAATATGAGATGATTTGAGATGAGCTGAAGCCTTAATTTATAGAAATCCAGGGCTTTGGAGGTGCATGAGAAAAGCCATAAATCACTCAGATTAACTCAACTTGATTTTTGAGTTATCTGATTATAAAGAATAATTAACTCACAAAAACATGCAAAAGTAGAGTTGAACTCAAAATAGAGTTTTTGATTTAATTGATAATTGATAGTTGTCTGCTTTTATGATTGTGCATGTTTTATTTATGAATAAATTTGATAATAAAGTGATTTATTTCCAACTTAACTGATTTTGAAAAATAAAACAATTGATTTATGGGTTAATCAATCATTTTTCAAACTTTTATTCAAAAATAATATTATTAAAAATTGACAACTTGCTTTAATTAATTAAATAAGAATTTAATCAATTATTCATAGGATTTTGGATTTATTGTCAAAATTAAATAATACAATTTAGGAATAAATAGAATTAACTTCAATTAAACAATTAAGTGGCAGAATTAAATCTAATTAATTAAATATTAAGAATATTCAATTAATCAAACTTTAGGATAAATAGGATTTATCACCAAATAATCATTAAATTAAAGATAATCATGATAATTAGGAATATTACTAGTAATATTCCCTAATGCAGAATTTACGATAATCAATTAGGATTCGATGATGTTCAGATGTGCCTTAGGTTAGGACTTTGATGTCATTTTCATTCGATGTGTCGATATAAGAGGTTAATGAACCTATAGCCCATTTTTGGGGTATTACAAGCTCAAGTAGGGTTTTGATTGGATTTTGAAATTTCAACAAGTAGGGTTATATAATATTCACTGCTTCACTGCTTCCTGAACCATTTCTAGCCTCTCTGGTCTTGTTTACACTCATGGCTCTATTCATTTTGGTTGCCTTACTCTGCAATATTTTTTGGGTTGTTGCAATAAAAAAAAGTCACATCCTTTGCATTATTTAAAGTAGTTATATTTCTATTATTTTTGAACATGAATACAAGTGTCATTTGTACAAACAGAGTTTCACATTTTGTATATAACCATTTGTGGTGGTAGGGTAGTTTGCAGTGTATATAACCCCTAAACTTCAAAATTTAATGATCTACCAGATGTACGGTTTCACAATAGATGAAGATAATCATGCCATTGTTTCTCTTTCAAGGATAATATATCTATTCTAAGGATTACCTATTCCATCATGAAATACACTTGAATTGTCAACCTAGGGACGTAGGACTTGAAATGGGTCAGCATAGTTTGTGCACTAAGTTCCTTTAGGATTCATAACACCTATGTTGCAAGAAAGTAAAATGCGTTGGAAGAATCTATACTGCTGCTACAAAATAGTAAACACACCTTGGCTAACAATAGATAATTGCAGGAAGCTTAAAAATGAACCTAAACTAATTAACAACTTAGAACATCCACTATGATCATTTTCTGCAAGTGCTGCAGGAACTTTCACAGTAATAATGCTCCGGGACTAATACAGTAAATCTATCTAAAAACAAGAAAGTGCAAGAAATGAATCTATTCTACCTAAATCTATTCCACCTCCCAAGTGGGCCCCCTTGGTTGGCTTCAATTAACTATGAACACAATGAGTACTTCAAAATCTCTCTTCCATTAAAATCCTTCTTTGATTACATAAAAACTGAATAATTCATGAAGAACAGAAAAAGTAACTTCTGAATCTAAATCAGCATTATCTATTTTCTCATTAGCTTACTAAGATGATCCAAATCCATTATATAGAGGATTGGATGCTTATTAAAAACATAACATAAAAAGTCTTGAACAAACATCACCAGAAAAGAAGGCAAAAGATCAACCATGACATAGTACATTTACTACCAAGCAACAGAATAACAACTTGCAAGAAATATAGCAAGTTGTATCCCCTGTATTCTTTGGAACAACAACTTCTTTGCAGGTGCGTCTTATCCAATGGAACTGAATTGCACTTTCTTTGCCATGACCAGTCTCCATTAACCTCCTCCTTAAATGTAGTAATCACCACTCTTTGCGTCGCTCCTCATTTTTCTGAAAAGTTAACAACATTCGGAACATATATGCAAGATAACATTCCTAATTTTACTCAGATATTAGAACATAGCTTAAAATAGTTATATGAAATACTGCATTCTATGTATAATATTAAGCAAAACATGTCATACACACTACCCATAGGTTTGGTAGGTTCTAGCTGTCTCTGGCATAAGTTCACAAGATATTTACTATAAATGTTTAGAAATGTTTTGTCAAAGCACAAAGAGTGTGTCCAAACTATGAAAACTATATCAAAATTAAGACATTAATATGCCTCATCACTAGACACAACAAATAGTATGGCAATCTTCAAATTTCAAACCTCAAACCAAGAGTCTACTTATGATATTGAAATTTACAAGACAAGAATCAAGACTGATTCGGTAAACAAAACCTACAGTGGATGGATGTCAAATCTCAATGGCTATAAGAGAACTTGGTAGAAATTTACAAGAAATCCCCCTAACTATGACAATTTATTCATCAAAACCCATTTTTACAAAATTATTCTGATGAAACTCCAATCTTGACAAGTAAATCTAGGAAGGACTTAATTTAGCTAGTAAAGTAGGTTTGTTTAGTTTTATGTTATGAATTCTTGATCAAAAAGATTATTACATATCATGATTAATAATAACTTATTACATAGCTATATATATGTATATAATTGAGTTATTATTAATCATGATGATTATGAACACCGATATGTAGTCTTGTTGTTTATGTTCTTATTTGATCATAGCAGACATATTAGATGAAAAGAAGTGAGTATATATATGGTGGGGTTATGATCTCCTTCATAAGTATCTATTGTTACTGGTAGGGTTATGATCTTGTTCATGAACACATGTATATATGATGCCAAGCACTAAGTAGTTGTTGGGAGAAATTTACATAAATTGTGCTAGCTGGAGTAGTATGGTATAAAAACTATATCTGCTCCACTTATGGTCACACGGTATGCCCAAATCACTATTGATGAATATCACTTTCACTCATTTCCTAATGCAACAATGCTAACAAATTCAACACCTATAGATAATAACTAGCTAGGAATACATATACAAACAATTGTGTCAATAAGTACACGCAATAGACATAGTACATGAATCAAAATCATGTTGTTGCATTTTTTTCTTAGCTTGACCTCTTACTACCTGTAAGTGATGATTTTGTATCTCAAACCTTCTTCTCCATGTACTTTTCAAGTCATTGATGGATCTTACCAATAATATAAACATTCAAGGACACATTTTTAGGAAGACCACAATTGCTTGTATTCTTGCAATTCTTCTTGTTGTCCTTGGAGTAGGGAAAACAGTGTTTTCACAAGAAGGTAGGAAAAAAATGTGTAAAGAAAGAAGTGATGGAACTTCTTTTTATAAACACATTATTCATTCAAATGAGGTGCATTGTCACGACCAAATTCGTATGAGTGCAACAACCTTCTTTCGGCTAGCCAATCTTCTAAGGCAAAAAGGAAGCCTTACATATATTATGAACATAATGTTAGAAGAACAACTAGTCATGTTCCTCCACACCCTTGGCCACAATCTGAGGAATTGTAAGATTGCCCATAACTTTGGTCACTCCTTAGAGACACTGAGTTGATACTTCTACAAGGCCTTGATGGTTGTCTTAGCACTCCATGTAGATTATTTCATACCACCTGGTCCAAACACTCATGAAATTAGTGGGAAGGACCGTTTTGATCCATACTTCAAAGTAAACCCCCTAGTGCTACAAATATCTTTGCTTGAGTGTTAATCTTATTACTGCGTGTTTCTTAACTATACTTTTTCTTTCTATAGGATTGTGTTGGAGCAATTGATGGAACCCATATACCAGTCACTGTCGATGTCAACTTATAGGGTATAAATCATGATAGAAAAGGGAACTTGTCACAAAATATTATGGTTGTCTTTTTGTTTGATTATGATGAAGGGTGCTCCCCTTAATACCACAAACACATAACAGAAATAGAGAAACAACAACAATAATATGCAAGAACAGAAAATTGGCTTCTTATTATCTCCACAAATGTGGAATTACAAACTTTCAGAATTACAATATTCTGTAGGACAAAGCCTCGAATCAATACCCAGATCTACTACCCGGAACTGCCCTAGACAACACTACGGGCCTTCTTTATATAGGCAATTTCCACCGCCTGAGAAGGTTCCAAAAATTTAGCCCTTAGGGCCGACCAAACTTAGAATTATTTTATTTTACAATTTATTACATCAAAGTCGGCTCAAAATGAGTTTTGAAACCCAAACAGAAATTTGGAAAAAAAATTATTTTTCGCCATTTCAGGTGACCCAACTTTCGAAGACCATAAGTCATCGCCCGTTGACCCGATTGGCTATTATAACCCCATTCTGGAAATGCCACAAAGTGCTCTACAAGCTTGACCCACGCAAAGTACCCGTCACCCAAATTTTCAACCTCATCCGGGGCCTCTAAAGCCTTCAAAACTGAGTTCAAAGTTTCTGTACCCTGCTGCCAATACCGAAAATCTTCAATATCTTCAAAACTACACTTGATCTAGCCATGAAACTTTGTTGGCAGGCTGATATGACTGAGATGAACCTCCATATGTAAAATTTGACATTCTGAGATCGTAAGACCAACTTACTAAAAATAGCAAGTTTCCATAAATAGCAACTCTGCACAAGATAGCCCTTATTGAATACAAAAATAAAAATATTTTTGGTTGATGCAAGATTGCTCTGACACCCAGGATGCTCCTGCATCAGACACCTGGGGTAATTTGAGAAGTGACCCTGTCACGACTCAGGTGTGCAAAGGAAAACCAAGATGATTAACCTCCTCCTTTGTTAGCCATGATGAATCTTCAACAGGTCATCCTTTCCATTTGACCAAATACTCTTCATATGTCCTGTTCCTTGTGCTTCTGCCAACATGACTGTCCAGTATGTCTTCAATCTCCTTGATATCTGAACTGGTTGCTGGAATAATCCACTGTGCTGCTGCAACCTCATCTTCAGCACCTCCTTCATGATACTCTGTCAAATCTGAAATGTTAAACACTGGTGAAAGATTCAGCTCAGTAGGCAGTTCTACCTCATATGCATTTCCTGAATCGTGCTTCTTCAGTATCTTACATGGCCCAAACTTCTTCATTTTCAACTTGTTATATGTACCAACCGAAAATTGCTCCTTCCGCAAATGAACCATGACTTCATCTCCAACCCGAAATTCCTTATGCCTTCTTTTCTCATCTGCCTTAGCCTTATACTGTGCATTCATCTTGGTAATATGCTGCCTCACCTCCTCATGGATGTTCTTCAAGTGTTCTGCAAAATCCTCAGCTTCAGCACTATTTATTTCTCCTTTATCTATCTTTCTCAATTTAGATGCATTTCTTGGACTACTTCCATATACAATCTGGAATGGTGATTTACCAGTGCTCCTATTGACAGAATTATTGTATGCAAATTCTGCCTGTGGTAAAATCAAATCTCATCCTGTTGGCTTATCTCCAACCAAACATCTCAGTAAATTTCCCAAACTTCTATTCACCACCTCTGTCTGTCCATCAGTCTGTGGATGATGTAATGAACTAAACTTCAAATCTGTCTTCAACTTCTTCCACAATGTACGCCAGAAATATCCAACAAACTTAGTGTCTCTATCTGGAACTATGGTCTTTGGCAAACCATGTAGTCTCACCACTTCTCTGAAAAACAATTCTACTACATGAACAGCATCATTAGTCTTCTTGCAGGGAATGAAATGTGTCATCTTTGAAAATCTGTCAACTACTACAAAAATTGAATCATGTCCCCGCTGTGTCCTCGGTAAATCAAGAACAAAGTCCATACTAATATCCTCCCAAGGCTTCTCTGGTACAGGTAACGGCTGATACAACCCTGTATTCTGCTTCACTCCTTTCACCATCTGACATACTCTGCAACTCTGTACAAACTTTTTCACATCTTGCTGCAATTGTGGCCAATAATAATTCTCACCAACCAAAGCAAAGGTTTTATCACGACTAAAATGTCCAGCCAATCCTCCACTATGCTTCTCTTTGATGAGATTCTCCCTCATAGAACTTCTTGGAATGCATAATTGACTCCCTCTGAATAGCATATCATCTTAGATGATGAAATCCAGCCATTTCGTCCTATCTAGAGTAACAGGCTCTTTACAAGTTTTTCAAACTCCACCAAAATCAAGATCCTCTGGATACAAATTCTTGAGTTCCTTGAACCCAAGCACTTCAATCTGCATCTCTGTCAATAATAGTTGCCTTCTGCTAAGAGCATCTACAACCCTATTAGACTTTCCACTCTTGTGTTTCAAAACAAATGTATAACTCTGCAAAAACTCAACCCATTTCAAATGCCTCTGATTCAACTTTCCTTGACTATTCAAATATTGCAACACTTGATGATCAGTATACAAAACAAACTCCTTAGGAAGCAGATAATCTCTCCACTTCTTTAATGCCTGAACTATAGCATAAAATTCCTGATCATAGACAGAATATTTTCTCTTGGCATCATTTAACTTCTCACTGAAATAAGCAACAGGTTTACCTTCTTGGCTCATAACAGCTCCTATTGTAGTACCACTAGCATCACAATCTACTTGAAACACCTTATTAAAATCTGGAAGTGCTAAAACAGGTTGTTCTGTAACTTTTTGTTTCAACAATTAAAAATTCTTTTCTGCCCCATTAGTCCACTTAAACTCTTTTCTATCCCCCCTCATTGTCTCAGTCAAGGGTCCACAAATACTACTAAAATTTTTGATAAACTTTCTGTAGAAACTAGCCAAACCATGAAAAGATCTTACCTAAGTAGCACTCATTGGAGTAGGCCATTCAAGGATAGCCTGTACCTTCTCTGGGTCCATTTTTAGACCTTCTGCTGAAACTACAAATCCCAAATACACTAACTCTTTCTTCACATAACTGCACTTCTTCAAATTAATCAATAATTTTTCATCTCTCAACTTCTCAAACACCATACGAATATGCATCATATGTTCCTCCAATGTCTTGCTAAAAATCAAAATATCATCTAGGTAAACAATGACAAACTTACCCAGAAATTCTTTCAGAACCTCGTTCATGAGCCGCATGAAAGTGCTCGGTGCATTGGTTAGCCCAAAAGGCATGACTAACCACTCATATAGTCCTTTCTTTGTCTTGAAGGTAGTCTTCCATTCATCTCCTTCTCTGATCCGAATCTGGTGATATCCACTCTTCAGATCTATCTTTGAGAAATACACAGCCCCACTCAAACAATCCATAATATCATCCATTCGTGGCAATGGAAACCTATACTTGATTGTGATCTTGTTTATTGCTCTGGAATCTATACACATCCTCCACTCTCCATTCTTCTTTGGTGCTAATACTGCTGGTACAGCACATGAACTCAGGCTCTCCGAATCAATCCCTTCTGCAACAACTCATGTACTTGTTTATTCAACTCTTCACTTTCTGCTGGTGTCATTCTGTGTGCTGCCTTGTTTGGCAAACTGGCTCCTGGAATCAAATCCATTTGATGACTGATCTTCCTTACCGATGGTAATCCATTAGGTACATTATCAGATACAATATCCTGAAACTCATTCAACAAATCTGCAACCTCTACAGGTACATCCTCTACTTCCTCTTTACTAGCTTTTGGAATTAAAGCAAAACACACATGCTCATGCCTCATACCATCTAAGAATTTTCTTCCATCAACAAATGTTATTCTTGCATTACCACATACCTTTTCTTCGGTCTCCTTCAATGGCTTTAGCTTATGTCGCACTCCATCCTTTGTCAGAGAATAGGTATTCGCACGACCATCGTGTACAACACATCTATCAAACTGCCATAGTCTACCTAACAACATATGACATGCATCCATAGAGATGATATCACATAGTACCTCATCTTGGTACCCGCCAATCTTGAATTTTACTAGACACTGTTCATTGACCAGGACCTTGTGGTCATCCTGCACCCAGGAATCCGATATGGATGTGGGTGTTTCTATCTCTTGAGCTTCAACTTTGTCACCATCTCTTCTAACACTAAATTGTCAGTGCTTCCACTATCGATAATCACATCACAACATTTACCCTCACACTTGCATCTAGTGCAAAATAAGCTCCTCCTTTGTTTAGGTTCATTCTCACCACTCAGCAAGACTCTTCTGTTAATTAGTGTTTCTCCTCTTTCAGCATCTTCAGAATTTGATGATCTAGCATCTTCATCTACATGCGCAACTCTGGCCTGGCCTTCATTTCTCTTGTCTGTTCTGCCTTGGTGCTGAGGACATTCAAATGCCCTATGACCTTCTTCTCCACAGTGAAAACATGTTCCACGGAAGCCTCCTCTTCCAGATCCTTGTCCTCTTCCTCTTCCTCTCTAATCTCTATTACTCTGATCCTGAAAATGATTGGAATTATTTCCTCTCTGATTTTGACTGCTACTGGCCTCATCCTTCTTTTTTGGATCTTCATTTCGGCCACCATATGACCGTCCACCAGATCTTCCACCATGACCTCTTCCATTTTGTCTGCTCTCAAACTTCTTGTTCAGCTTTTCTTCTACTTTTAGGGAAAATTGGTATGCCTCCTCAATACTGTTCATTCGAACTAGATTCAACTCCTCCTGAATGCTTGGCCTTAACCCATTAAGGTATCAGGAAACTTTCTCCTTATCAGCTTTTGCATGGCCTGTTCTGATGAGGAGTCGATAGAACTCCTCTGTATACTCCTGAACAGATCTTCCTGCTTGCTTCAAACTTTGCATTTTCTTTAGTAGGTCAAGTTCATAATCAATAGGAATGAACTGTCACTTCAATTTATCCACCATCCGATCCCATCTTGTGAATTTATCTTTCCCTCTTCTATTTTGCTCCAATTGAATTTCTTGCCACCAAATCTTCGCATGACCTTTCAGTCTGGCCTTCGCAAATTTGACCCTATCAAGATCCTCAACATCTTGATACTCAAAATATTCCTCACATTCATTGATCCAGTCGATCAATTCCTCTGGGTTAAGATTTCTAGAAAATGTAGGAACCTCAATCTTAGGTCTTTTTCCAATCTTGGAAATCACCTGAAAAAGTCTTTCTTCCTCCTGGTTCACAATTTCAACTTCTCCTTGATATTCTTCTTCGGCTTCATCCTCACTTTCGTCTCTGACATTAAGATTCATTCCTCTACGAATCTCTTCTTGCAATGCTCGCACTTGTCTCTACAGCTCTCTAACCTCAGGTGTCACAGCACCAGCTCTTCCCCCACATTCTCTTCATGGAGGCATTTTCACGATGTGTGCTAAAACCCTAGCCACAGTCCTGGTGCAAACTGCCTCACAGTCGGTGATCTGTTTACACACTCAAGAAAACCTGCTCTGATACCACTTGATGAAGGGTGCTCCCCTTAATACCACAAACACATAACAGAAATAGAGAAACAACAACAATAATATGCAAGAACAGAAAATTGGCTTCTTATTATCTCCACAAATGTGGAATTACAAACTTTCAGAATTACAATATTCTGTAGGACAAAGCCTCGAATCAATACCCAGATCTACTACCCGGAACTGCCCTAGACAACACTACGGGCCTTCTTTATATAGGCAATTTCCACCGCCCGAGAAGGTTCCAGAAATTTAGCCCTTAGGGCCAACCAAACTTAGAATTATTTTATTTTACAATTTATTACATCAAAGTCGGCTCAAAATGAGTTTTGAAACCCAAACAGAAATTTTGAAGAAAAATTATTTTTCGCCATTTCAGGTGACCCAACTTCCGAAGACCATAAGTCATCGCCCGTTGACCCAATTGGCTATTATAACCCCATTCTAGAAATGCCATGAAGTGCTCTACAAGCTTGACCCACGCAAACTGCCTATCACCCAAATTTTCAACCTCATCTGGGGCCTCTAAAGCCTTCAAAACTGAGTTCGAAGTTTCTGTACCCTGCTGCCAATACCGAAAATCTTCAATATCTTCAAAACTACACCTAATCTAGCCATGAAACTTTGTTGGCAGGCTGATATGACTGAGATGAACCTCCATATGTAAAATCTGACATTCCGAGATCATAATACCAACTTACTAAAAATAGCAAGTTTCCATAAATAGCAACTCTGCACAAGATAGCCCTTATTGAATACAAAAATAGAAATATTTTTGGTTGATGCAAGATTGCTCTGACACCCAGGATGCTCCTGCATCAGATTATATGTTTCAATACATTCTTGCTGGTTGGGAAGGGTCTGCTATAGATAGGCATGTTCTAGCTTTGGCTCTCACTAGAGAAGATCCACTTGTAGTTCCCCCTAGTATGCCATTTTACACTATATGTTTACTAAAGAAAATGATAAATGTTTCATGGTTTCAATGTTTCACGGTTTAACAATATATTTTATTTTCTAGGAAAATATTATTTAGTTGATGTTGGATATCCAAATGTACCAAGATTTCTCACTCCTTACCAGTGTACACATTACCACCTGAAGGAGTTTTCAAGAGAAAACCCTATAAACAACCAACAAGAGTTATTTAACCACCAACACTCCTCTCTTATAAATGCAATAGAGCATACATTTAGCATTTTGAAATAGTGTTTTCCTATCTTGAGGCTTGCAATGTCTTATCCAATCATGACACAAGCACGTATTGTTTTGGCATGCTGCATACTACACAACTTCATTACTATAGAGGATGATGTTCCCTCCGAAGTGGCTATTGAAGAGGATGAAGATCATGATGGGATAAATGTACTAACGCTTGAGACATATGGGTTGAGTCAGTGTGATAGGGATGACTGGGGGAAGTTTCAAGATGATATGGCAAGTAGGATGTGGGAAGACTATGACAATAGTTGTAGTTTTATGAGACCTTTCTCTATTATTTAATCTGCTTTAATGCAGATACAGTGATATGCATGATGGTTTCATTGACCTTTTGTTTGTCTCTTCATTCCTAGCTGGTTATTGTCTATGTCTCTTGAATTTGTAAGCCCTGTTGCATTATAAAATATAAATGGAATACACCAAGGGTTACCACATGATGAAGATCAATCATATTTTTGTAATTCTGATGCTCAAATCTTATGTTCTCATAGTTCACATATAGAAAAGTCTTTGAAAGAAATGAAGCCTGTAGTCCATTTTTCTGATGATACTCCTTGGTGTATTCCAGTTGTATTTCCTATTATAACAGGGGTATTCTGATGATGTATACCATTGTTGTGTTCCATTTATATTTTCATATATTTTTCTAACGATACTCGTTATGCTATTGGGGGATTCATGCTTGATGTTCTTTAACATTCATCAATCTCTTTACTCCTCTAATTTGTATCTCATATGATAATTGAATGTATATTGCAATGGTTATCTTTATATATGCTTCATCCTCATTGGATGTATATTGTTATGGTTATATTTTGTCTTTAATATGTCTTCTTTTTGTTTATTCCATATGCAAATTCAAGTGTATGATTTGTAACTCTAATTTTTCTTTGATTTTGATCTCTTCAAAATGTGCGTATCTTGTTTTACACTTTTTGTCTTGACATTCTTGACCAATTTGTGAGCTCGACAATGAAATTATTGATCTATAACTAGTTGTATCTTCTAGGGATTGCAAACCCCAAATATAATGTTTTGTTTGCACACAAACCTGAAAGGTTTAAAAAATGGGGATTGAGACAATGAGAATTTGGCCCTCAAATTCTAATTCCACCTTTTCATGTGGAAGATGTAAAAATGCTCATTTCATGTCAAAATGAGCATATACAATGACCATATATACTATAGCATATGTATACTAGAGGATATATAGTGACCAGTACAACATATGTATACTAGATGATATATGGTGACCATATATATAGTACAATATATGTATACTAGAGGATATATAGTGACCATATATACTACACCATATGTACTAGAACATATATAGTAGAACTTTATGAACATAACTATATAAGTTAGCATTTATAATAGAACTGTATGAACATAACTATATACTAGACCATATATAAAGCATAACATAATTGTATGAGCATTTATATACTAGACCATATATACATAACAATTTAACTTTAAATCAAAAAATATTGTGGCATAAATCTTGCATGGCATAAATTTTACATTAATATTCCTTACATGCATACTTAGCTACATGCAAATGAGAATGGATAATAAAGACATATAATACATATTGCTGGAAAGCATGCATAAATGCAATATTTTGGATTATATGCCACTATTGTATGAGTGTTTCTTTAATATCCATTCTCATTTCCATGTAGCTAATAATTGCAATTAACAAGTGGTGTATATGATGTCCTTCACAGAACTCATGATGAGCATGGAGGATGAGGTTCAAGTAACCCAGTCAACTTCTTCCTCCAAGAAGGTTATGTGGACAAGAGAAATGGAATGAAAGTTCCTACACTTTCTCCACGAGCAATTTTAGCTAGGAAGGAAAGGTGAAGGGGGCTTCAAAAAAGAAGCCTAGACCGCCATTGAGAGGAAGTTCAATGCTGAGATGAGCCTCAATCTGTCAAAGGATAATTTCAAAAACAAGTTGAAAGGATGGAAGCAAGGTTTTAGAGTTATGAGAGAGTTGAGGAGTATGAGTGGGTTTGCATGGAATGAGGCTACTCAATGTTTGCATGTTGATGAGATGGTGTGGGAGGAGCTTCTAAAGGTAACATGCTCTTTTGAATATGTTGATCTAAGCAATATTTCCTTCTTATTAAGTTAGAGATACAAGACAAGGATCTAATTCATTCATCATGGAAACAAGCAGCGAAAATAATTCAAAAATGCCAAAGTGTATAAGAGACAACCCTTCCAGTACTATGTTGACCTAGCCTTCATTGTGGCTAATGATATAGTTGAAGGTACCGTAGCTACTATTGCACAAGAGATAGAAGAAGGGCTCAATATGGATGGGGTTGTCTACTTGGATTGTGATGAGGATATCCCTATCAATACACCTCTTAACACTACAACTAATTTGGATGATGAATTATATCATTCCAATCAATTGAGTGTAAGTGGTAAGACAAATCCTTCAACACCATCATCAAGGAGGGGAAAGAGGAAGAAGGAAACCGTGGTTGGTTCATTGGATGCGATTTGTGAAACTATGAAAAAACTAAAAGAGGAACTCTATTTGCCTCTTGTTATCAAAGTGGATAAATCTAATTCATATTCTATCTTAGAAAGTGTGTATGAGGCCCTCAAAGCCATCCCTGATTTGAGTCAAGGAACTATGCTAAAGGCATATGACACCTTCATGATTGAAATTGAAAGAGCCAAAGGTTTATTGAGAATCAATGAAGAGGAGAGAGTGGAGTACATTGCAATGAAGTTTGGAGAACTCTAGTTACTTTTGTTTCATTTTAAGTCTTGTTACTTAAACATTGGCAAGGTTAGCCAAGATACTTTTTAAGCTGGCAAGGTTAGCCAAGATACTTGTTTTATCAGCATTACAGTTGATATTGGTGTGACATTGTTTTGTTTTGTTGAAACTCAAATCATGTATTTTGATTGTTCACATATGGATGGTCTCTATGGCTTCTCTATGACCAAATCAATATTGCTCTTATACATATGGCTACTCTACTGTATATGGCTGCTCTAGTATATATTTTTGCTCTACTATATATGCTCTACTATATATTTCTTCTCTACTATATATTCTCTACTATATATGCTCTACTATATATCACTCCAACACCTACTCCAGCCATGATGATATTGTTTTTACTGTTATTTCATGCATTATAGATTGCATTCATGATTTACTTAAAAATAAATATAGTTGTTATTCATGCTTGTGTTTTTTTTGTAGATTTCTCTGACACCTACTTTTTTTTTCTTGGCATCATATTACTCTAGCTAGTCAAAGCATGCGTTGTAATAGAAAAACATGTAATATGTCTATATGTGATGATTGTATATTGTTTTTTATTGGCATTTTTTGTTCCATTTTATATGTCTATACCTCTTGACTTGGTTAGACTTGTTACATTAGAAAATATAAATGGAATACACCAAGGAGTAACACATGATGAAGATCAATTATAGTGATAAATTATGTTGTTCTATTGCAAAGTATTAGAACTATACATTTTGAATTCTTCAAAACTGTTCCAAGAGTACTTGTATGTATGGCTGCTCTACTCAAATTTTGTGTTTTTCATATTAGTTTTTACTGTTATTTCAATTAGTATATATCTAAATTGTTGTGATAATAAGAAATATAGGTAATTTACAATTTTGTTTCCATATATAGAGAAGACACCTGTAATTTCAGTGATATGTACACATGCACACTAATGTCCATTTTAGTTTCATATGTTCTCTTTTTACTTTTGTGAGCTTTGACTATGTTTTCTCAATGGATAAGGCACCAGTTTAGAAGGCCAAGTAATCAATCTTTTATCATAGCATAAAATATTTCACTATATTTTAGCATATTACTATTTGTTTGCTTTTGCAGTAAATATTGATAGAAAGCCCACACATTAATCATCCTTGGGGATATGCATTTTGGTTTTATCTTGGAGCCATGTGTTGAAATGTCATATGAGATTGAGAGCATCCTTGGGGATAGGCAAATGGTATATTCTGTGTCTGGTGCATGGTCTGCTATTAGCTTAATGAGAGGTTTTTGCAAGTAGCTAGTATGTCATGGAATTAGTGACATACATGCATTGTTGTCTATTATGCATTGGGTGTAGTTGTTATTCAGTTTAGTCTCCTCTTTACTTAACCTATAATAGATAACTCTAGAAATGCCTTCCCATGTTTAGTTGAGGCCAAAGTGAAGGAGAGACCATCTACTATCAAGCATTTGTCTCTAGTTGTCTATGTTTGGTTGACAAGTGATGCAGAGGTGGGAATGGTGGACTTGATCTGCAAGTTTGAGGGACTCAAATGTTGTTCTTTACACAAGACCAACTAGGCCTTCTCAAGGATCATCCTCTTTGATCCAACACCAACTTCATCAAATCAGAGTGCACAACTGATTTCTAATGCCACCACCCTCTCTAAAAATTTGGAAACAAATTCATGTCCCTCTTCTAATCATTAGAATTATCCAAGAAAGTTCTTCAACCCTCAAAACCCAAACCGGTCACTAAACTAGGTTCATCCTCCTAGTAGCCCTGACAGACCAATTTTTTGAGTTTTACACCAAACTTCCCAAAAAAACTAGGGAAATAAAGGGAATATATAGATACCCTTTTGGTATTAAGATAAAATATCCCAAATCCAACTACAACTTCTTGGGACCATCTACCCGAAAAATGACTGGTGCACTGCCTATTAGCCCTCCATTAGGCCTCCCATTACAAAGAAAATACTAGATCCACACAACTCCAATCCTCCCAACTTTCAATAGAGTTAAAAATGATCCTAATCCAAGGATTTATACTTTGCAAGATGATCCAACAAGTTTTAACACCCAAACACCAAAACCCTCTATTTAAGGCCTTCACACCTAAGGTTCTCTCAAAGTGACCCCTCCAATCACTTCCCAACCAAACTAGTGGCTCAAACACCATGGCTTCAACATATTATGACATTATATGCCATAAAACATGGTCCTCATGTGGACAAATACTTCATACTTTGACTAGTCCAAGGACAAGTGACCCTTGAATCAACACTTCCAATGCAATCAGAGATCCTTTCATCTCTTCCATGTTCATCCCTGCAAATAAACTTATTTAAAATCATTCAATACATGAAAGCATGCCACTCTACATCCCCTACCATCCATGGTAGTGAGGGATCTCACCAATACACCATTATGTCAAGTTAATTGACTGTTGCACACCATGACTGTACATGAACAGTCAATGAAAACGGGGATCAAAACACTTCCAAACTTCATAAAAAATCTTCAAAATAATAGAGGAATGAATAACCACCATTTTCCTAATCCATTCCAATCACACTTTGCATTGGAAGAAGAATTCAAGAACACAAACATGGACCGTGTCCTCATGGGAAGAGATAGGGCTGCTACAAATAGATTTACATTTCATTGAACAAAATAAGTTTTAAGTGTTATATTTTCTTGGTGGAACTCCAAACCCTTGGTAGTTAGTTCTGAAAGTTTCCAAGTCTTGTGTACATGTGTTTGGTCATGTCTTAGGGGTTGTGAAATGAGTATTTTCTTCATTTCTTTGGTTGTAATGCAAGTTTGATAATGTAGGCACCTTTCCTTTGTACATTGGTAGTAACTTTGTGCTTGTTGGAGTTTAAGGGGTCCATGCATATTTAATTGGTGACTGCATATGTTCATAAGGTGTATTTTGAAGTTGTGGGTATACATATTGTCCAATTCTCTTACACAGTTCCATTTCATTCTCATATCTAGAGATGGGGTAACATTGACTGTTGTCACTTCTTATGAAGTTGATACATATTTCCATGTTGGAAGGCTATTGTTGTGTGTGCTATAGACCTACAAATGAGTTACATGAGATTAAAATTGAATTTAATATGCTGACTTGTACCCATTATGGTATGTGAATGACTTGTGTGTCTAATGAAGGATCTCATCCCTTTTTCTTGGAACCTAATTTACAAATCCAAGGTAGATTCTCCATTAAGGCATGTATAGATCTTTTGCTTGCAAATCACATCTTGACTATGAAAAAGGTTAATGTTGATCTATTAAGATTGGTCTATGAACATACAAAGTTGATTTGATTGATTTTCTACACCATGTTCTTGGAAAGGATGAGTATAAATTAAATTTCTATATGTGGACACTTGTGATTGGTGGAAAGGGTTTGTCTCTTGAGCCAAGCTCCTACATAGAGGTGTCAATTTGTTGTCTAGGGATTCACTTATCTCAAAGCTAAAGTTTTGTGAAGGTAAATCATATTTGTATGAATCGTAGGAGGTCTATTTTGTGAAGAATCTTTGTATTGATATTGTCTCTATTGTTGATTCAAAGCTCTTAAAGGCATTTAGTGCCACTAGATTCCTCATATCATGTTTGTTGGTTTGTATGCTCTATGATAGCTTTACTCGATAGGGTTGTAAAATGTTGCAAATACTTTTGTGGAAATCCATTCTTTAGTGTGTATAGATTCTTTTTGTAATTTACAATTTATTGTCGTGATAATAAGAAATGTAGGTAATTTACAATTTTGTTTCCATATATAGAGAGGCTTAACTTTTGTAGCAATTCAAAAAAACTACAAGCTGGAGTAGTTTTTTGAAAATAGTACTCCAGCTTGTACAGATTTTGTACATTGCTCCAACAACTACTTTTTTTCTTGGCATCTTATATACATGTGTTCACGAAGAATTCAAAATGGACAGTTCTGAGAGTACACATATGTTGTTCATGATTTGAACTTACAATCCATATTTTTGATGACTACACATATTTTTGATGTTACTCCTTGGTGTATTACATTTATTATGGGAACTTTGCTAGCCGATATCTTATGACCAAGAAACAGGAAGCTTCAGCTAGATATTGGCTTGTGTTTTTTTTTACTTAATGGTGTGTCTTCACATCACCATTTTGTTGTTGGATTTTGTTCTTCCCCATCTTCTATCTAGGAGTATAGATGTCTTATTAGATATTTTCAATATAGCATACAAAGTCTCTTTAATCAACCATGGATTGTTAGAGTAGATTTGATTATGTGGAGTTTCTAACATTTTATGAAGTGCATTTGAATGAATTTGTATGTTGTAGATTGCATCATAAGACAATTCCAAGACTGCAAGATACCCTATCGGGGGATTTGGTAAGGAAATTTTGCAAGTACCCTATCAATAAAATCTGGTTGGGTTATTTATTTTAAGGTCAGTAATCTACCAAAACATGTATCTAGAGAATGGTAGGAACACACCACTTGTATATTGTTTTTAATTGAATGAAATATAATTTGAGCTCTAGAAATTTAGAAGATCAATGCAAAAGTGTTAATTTGTTGATTCATGGAGCACTGTCATGGGCTCAAAACAATAAAATCTTGGATGCAATAATATTTGTAGCCAAAATGGAATGGTGATCCTATGGCTAATGAACAACTAATTTCAAGAAACCATTGTCTACTAGCATTTTGTTGGAACTATGATGTATGGAAACAATTTGATTATTCAAAAAAACCCCTTCCATGGTCGAATATGAAATGATCACAAATGTCCAATCCACATGTTCCCAAGTGACACTCCACCACCACCAAGAAAAGCCAATTAGTAGACTTATCTACCAAATAGATGATGATCTATTTCATCCTCCAGTTGTGTTGAGCCTTCCATTTGAAATGTGTGGTGATCTTGTTGCTCCATTTTTCTTCTCACTTGTTGAAGGTAAATCAACTAAAAATTGCAAAGGTAAAATATAATTTGGAGCTTAGTATTATAACTTCCATATCGATTTGTTTTGATGTAACAACTGGGACAAGGTCAAATCTCACAATTATCACCTGTATCATCTTAAAATGGAAACACTTCCATGATAAGAGCATTTAGCCCTCTGAGTAAGTAGTTGGGGGTCATGTTAAGTGCCTTGATCAAGTCTTTGCATGTATCTGGCTTTTCCCCTTGTTCTGCTTCCTTCTGGACCCATTTTTCACTTCATGTCTGCCTTTCATAACATTCTGGGAAAGGATCCTGAGGTTTTTGACCATAGGGTCAAAGTCGACCTTATGGGGTCAAAGTCGACCTCTATACTGACCTAGTCAAGATCGACCTCGATCTTGACTTGGTTAGTTCCAACCTCGTCCTTGACCATTTGTTCAAAATTTCAAGATTCCTTGATTCTGGGTGTCGAGTTTCGGGGATATTTGTTTCCCACCTGTCTGTCGGCCATTTTGGGGTTCAGAATGGTAAATCTTTTAATTGCATTTAATCTAGGTATATTTTCTAAAGGTTAGAACCTAATTGGGATTTAATTCTCCAAGGTGGCCCCTCTAGAGGATTGTTCCCTAGTTCACTATAAAAGGAGGCCTTCCTCTCTCATTTCAATCCATCTCTCAATCAAGTTTTGCAATCTCCTCTCTCAAGCTCTCAAGTGCAAGCAAGTGAATTCAAGCATTCAAGAAATCCTTCAAGCATTCAAGTGTTCAAGCATTCATCCATCAAGGAGATCCATTGTTAGCCATTGAAGGATTCAATCTCTTTGGAGCCCCCTTGAAGATCCATCCTTCTACATTCATCCAAGCCTCTTCATATGAAAAGATCAATTCAAGATTGGTGTTGAAGATCAAATGCCATCAATTTGAGACATCCTACATCCATTGAAGCATTCCTATTTGTGGATTTGAGGATTCAAATCCTCTACAAGGACTTCAACATAAGCGAGGTGAATTGTTTCAATTGCTTTGTTTATGCACACTACATTTCAATTCAATTTCAAGGTTAATTCCTAAATTGGGGTTTGACCAAGGCAAACCCCCCATACAAACAAAAACCTCATTTTTCTTGTAGGTGTAGGTGTAGAATTTTGGACCTGAGATCGGATTTGGATACCCTTTTTGGTGAACTTCTGGGATTTGCGAACAAAGTCAGAATCGACCTTCAAATAAAGAATGTAGCCTTTGGCCTTTTATGAGGGTCAAAGACTACCTGCCGTCGGAAAGACAAAAGATTTATGGATTTTCTTCGTCTCAGCATTTCCAGTCTGAAATAGGTTTCAGAATTGCCTGAAAGTACACACAGACATCAGAAATTGGCATTATCCAAATTTTCCCTAATTTGAGGTTAGTACTTGCATTTCAATTATTTCAGATTTCAAGCATAATTCTCCATAGGGAAATATAGATTTTTCCTCTCTCTTTCATATTCTCCATAAGTTGATTCGATTGTGCATTAGCCTTTTGGTTGATCAAATTAGATCTCTTCTTTGGGAATTTGGATTTAGGAGTGGATCTCATATTTCCCCCATACATTACTATGTGATGATTGATATCACCTTCATGAAATTAAGATCTAATAGCATCAATTTAAAGAACATACAATGCGAATCTAATTTAAAATGAAACTATAATCTAGAACATCTCATGGTTCTCTAGAAAGAAGTGGTAAATGAAGCTCTCAGCTTAGATCCTCACTAGGGACACCTCTAAAATGAGAATTATACTGCTATATGCTTCTATTATGCTTCTATTATGCTTAATCTAGCTCAAATTGACACAATTATTATGCTAAATGCTCAAAATGCTCTTAGAATGCTTTCAATTGCCTATAGTAACAATGCTTTGCAAATGAAATTCTAAGATGGAAATGCTCTCCAAAATGCCTTATATTTATAGTAAATGTCCAAGGGTAGGGGGTGGAGTGAAGTAATCATGGTTATCCCTTGGTTGAGTCAAATACTTTGCATTGTCCATAAATGGGGGGACAAATGAGGGGACAAGCCTTTAAATGGTTTCAAAGCTTTGGACAATTTAAATGTTTTAGTGATTTGCGTCTTTTTGTCCTCAATTCTTATTGGTCAATCACTTTGTTGAAAGAAAATAGGATTTATTAAATTCAATTAATTAATTAAATTTAGCCATGTATGGGTAATGGGTTCATTTTGATTTTTGATTAAAACAACTATACAATTAATTGATTAAAATCAATTATATTTTTTTTTTGGCCCATTTAAGCTTTGATTTAATTATTTAATATCATTATTTAATTTCTCCTTTGCTTTAATTGATTTTGTCTCTCTTTATTTAATTATGTCCATTTTTACTTATTTTAATCCCTTTAATGCATTTTATTGATTTTTGAGGCATTTATTGATTTTAACCATTTTAAAAACACTTGTCCAATTTTGTGTGTCTACAAATGCCCCTCTTTGAATTGATGTATGAAGAACATTAATTCAAAGATTCTTATGAGTCCTGATTGCTGGTTCATTGCTATGCCTCTGATACTGATTGATTGTTGCCTCAATTTTTTTTATGATGCCCCACTAATTCCATGATGTTTGATTGCGACTTCCCTTTGATACCCTGATGCCCCCTCAAAAATTAAAACATATGAATTTCTTGATTTGAAATTTTTTGATGATGTTTGATTTCTCGAATATGTTTTCATTTCTGAAAATTTGATTATCTATCATGATTTATGAATATGCCCCATTTATTTTCATTAGTCAATATAGGTCCACGTCCATTTTCACCTCCAAAATTAGGTCAAAATACCTTAAATAGGTTGATAAACCTTGTTTTACTATTCATTTTTACTTTTCATCTTTGGTAATTTTGCTCTGATTCTCTGGTGAATTTCGAGATGGTTGTGTCGATTCGTGAGCATGGATTCGAGAGGTGCCAGAGATATGTGAGGCCACTTGAGTATGGACCTCCGGTAAGTGATTCCCAACTCTGTCTTTACATTTATGGTGCATTTATTAGCATTTATTACATTTTTCATGTTTCATCGTTGTGTGCAATGTACAAAATCTTGCCTAGGATTAATTGAATGTCACCTAGACCGTTTAACTGTCACCTCCGTGCTTTTCTCTACCGCTTCCATGTGTTTTAATACCACTTAAGAAACTTTCATTCTCACCTAGGAATAATATATTCACACCTAAAACTAGGTTAAAATGCCCCTTTTCCTGTATGTTGTCGTGTATGAAAACCCTAGATAGTTTATTGTCGCCTAAGCCAACATTCTCTATCGCATAACATGATTCACTATCGTGTATTAGGTTTACTATCGCCTAACACCAAAATAGTGTTTCTTTGCCTATTTTCATTATTGCCTGCGGTAAAATGTCGCCTGACATAGGTAAAATCACACCTACTACTATTTTTGAAAAAAATGTCACTTATACTTGATTGTGTCTAATGAAGAATTTGATAACTCTTGATGATAGGTGTGAATGATTAGGTTAGGTCTGTTGCTTTTAACAAAACAATTGGTTTAGGATATCAAGATAGTGGTATCACAGAATATGATTTGTCAATCCTATGAGGATAGTTATTGATAGGATAAATCAATCAGTGTGAAAACTGATATGATTTTGATACTACTTAGTTCATTCTCAGGATACAGAGACACGAACAAATGGTATTGAGTGTGATTACTAGATATTGTTGATAAGATTGACTTGAGATAATCCCTTTATATGATATACTAATACAATTCCTTTTGCTTTGCCAACATGCTCACTTTCCTACCTTATATATCCATTCAATTGCATCATGGGTTATTGATTTAGGTCAGGCACTGACCGTAGCTGAGTATCGTGTGGTTGAGCGATGTGGTTTGAGTTTCCTGCTTGATCTCCCACGGTTTCAGCTGAACCATGAGTTACTTATTGCAGTGGCAGAGCGATGGCACTCCGACCACAACACCTTTCATTTACCATATGGAGAGATGACGATCATGCCCGAGGACGTGTATCAATTATTACAGATCCCTTGCAGGGGAGAGTTGGTATACTATGACTTCATCTATGATTCTATTGTCTGTCGATGAGTGTTTAGGGACAACACTATAGGTGATGGGGATACTATCACATAGCCTCAGTTTTCTTCTTTTCCAAGATTGCCCATCGTACTTGGTGCCTTGATTGGTGGTTTGCTCCTTCCTGACCGACGAGGTCACAGTTTTTCTGTCAGATGGGGTAGGATATTGGAGGATTTTCTTGCTCATCCTTGATGCTTTGATTGGGGTTCTTGCATCCTTGCTTAGCTTTATCATGATTTACATGAGGTAGTGTACAGACAGAGTTCTGCTTTATTAGCTGGTGCTATTGTTCTTCAGTTATGGATATGGGAGCATCTTCCCATTACTAGGCCCATTTATGATAGGAGATGACCACGGGGATATCATTATGTTTTTCTATATACTGGGATGGTTACTTAGCATCATTTGGGTCATCTGGACTACTGGCGCCGAAAGATAGATGATATTGATCAGGTGATATGGCATCCCTACCTTGGTTGTGATCGATGGAGAGAGGATGAGGATGAGTTATCTTATATGTTTTCCCCTCGATGGATGATTGGGTGCACTATTACTACTTTTGAGCACTTCTGCTTCGACAGAGTTTTGAGATAGTATGGTCGGATGTTGGGTATGCCTCAAGGCAATGCTTTGTATGCATGAGTATAGGCAGAGACATCTATGTGGGGGCCTTGTATTGATTATGAGTTTGCCTTGGATTAGATTGTGGGTATGACTATGTGCAGATGGGAGATGCTTGTTGGTATGGTAGATGCCGATATGTCTTGTGAGTATGAGGACTGGTGGGCCCATAACAAGTTCATTCATTTCAGTGATCCTTCAGAGCCTATTCCTGGTCGACGTGATGGTGGTGGTGTCATTGGTGGTTGTAGTATACATAGGAGAGGATGTGGACATAGAGATCCTCATGATGATAGACATGGTCGGTGTGATGGCAGGGATATACAGGTTGATGCAGTCCTGGCGGGTCATCCTAGAGCAACAGTTAGGCAGGATAGAGCTCATAGACAGCAGGGAGCTTGGAGACAGGCTCATATTGATGTTGCTAGATAGATTCCTGGAGGTTTAGATCCATTGGTGCAATTACAGCAAGTAGCTTTGGCACATCATGATGATGATGTTCAGCAGGATTAGGCACAGGAGATGCCTCCACTAGTTCAGCAACCAGAGGATTAGGGGCAAGATGCACAGGATGGTCCCATGATTGGTTCCTTAGCCCAAGATATGTAGTTACTGAGGACCGATATGTCCACTATTGTTGGGCAATTATCTCAAGTTGCTTCCTTGATGGAGCAGTTTGTTTTAGCCATGGTTGTTTTGAGACAGGATGGAGCGAGCACTTCTTAGGCTCCTCCTCCACCAGATGGTAGAGATCCAGGTGCCATAGGATCGTGATTGACTGCTTGACAGACTCATCCATCATTGATGTCCCATGTTTCATATTTCATGCTATATGCTTGATTGGGACCTTTGATGTACCCCTTTTGATGATATTGTAGCTTGATATACATGATGTACTAGATCCTTTGATGAACATTTTTTTTTATGATATATGATGATCTATTCCCTCGTTCTCTTGATGAGTTGTTTATGAGATATTATTTTATGCAACTTTATGATGTGTTATGCATTTATGAGTTTATGCTATGGATGCAGTTATCTTATGTTATGATATAGATAAGTGAGTACAATGATGTATGGATTTTGATGAGATGCTTTTCTGCTTTTCAATGTATGGATGCAAAATGTTTGATGGAAATGCACATGTATGTTCCTATGTTGTTGATGACTTTTCAAGTATTTAGTTGTATGGAATGTGAACTCATATTTATATGAATGTATGATGTATCGAACATGATTTCTTTTCTTTTCTTTTGATATATGAGTAATGAATAATGATTAATGCTATGCATGAATGCAAAAGATAATCTCACTTGCGTTGTTTTAAGGATTATGATGAATGTTTGAATTTAATCTTCCCCCCATTTCTTTGATGTTTGAACAACTCAAGTGTTTTATTGATGTGCCCCCCTTTTATCCTTGGAAATTAACCATAAATAAATGCAATTAACTTAACATGATAATGCGATGCAATTAATCTAACTTGATAATGCAACCTAAGTGTCACCAGCTTTTAGCAAAGAAATGCCATGAGGATAAATTTTCATCATTGAGCATTTTGGGAATGAAAAGCTAGTACAATCATCACTGACCACATCATGATGATATGAATACTGATTTTTATCATTCTTTGGTAACCTCATGTTGAAACTGGTACAACCCTCACTAGTTGGATGACCAAACTATGGGAGTCTGAATACCGGTGTCAATGGATTCAATGTTGCAAGTGGATTTTTGGTATTAAGATATGGAAGATCTAAATAGCCAAGGGATCCATTTGCGTAAACAAGCAAAGGTTAATCCTTCCTCTTATGAGATAGTCCTCGATGGTTCTTTGATGACCATGTCATTAGACAAATTCTCATAAGTTGATGAATCTTCCTCAAAATAGTCACTTAAAGGCAAGAAAATATCACGTCTCTATCATGGCCAATCTAGTCGAAACATCATCAATTAGCTAAAGAAATGTGATAAAAAGTCAATTTCCTAAAAAAAAATTATCGAAATCTTTAAGTGTTTTGCCATGTTTTCATGATTTTCAAAAAAAGTATTTTAAAGCATTTTAATCTTTAAGATGTTTTTGTCAATTTTTAATCCCGAATAATAAAGTCAATGAATGCTCATGGATCAAGTTGTAGGATCAAATACTTGGGTGGTGAACAATGATAGCCATCAAAGGTTCATGAAAATTGCTCTCTCTAAAGTTCTGATAAATCCATCTCTGACATGACTAATTGTAGCACTTATTGAATTCGTATGGTACCAAAATTCCAATCCTTTCCTGCCCCCAAGTGATATATGCGATCATGGGACAAACTTAGGGTTGTAGGCAATGCAACAATGTGACTGAAAAGCTTTATTATGACTATATACAAATGACGAATGCAATGAAGGTTTACAAATGGGATGTTGAAAATGCAATATGTACATTTGTGACTAGGAAAGACAAACTTAAGGGAACAAAAGGTGCTTGTTTACCAAGTTTTCACCTTTTGGATAGATCAAGCTCTTTTTTCTATTTTTAAAGCTTTTCTCTTTTTTTTTGCTACCAAGGTGCCTATTTGCTAGGTTTTCACCAAGGCACTTTTTCTTTTTCCAATTTTTTTGTATTTTTCTTTTTTTTTTCATTTTTTTTCTTCTTTTTTATCATCAAGGCACCCATTTGCTAGGTTTTCACCAAGATAACGTCTTATTTGAATGTTTTTGATCTTTTGTGCTTTTCCATGTTTTTTTGGAATTTTCAAGATCTCTTTTGAACTATGTACAATAAATATGATGCTCTCTCATCTGATACTCTTTATACTCTTTCATCTGACTCATGTGTAGAACCTTTTGAGATTAATACTGTTGATGGGTTCTTGGAGTTCCTCTCCTTCACAATCTGATAACTTATAGGTTCCTATGCCAAATGAAGATACTATGATGAATGTGCCAAGCCAATTAGCTTCCCATTTACCTTTCTTCTCTCTTTCAACCTAATTCTTTGGGTTCTCTCGCAACACTAAGTCTCCTACCTGAAAGACTCTCAGTTTGATATGTTTATTATAGTTTCTCGAGATCCTATTTTGATACACTTTCAAGTGCTCATAAGCTTGTGTTTGATGTTCTTCAAGTAACTCCAATTTTTGAAGTCTAGTGACTCTATAGTCTTCAGCTGTGATCAATCCTTGTAATGACACTCGTAGAGATGGTATTTCAACCTCTAATGGTAGAACTACTTCGACCCCATAGACTAATGAGAATGGTGTGGCTCCCATAGGGGTTCTTATGCTAGTTCTATAGGCCCACAATGCTAGATTAATTTGCACATGCCAATCCCTTCCTAATTTATTGACTGATCTCTTCAAGATTTTCAAAATATTCTTATTCATGGCTTTAGCTTGCCCATTTCCCTGAGGGTAATAGATTGATGAGGAATGGTGCGTGATATGAAATGTCGCACAAAGTTCATCAACATCCTTGTTTTTGAATTGTTTTCCATTATCTATTATTATGGCATGAGGAATACCATATCGACAAATGATGTGATTTAAGATAAACATGAAAATTTGTTTGCCTGTTGCCATTATCAAAGGAACCGCTTCTACCCACTTAGTGAAATATTCTGTTGCGGTTATGATGTATTTGTGTCCATTTGAAGAAGGTGGGTAGATCACCCCAATCAGGTCAAATCTCCATTGGTAAAAAGGCCATGGTGTAAAAAATGGGTGTAATTCTTGTGCCGGTGCATGTATCATGTCGTCGTGATATTGAAATTTGCTACATATCTTTACAAAATGGCAAGCATGTTTTTCTAATGTCTTCCAGAAATACCCTAAGAGAAGGATTTTCTTGGCTAGGTTTAAACCACTTGAGTGTGACCTGAAAATGCCTTCGTGGACCTCGTGTAAAGCTAACTTAGACTCTTCTTCCTCTAGACATCTAAGTAACATCCCATCAAGACCCTTACGATACAATGTTTCTGAAAGAATTATATAACGGGTAGGTTGGCATATGAAGTTGCATTTTTGGGCTCGAGATTGGTCTAAAGGTAGCACTTGGTCTTTGAGATATGTGTAATAGGGTCGTACTAAGGGGAGTCATGTCCATGTAATAGGGCAACAATTTGGGTTTCGGAAAGGTCAAATGCCGGTTTCACCAACTCTTCCACTAAGAACTCATACTTCTCATTTTGATCTAGTTTTTGTAACAAGGAAGCCAAGGTGGCCATGGCGTCAGATGCTCTATTTTTCTCTCTAGGAATCTGCTCAAAAGTGATCAAGGAAAAATACTTCTTCCATCCATCAATCATAGTCTTATATGGCATCAACTTTTCATCTTTGGTGTTATATTCATTGTTGACTTGATTGATGATGAGTTGAGAATCTCCATAAACTTGTAGTTCCATTTTGTTCCACTCTAAGGCCATTTCGATACCTATGACTAGTGCCTCATATTCCGCTATATTATTTGTGCATGGAAACAATAGCTTGTAGGACTTAAGAATAGTGTAACCTTGAGGAGTGACCAATAGTATGTCGGCCCCGGAACCTCCTTGAGTATAAGAGCCATCAAAGTATAACTTTCATGTTTTTCCTTCTATGTTTACAATGGTAGAATCCAGAAATTCCACTTGAATGGTTTGTGTAGAAGTTATGGGATTATCAGCTAAATGATCCGCTATCACTTACCCTTTTATTGGCTTTCTATCAACATACTCAATGTCAAATTCACTCAATATCATAACCCACTTGGCTATCCTACCTGTTAAGGTAGTTTTGCTTAACAAATACTTAGGAGGGTCAATTTTAGCAATTAACTTGACCTTATGCATCAACATATAATGTCTCAACTTTTGAGATGCAAACACCACTGCTAGGCAAGCTCATTCCATGAATGTGTAATTAAGTTCATATTTGATCAAAGTCCTACTCAAATAGTAGATAGCTCTTTCCTTTCCTTGTTCATCCTCTTGCGCCAAAAGCACTTTGAGGGATCTTTTGGTGGTAGATATGTATAGAGGCAATGTTTTGCCTTTGATTGGTGGCATGAGAATAGGTGGATTTATCAAATAGGTCTTCAATAATGTGAAAGCTTGATCACATTCCTCATCCCACATGAATATAGTATCCTTATGTAGCAATCTGGTGGAGGAATGACACTTTTCAGCCAATTGAGAAATAAAACTTCTTATGGATTGTATTTTGCCTTGTAAGGATCTCATTTGGATAATGTTCCTAGGTATCTCCATGTCCATTATGGCTTGTAGTTTCTCCAGTGTTAGCACTGGTAAAAATTTTCATGGCTGCATACCCTTTTTCCTGGTCTCTGGCTGAAACCCTAGGCAAAATTTTGAAAAATCTAGCTGTTTGTTTGAAAACCCTAAGTGTGCCCTAGCCTCGTTCTAATTTTATGTTACCTTTTTGGGCCACTTAAAAGTATTTTAATGCATCTGCTAATTTTTGACAGCTTTATCGCATGATCGCGTGAGCCTTTTTCATGTTATGCGATCTTGTGACTAAGGTTTATTTTTGGGCCCCTTTAATTTTTACCGCTATGCCTAAGTCTCCCCAGTTAATTTTTCCTAAGTCCATCAGCTTTATCATTTCCTAAGCCTTGTGCCTTAATATTTTCTAATGTTTTTGGCTAGTTCTTTCCTGGGCCCAGCTCTGACACCATCTTGATCCAATGGTGGGCGTATCTTCTTATGAAATTTGTCAGAGGCTTGCAAACATGCGCCAGCCACTGGTTCTACTTTGTGACGTATCCTTCATTGCAGCAGGTCCACATGCCATGTAAGCACAGTTGGCATTCTTTAATTGGTCTGCATGACCATGAGTTGGACGTTCTATCAGGTGGGCCCAGTATCTCAGTGTGCAGATTCAAGATCTACGGTGGGCGCATGATCTCAAGGAATCTTTGGGGCCCTTGAGATTATATGTTGATCGTCCGATCTTCCAATATGTTAAAGATAGATGGTGGGTCCTATGTGCCACATGATGCTAACTTGCACTTTCCTCATTGGTCGAGGTGTTGTCGATTCAGAGATGTGTCAGTGAGACCTAGTTGCCAACATGTTTTGAGGGTCTTGACATCCGCAGAGGATCTACGGTTGGTGTAAGTTCTCATGGGATTTGTCAAAGCCATGAGATCTTGCACCAGCCATTGATTTTGCTTTTTCTCAGGCACTGACGAGGGTGGGTCCTGTATGTCAAAGGGAGCTAACATGCACATTTTTCATTGGTGTTGACTGCTAGCGTGGACATGGAATTTTTAGGGTTTCGTGACTATTGTAAAGATTAACGTAAGTCACCCGATCTGTCAGGAAATAAAGGGATCTATGGTCACATTTTAAACTGAAGCTTGTATCCATTGTTTTTCAAATTCAAATTGTTTCTGTAGGGTTTGGAGACAGTGCGCCGAATGAAGCCGTATTACAGGACCATTTTTTATTATTCCAGCTTGGTTGTGGGTGAGATTTTATGAGGAAGGTCCTGGTGGTTGTTCCAGCATGATTTTTTTGTCCTTGGAGCTGGTACAGGGTTGGATCTGTTGCAGAATTTGATTATTATTTTTTTATCTTACTAGCCTTGTGCTTGGAGCCTGTCTTGTCTGGCTTTCATTCTTTTTGTTGAGTTAGGTAGTTTTGAAATTGTTTCTTTGAATGGTCATCACTGCTTGTTGCAATCCTTGAGATAAAAGGATTTTTCATGATCATTCAAAGGCATTGGGAGTTAGGTGTTCAAAAACTTTTGCTTGGTGAGCCCTATTCTTAGTCAAGGGTTTGTAATAGTTTTTTGATTCAGTGTTTGTTGATGAAAGAAGAAAGTTGTAGGTTTAAGCTGTAGTTTGCAAGTACGGTGTCTTGTGATTCATTGTACACATAGAAGGAATTCATCATACTTAATATAAATATCTGATTCTTATCTCTCCTTTGTGTCAAGTCAAGTAAGCTTTGAGTTTTCTAGCTCAT
This sequence comes from Chamaecyparis obtusa, assembly GCA_027943335.1. NCBI lineage: Eukaryota > Viridiplantae > Streptophyta > Pinopsida > Cupressales > Cupressaceae > Chamaecyparis > Chamaecyparis obtusa. The sequence continues at coordinate 80,351 of BSBK01003386.1, forward strand.
TACATATTGTTTTTATGTATGTATCTTCATTCTTGAGTTCTGATCTAGGATTGGATTAAACAATGCTCTAAATGGGATATGAGTTTGCCCTTGTCTATGTAAGGATGTCTTGTAAGCAATAAAGATTAGGATAAATGTATTTATGGCTATGAATTCTTAGGTATTCTAAAATTTGTGTGTCTTTGTGTCTAAGGACTCTTGCCCAATGGATGAGGCACTGGCCTAAGTGAGTATTTCTCTTGTTAACATACATTGATTGAAGTTATTACATTCCAAATCTTAAAATCAATAATATTTTTAGGCTTTAGGTCTTTGGTTGTGTGGTTGTATTACCCAATAGTAATGGAGAGTCAATGAATGTGAGGTTAGCATTCAGTACTTTCTTACTATCAATTTATTGTTTAGACCCAGTCTTTGGTGTGTGAAGTATAGTTTTCACTAGGTTAGGTGCACCCGTCTTGGTTTTGCAGAGCCAAAAGTGAAGAGGGCGGTCTTGTCCCTATTGTTGGTCCAGTTACCCTAAGATCCTTCTACATTTTGGAACTTACCAATCCTAAAATCTGTCTGAGGGTATATCAGCAACCTAAGAGCATAAGCATCCATTTTGAACACCAACAAGATGGTGACTCTATTGGGGAATGTTACACAAGTCTATAGTAACCAGTAGGTCATCATTGGAAGGAACAAGGTTATTCTTGTCCCTTGTCTTGTCAAGCTCATTTGGATATTTGTTAAATGAGAAAGTTGTATTGTAAGATTTCCAATATTCTTGGGTGGCGACTCAAACATCTCTGCAGCAGTGCTAGTCAGTAGATTATTTATAAAATGAGTTATAGAGGTACTAGGTCTCGGAGGAAGGAGCATCCCGAAAATAGAATGGAAGAAGGTATTCCAAGCTCTTCTAGGCCTAGTCAGACAAGGGGAGGAAAGAAGAAAAGAAATGTTTCTCACACTTGGAAAAGAAAAAAGGATACAAAACAAGAAACTCAAACCAAGCTTGGTCAAGAAGAAAATATTTCAGAATATGAAGAGGCCGTTGATTTGGGATTGAACCAGTATGAGGATGAATTTCAAGTGGGAGATGATGAATTTGAGACTACTCTCCCAGAATCAGAAGAAATCTTTGAAGAGCTCTATGAATTGGAAAAAAGAGTCCAAGAACAAGTTGCTATTATACAACAAAGAGAGAGAGATAAAGAAGACAGAGTAAGACAAGCCATGATAAGGGCTGATTAGCTAAAGAGGCAATTGTTAGATTTGGAGGCAATTAATTTTGTCCTAGAGCCTGAAAGAGTAGAGGAATGGCCTATTGTGCAGAGAACACATGAGATAACTAGGCCTAGAGATAAGGGCAAACAGAAAGCTGTTGGAGTTCAAATCAATGAACAAGTTCATGTGGAAGACCCATTAGAGCACCAGGGCACAAATGCCAAGATGACCTGAATATCATGTCCATTTTGATATAGCAATTTGTAGAAGCGTCAAAACATGAATGTCATGATGACCTGAATATGCCTTGCATTGCAAACACATCAAACAGTCAAGAGATCATTCTAAATCCAATGTGAATTACCCGTAGTGACCCTTTATCGTTCACATCCTTAGGCAAGATCGCGTTTCACAGTAGGAGAAAGAATTCACTTCAAAAAGACAATAGTTAGATCAAACTTCCTTGAATTTTTTGGGTATCAATGGTCGAGGTACGCATGGCCATCCAATTCGAGATAGAGGCTCTTACAGTCGGACACCATTTCAATCTGAAATTTCCAAAGTTGTTAGATTTTCACATACGAGCAGAAAACAAAGAAAAGATTATGCCCCCAGTCATCACTCTCTAAATCCTATAAAGGACATCATCGAAGAGCTCGAAGGGACACAATATGCAAAAATCTCAATGCGAATCAGTAAGCATACAAGGAGCTAAGAGCATGAAGCACAGATTGTTTTCAGTTTGAGTTTAATTACGTTGTTATAGATACAAAATCCTTTCTGCAGATGAGACTGACTGACTCACTCACTCACATGAAGCTTTAAAGGATTCTGACTAGATAGGACATGTCTAAGATACATTGGAGACCATAGGATATGACATTGATTGCCCCCAAGTGTTAAACATTGATAGGATACAAGCGCTTGAGCCGATTGATGTACAGACCGACTTATTGAAAACTAAAAATGTTGAAACAAACCAGGAGATATGTACAAACTAAAGCAAGACTGAAAGCTGGGAAAGACCAAGATTGTGCTGATAGATGGAGCGTTTTGAACAAGTGGTACCCGTTTGCCAGGTTTTCACCATCTTGGCAGAGATTCTATTTTTGCTACCAAGGCGCCTATTTCCAGGTTTTCACCAAGGCACTTTTTTTCTTTTTTTTTTGCATTTTTGATATTTTTTCAATTTTTTTTGTGAATCACCAAGGTGCCTATTGCTAGGTTTTCACCAAGATGTTCATTTTTTTCAGGACTTTTTCTGATTTTTAGGATTTTTCCAGGACATTTACCAAGCATTGAATGCCTTAGGCGTAGAATTTCTTCAGATGGAGAACGTTGATTAGTTCTCGGAGCTGTTCTCCTTCAGTCGTTGAGAGTTGATAGGCACCAGAGCCAAAAGTAGCAGTGATAACAAAGGGACCCAGCCAGTTGGGTTCAAACTTCCCCTTGTGTTCTTGATGTGATTGATTTTTAGGATTTTCTCTCAACACTAGATCACCAACCTGAAATTCTCTATGTCTGACTTTCTTATTGTAGCCTCTAGACATTCTTTTCTGATACACTCTGAGATGATCATACGCTGCTTGCCTGTGCTCATCTAGTAGTTCAAGTTCTTGTAACCTAGACACTCTGTAGTCTTCATCAGTGACAAGTCCATGCATTCTGATTCTGAGTGATGGGATTTCAACCTCAATAGGCAGTACCACTTCAGACCCATAAACTAAAGTGAAAGGTGTAGCCCCTGTAGGTGTTCTGATACTAGTTCTGTATGCTCAGAGAGCTGGATTGATCATGAGATGCCAGTCTCTTCCTATTTTATTCACTGTTCTGTGCAAGATCTTCAGGAGATTTTTGTTTGAAGCCTCAGCTTGTCCATTCCCTTGAGGATAGTAAATAGAAGACCAATGTTGTGTAATCTTGAATTTAGCACATAAGTCATCTAGATCCTTGTTTTTGAATTGTCCCCCGTTATCTATGATTATAGAGTGAGGGATCCCATATCTGCAAATGATGTAGTTCAGGATGAACATAGAGATCTGTTTCCCCATTGCTTGTGTTAGAGGAACTGCTTCTACCCATTTTGTAAAATAATCTGTAGCTGTGATTATATGGGTATGTCCATTAGAAAAGTGCGGATGGATAGCACCTATGAGATCAAATGCCCATTGTTGAAAAGGCCATTGTGTAGTAAAGGGAATCAGATCTCTCCCTGGAGCATGAATCAAGTTGCCATGTACTTGACACTGTTGATAGTTTTTAGCAAATTTAATAGCCTCTTTCTCCATTTCAAGCCAATAGTACCCAGCCCTAATAAGTTTTTGAGCTAACGTTAAACCGTTCAAGTGTGACCCACATATACCCTTGTGGACTTCCTCTAATGCACGTTGAGACTCTTCCCGTTCTAAACATCTAAGTAGTGTACCATCTAGACCTCATTTGTGCAGGTCATTACCAATGATGACATATCGGGATGCGGATCAGATAAGGTTTCATTTCTCAAAATGGTTAAAGGACTCAGGGATGATTTGGTCGTGGAGATAGGAGAACAGATTTTTGTAGCGGGATGAGCCATAACCTACAACAATGCAGATCATGCGGGTTTCAAGGGAGTCATATGCAGGATAGGATAGGGCTTCCACCAGGAACTCGTAGTGTAGTTCATGTTCGGGCTGCTGTAAGAGAGTAGATAATGTCACCATTGCATCGGCAGCCTTATTCTCCATTCTGGGTATTTGCTCAAATGTGATAGAGATGAAGTATTTCTTTAAATCATCTACCATTCTCTTGTAAGGAATGAGCTTTTCATCTTTGGTTTGGTACACATCATTGATTTGGTGGATAACCAGTTGTGAGTCTCCATGGATGTGCATCTCTGTAACTCTCCACTGTATTACTATTTTCATACCATTGAGAAGTGCCTCATATTCAGCAATATTGTTTGTGCAAGGAAAATTTAGTCTAAATGCTTTGGGTATCAAGTATCCTTGAGGAATGATGAACAATATGCCTACCCCAGATCCATTTTGTGTGTAGGAGCCATCAAAGAATAACCGCCATGCTCTAGAAGAGAGGTGCATGATAGAAGAATCAGGAAATTCCATTTGCATGGGTGTATTATCAAACAGTGGTGCTTCAGCTAATTGATCAGCAATGACCTGTCCTTTGATAGCTTTTCTTTCAACATATTCAATGTCAAATTCGCTCAAGAGCATGACCCATTTAGCTAGTCTACCGGTGAGGGCCTCCTTGCTTAGTAGGTATTTCAGTGGATCAATTTTTGCTACTAGATGCGTGGTACGAGCTAACATATAGTGTCTTAGTTTCTGTGATGCAAAGATCACAGCTAGACATGCCTTCTCTATCATTGAGTAGTTCTTCTCATAGGCCACTAAAGTTTTGCTGATATAGTAGATGGCTCTTTCTTTCTTGTCTTCATCATGCTGTGCTAGCAATGCCCCCAATGATGTATCTGTTGCAGAGACATATAATATTAATGGCTTCCCATGAATAGGAGGCATCAAGATAGGCGGATTTAATAGATACTTCTTGATATGGTTAAATTTGTTCTCGCATTCTTCATTCCATGCAAAGGTCATGCCTTTATGTAATGTTTTTGTAAAAGGCTATGATATGTTCGCTAACTGTGATATGAATCTTCTGATGGACTGTACTCTACCTTGCAACATCCTCATTTGACTGATATTTGTGGGAGGTTGCATCTCTATTATAGCCTTGACCTTAGCTGGATCAACTTCAATGCCTTTCTTGGAGACGATGTATCCTAGGAGCTTTCCAGAAGTGACTCCAAAAGCACACTTTTTAGGATTTAGTCGAAGACTAAATTTTTCCATTCTATCGAGGATCATACTCAAGTATGTTAGATGTTCAGTTCTAATCATGGATTTTGCCAAGGTATCATCCACATAATCCTCCATTGTTCTATGCATCATATCATGAAAAATAGATGTCATTGCTCTTTGATATGTAGCTCCAGCATTTTTGAGTCTGAATGGCATAACATTCCAATAGAAGGTTCCCTACGCACATGTGAAAGCTATTTTCTCTTGATCTTCTGGAGCAATTTTGATTTGGTTGTATCCAGAAAAACCATCCATAAGGGAATACATTTCATAGCCCGCAGTCATGTCCACTATCATATCAATGTTAGGTAGTGGAAAGTCATCCTTAGGACATGCTCTGTTCACATCTCTAAAGTCCATGCACACTCTGATTGAACCATCTGGTTTTGAAACAGGTACAATGTTAGAGATCCACTCAGCATAGTCTATGACACGGATGAATCTAGCTTTGAGGAGTTTTTCTAGTTCTGCTTTGACTAAGAGTGCAACATGAGGATGCATCTTTCGCAATTTTTGCTTGATTGGTTTTACTCCAGGGGCAATGGATAGATGGTGCATAATGAGATTGGGATCCAATCCTGGCATATTTGAATATTTCCATGCAAAATTGATCTTTTTTTCTGTCAAGAATGTAGTAAATTTTTGTTTCTCTTCTTCTGATAGAGATTGTGCTACATGTACCAATTGTGGTTCCTTTGTTGTACCCAAATTGATGGATTGAGTGGGTTCAATCAGAACTGGAGATATATCATGTAAATGACTCAGAAGGACATCAAATATCTCATCCTTAGGCACCTTAGAGAGGTTTTCACCTTCAGATACGTCTTTTCTTTTTACTTTTGTAGGTTCTGAGACTGCCACAAAGTGGTTTTCACCCTCAGAACTCTTTTTATTTTTATTTTTATTTTTTTGACTAAGATATTTGATGTCTGACTCAGTCATGCTGACGCTCAGTTCACTGATGGAAGTCCTCATAGGCTCGACTGCATTAAGGTAACAAGCAAGGGCATAGTCATTTGGAAAGGTGTAGATACCATGGCTCGGGTTAGTGGAAGTTCGGTCAATAAGATTAGGACGTTGGATAGTTAAAGCAGGAAAGGCTTGGGATATGGTGTTCACGGATGTGGATATGTCATCATTGGTCCTAACTTGACGCTCAAGTTCAAAGGTGATATTACAACTCAAAATGTTCAATTCGTGAATAGGCTCAACATCATCATGGGAGTCCTCTTCAGCCATAGGTGGATCAGACATGTTAAGTTCATTGTTTTGCTCTAGACCTACGTTGGGTTGAGCTACATATTGGTGAATAAAATCAATATATTTCTCTGTTATAAGCTCATCTTCTTCTAGAATGGCACCCCATTCATAGTCATTTGACTCAGCTTCTGAGTCAGGATCTCTAGGAAATCTTAGAAAATGTGTGAAATCAGGATGAATACCCCAAGAAGGATTACCCTCAGTCTCTGACTTGAATTCATATTCATGGGAATCAGTGTCAGAATAACTACCCCCTTCTTGATCAGTTTGATTGCCTTCGAGATTAGCTAGTTCTTGTGGTGCAACCATCTCTTGCGCTACAGTAGGTTCTTGTGTTTCTACTACATTAATTCTTTTGATAGGATCATCTTTATCATCAAGAAGATCTTTGATCTCTATAGGCAATTTTTCATAGGGGATGAGTTCTGAACTATCTGAATCATCATCTGAGGGTTCTGTCTCTTCTTTCTTGAGAAGGGGTTCTCCAGGTGCAATTTGTTCTATGACATGAGAACAACCACCTTTGAGATGATAAGGTCTCTTCTTAAAGCCTAAGCCACCAGTATCTTTGTTGGCTCTACCAATATGTGAAATGGGTGTCACAAGACCCTTACCTCTGATTCCTAGAGGTCCTTGACCGGAATATCCCATCTTGGCTATCAATTTGTTTCCTGGACCATATGAATTAGAAGGGATTGTAGGTGCTATAGATTCACTAGGTTGAACAATTTTAGATTCAGAATCCTCTTTATATAGCCATGCCAGCACAGCTTCATCCTCTTCAAATTCTTGTTTGGATACTTTCTCTGCCACAAAATTTCTTTTGTATGCTTCCATAGGTTCCTTAGGTTCTGATTTAGACTGCTTCAAGGATTGTCCATATGACTTAGGTGAGATTGGGGGAGATGTCAGAGACAAGACTAGCTCTATAGTGTATTCTCCCATCCTATTTTCTTTGATATTGATATCTTTAGCAATGTCGTCCATCTTAGATGTGGAAGCAACATTTAGCTGCTTGATGGAAGATTCTCTGTTATTGGGAACAAGCTTATCGGCACTTTCCTTCAATGTATTGCAAGTTGTACTCAGATCTACTGGGATAGTAACCTCCACTCCTTCATAGGGAAATTTCAAGCATTGATGGTACATAGAAGGAATAGCTTGCATTTCATGTATCCAGGGTCTCCCTAGAAGGATATTGTAAGCCAATGGTAGATCAAGCACTTGACATGTGGTATCTTTGATGACCAGACCCACTCGGATAGGTAAGATAATGGTGCCTTTAGAAGCTCTTTCTTGTTCATCATAGGCTTTTATGGTGATCTTCTTTCGAGGATCAATAGCCATCTCTGAGAATCCCAACTGTGTGATTAAGTTGTAAGAACAAATGTTGAGGCTTGCGCCCCCATCTATCAACACACGTTTGACTCGACGGTTCTGGATCAAGACTTCTATGTGCAAGGGCTGATTATGTGGGTGACTTAGGGAGTTGTCATCTTCCTCTAAAAAGGAGATATATTGCGGAGACATTAGATGACCAACCATAGTCTGGAACTTGTCTAGATCTAGATCATCAGGAACATTAGAGCCGAGCAAAGCTTTGTCTAGGATATCTCTGTGAGCTGGAGATATTCGAAGTAACTCAAACATAGAGATTTTGGCATTAGTATGTTGGAGTTGTTGGACGATGTTGTAAGATGTAGGTCTTGTATCCTTTAGATTGGAAGATTTCGAGGCAACCTTCTGTTTAGAAGCAGATGTGAGATTGAAAGGTATCTTAGGGACATTAGATGAACTTGGTGTTTGTCCTTTCAGATGGGCTTGAGCTTGTGATCTGGTAACCGCATTAGCTGAGGAATGATTTCTATCTCTTCATACAATCGTGATGACATTGCAGCTCTCAGAGAGACATGGTTCAACCATATTGATGACAGCATTGTTTCCAGGGTAGGCATAGTTGACTTTCACCCCCATGTTAGGCTGAGAAGCGGAAACTCCATTTCCATGTTGTGGAAACGGTTCTGTAAATGTTGTGTGATCATTATTGCTGGTAGGATTATCAATCGTGATGTCCCCTTGATCTATCAAGTCTTGAATGGTATGCTTCAAGTGGAAGCATCCATTAGTTTTGTGGCCTTTAGTCTGATGGAAAGCACAAAATTCATTATCTTTCCACCAATATGGTTTTGGATCCGGATCAGGGTTTCGGATTGGTGGTAAAGAGATCATGTTATCAGTTATCAGGGTTCTCAGGGTAGATTCCAAAGATTCTCCCAGGGGAGTAAACTTTCATTTATTATCCGATCGTTTGAATGGCTTCTTTGGAGATGGTTTAGTAAATTTTTGCTCTGAAGCTTCAATGGCTTTGGTGGCAAGGGTGAGATTGTAAGCTGGTGCCTTTGATGGGATGTGGATAGTGTCAACAACACCATCAGAGATGATACCTTTGTTTCTATTCCAGCTCTTGTTTTTATCTTTTGAGCTAGATCTAGATTCAGACTTGTCCTTTTGAAGTGTGATTTCTCCTTTCTTGACAAGTACTTTCTCAATCTTGATTGCATTATCCACCATTTTATCAAAAGATACATGATCTTGCATTTGTAATGGATAGTTGAGCTCTGGAAAAAGGTTATTGATAAAGATTTCAAGTTTCTCCATTTCGGAAATTGGTCTAGCATATAGAGAAAACTTCTTTCGCCACCTCTTGAGGAAAGTTAGGAATGATTCCCCTGGATATTGCTTGAGGTTATAGATATCGATCATGGTGACTGGATGTTGAATATTGTAGGAATATTGTTGATAAAACAATTTAATCAATTCCTCAAAAGTTTTGATCGTAGAAGATAATCTTGAAAACCACTGAATGGATGCTCCTCCCAAGGATCTAGGAAAAAGATGCATTAGATAAGTCAGTTCATGCATGAATTCCATGGATTGCGTAAAAAACTCTCTGACATGATCTTGAGGATTAGAGTGTCCGTCATATTTGTCATACTTTGGTATCTCCAATTTCTTTGGAAATGGTGGCATATACAAGTTTTTGTCGAACGGGAAAGGACATAGGGCCTCCATGGAGAACTCCTTGGGTTCCTTCTCCTTCTTAAGATTGTTAAATTCGACTTGTATAGCATGCATCTATTTTGTCATAGCTGTGAGTGGAGTTTCTTTCTCATGTGTGATTATATCTTCAACATTGAAGTGAGGAGGAAGTTTAGCTCCTTCTTGGGCTAATTGTAAAAAGTATGCCTCTCTATCCACTTTCAAGAAATGGCTCATCATTCTCTTGAATTCATCGTCATTTGGACATCGATGGATTTTAGAGGGGGTAGGTTCTTGGTCAGCATTATGTTGAGAATGGTGTCCTTGGGACCCTCCTCCTAGAGAACCATGGTTCATCCTTGCTTGAGACATGGTAGGAGTTTTTGGGCTCCCTGGAATAGATTAAGGAGGAGTTTGCTGATTACCTCTGTGAGTTGATAGAGGAGGTATGTAACCAGTTTTCAATCGAAAGTTACCGAGACCGTCATCTTCGTAGATACCTGACTTGATGAGTTGTTCAAGAGTTGGACCTGGGGTATTGGTCAAAAGTAAGTTCTGAGATGTTTCTTTTGATTTCTTATGTGAAGAAGCTCTGGTCTCCACCATTAACTTTGAATGAAACAGAAGAAAAGGATGAAGACAACTGAAGAACAAATTGATTCGAGAAAATCGGATGACGCAACCTTGTCAAGATTATGATAGTTTTGAAGATCTAATGAGATGTGGGTGAAGGAAACTATGCCCTAGATGTATGGGATAGATCGCCCAAAAGATAGCGGACACGAGTTCTCAACACTTAGTCTATTTTTGAAGATTGATTGAAGATTGATAGTTATGACAAGGTTTTGACATGAGATAAAAAGGACTCAAATTGATCAAACAGAAGACTAGATCAGATTCAAAAGATCAAACTCAAAAAATGGTAGAATGCTCAATAGCTACTGCTCTGTTCCTGACACAATGATATTTTTGACAAATTCTGGAACTAGGCTGGAAACATTGGATATCTTGCAATTTGACAATTTCTGACAACTCTCTCAAATTTTCTCAAACGACACTCTGCAGACTCGTACGACACTGGGTAGTCTATGAAATGATAGTTGCTAAACTCGTACGGCAGTTGGGTAGCAATGAAATGACAGTTGTAAATATCATACGACAGTTGCTAATAGGATTTTGACTTCCTTGGATTTGCTGGCATGAAAACTCATACGACACTGGGTTCTCAATCATACGACAGATGGGCAATACTGAAATGACATTTGACAAAAATTCGTATGACTTTTGACTTCTTGAAATGACTTTTGACTCCAGAAAGATTTTACGTCAATTTTTGCAAAATTTAAGGTCTTTAGTTTTGGATTGTTTGCAAATTGTACTGTCCAGATTTTGAAGGTTATACCAAATTTGATCATTTTTAATAGCCAAGTAGATAAATAAGCATGCAGAATAGCAAGCAAGTGATTCCAAGCACGTCTGAAAATAATGAACAAGGGCAAAAGCAACCTTGCGCATGAACAATCAAGTGACCAAATTGTGCTAATCCCTGAGAGTACTAATTGTGTATGTTCTGAAAAGTTTTGCAATAACACACATATACCTGAGAATGAAAAATTAGCCTCTCTAGGGTTTTTAGTAATGGTTTGACTCTGCAACTTTTATGATTCAAAGGGGTGAACTCCAATCCCGACGCACCAGGGTTTTGACACAGTCTGAGAACTTAATCTTCAAGAGCTGCTAGGGAGATCTGACAACCCAACAATGAACCATACCCGTGGAGATTTCTTCCACAAGGACATTTATATAGCGGCTGTCACTACCATGGCGAAAATGGCTATTACCGCTTGAGGTTCCGTCAATGCAGTTTACCCTGTGAAGGGATTGTCCGCTACGGTTAACCCTCTCTAAAGGTGACTCACAGATTTATACCACAAGGGGACTTGGCTCCAGATTCAAGGTTTTTGACACCTTTTCACTTTTAACCCAAACAAAGCAAGCAGATTAATCCGACACGCTAAGACAAAGTTTTGTTCCACCAAGGTCTATGATATCAACTCCACGTGATCTATCAACCTCTCCGGAGAGAGAATGTATCAATCAATAAGAGAAGATGCACTAACGAATTTTGATTCACCAAAGCTCGTGATATCAACCCCACGTGATCTATCAACCTCTCCGGAGAGAGAATGTGTCGATCAATAAGAGAAGACTCACTAACCAAGTTGAATGTGAAACGCACTAAGTATCCTCCCTACCTACAAGGATTCTGTCGTCAAGAAGGATTTTGCTGAGAATCCAATCTCTCAAGAATCACGAATAGTGTTCATAGGGCCTAATTACTATGTGAGCACAAATATATTCCCGAAAGCAAATCTACCAAAAGTACCCAAAAAGCAAAAAGAGGAACACTTAACGCTTAAAGCAAATATGAGATGAGTCCACAAGGTGGAACACTTAACACCTCACACAAGCTAAAAATGAGTCCCCAACTTAGAAAACAAGTGAGTTCCTAAATGCACAAAAGGGTTGCCAAGTGGAACACTTAACGCTTCTGTCCTGTTGACCCCTCCCCTTTATGGCGCTGAAATTGCAACCACGGGGCAAAAATGAGGGGTCGGCGGATTAGCGAGTCCAATAACCCAAGATAGCAATCAGGATCAATCACAAGTATTCTAAGACTACTTAATGAATCCTTAAGGGGTCACAACCTAGTATCAATTATGCAAGTGTGTAGAAATAGATCAAAGCATGAAAAGATGCACACAAGCTAGACACATAAGAGATTTGTTTTAGGATCCAAATTGAAATATTATTAGCTTGAGAAGAATACCTTAGATCCAACGCTCTGCAATCCAGAATTTAGCACACGTTCGAAAGTACAAAATCAAGACAAATCAATAGCAAACTATAAGCGTTAGAAATCAATAATCTAAAAGTACAAATATGCAAATTCTGTGATCAAATGGCAACATTTGAAAATGAAACCAACATGTTTGGATTTGGCTTGGAAAGAGCTTTCCAATGATATATCACACTTAAACTTTCAATACCATATGTGAAAAATTCGCAAAAAAAAATGGGTGTCAGTTTTCCAGAGTGGCACGGATTCTGAAAATGCCAAAATTTTCAAAAAAAATAAATCAGAAAACAGAAAGCCAGCGTCATCAAAATAGGCATAGGCATGATTGAAATGAGCACAGGCATGACTGAAATGTTCCCAGGCGTGATTTAAATACTGATAGGCGTGACTGAAATGTGCCCAGGCGTGATTTAAATACTCACAGGCGTGATTTAAATACTGATAGGCGTGACTAAAATGTGCTCAGGCATGATTTAAATACTCATAGGCATGATTTAAATACTGATAGGCGTGACTTAAATACTGATAGGCGTGACTGAAATTGGCAGATGCGTGACTGAAACTGTTAGATGCGTGAAAAAATTTCTCGTAGGCGTGATCAGATCACTTGTAAGTGTGAACAAATTGCTCGTAGGCATGAACAAATTGCTTGTAGGCGTGATCAGATTTCTCATAAGCGGCGTTAGATTGCTCGTAAGTGGCATTTTTCTTGTTTGCGCAAAAATGATGAAAAAGTGATGCCAAAAATATATAAAATTAGATAAAAATGAAAAGAATGAGGCTCAAGGCCCGACGGTGGGCGCCAGAAATGTGTGTGTGAATTTTGTACCTGATCTGTAAACACAACACTCAGTAAAACATTAGAGGTTAGTGATAATCAAAATCGTGCAAAATTGAAAGCTAAACTAACCAAGCGATTTACTACCTTCTAATAGGTGCGAGATTAATGTTCTCAGATTGTTATCGAGATCAGTGACCTAGACGACACCTAAATGAAGGATTTGAATGCAAAAGATGGATATGAAATTGAATGCAATTAATCTATATTTTTGATATTTTCTATGCAATAAGAATGATAAACTGATATGCTATGGATGCTAAATGATCTAACAATGAAGATTCTAACAATGATATAAAAACTATGAAATTCTATGCTAAGATATAAAAACTATGCAATTGAAATTGATCTCACAAAGCTTTGAATTTGCAAGTTGATTCCTCAGCCTCCAATTCTCCAGTGTGATTGTGCAAAAATATGAGATGATTTGTGAAGAGCTGAGCCTTTAATTTATAGAAATCCAGGGCTTTGGAGATGCATGGATAAAAAAAGCCATAAATCACTCAAATAACTCAGGTTGATTTTTGAGTTATTTTTAAATAACAAATAATTAACTCACAAAAACATGCAAAAGCTAAGCTTTAACTCAAAATAGAGTTTAGCTTTAATTGATAATTGACAGTTGTCTGCTTTTATGATTGTGCATGTTTTAATTATGAATTAATTTAATAATAAAGTGATTTATGCTCAACTTAACTGATTTTTGAAAATAAATAATTAATTTATGGGTTAATTAACTATTTAATCAAACTTTTATTAAAAATTATATTATTAAATAATGACAACATGCTTTAATTAATTAAATAAGAATTTAATCAATTAAAGATAGAAATTTTGATTTATTGTCAAAATTAAATAATACAATTAATAATAGATAGAATTAAATTTAATTAAACGATTAAGTGGCAAGATATTAAATTTAATTAATTAAATATGAAAATATTCAATTAATCAAACTTAGGATAAATGTGATTTATCGCCAAATAATCATTAAATTAAAGATAAATAAGATGATTAGGAATATTGCTAGGAATATTCCCTGATGCAGAATTTAAGATAATCAATTAGATTTGATGATGTTCAGATGTGCCTTAGGTTAGGACTTCGATGTCAATTTTGTTCGATTTGTCGATGTAGGAGGTTAATGAACTTATAGCCCATTTTTGGGGTATTACACAAGGGTTGAGATTAGATGTAGACCTTGAAAAGGCTAGAAAGGAAAAAGAAATATTAGATAAAGAATTAGAGAAGGCAGAATTGGAGGCAACTGCTACAGAAATAAGGAAGAAGATTGATTTTCTCAAGCATACCTCAGGACCTTCAAATGTTGCTGCTTCCTTTTTGGGGCAAGGTGGAAATCACGGTAACCTTGCAACTCAGACAAATGGCATTCCGGGTGCTACTAAAATTCCTGCTGGTTCAAACACAAGGACATCTACATCTCAAGGAATGGACCCACCTCAAGGAGTTCCTGTTCATGAAAGGTACAAACAACTTATCTTTTTTGGTATTCCTGGTTATCCTAATGTAATTCCTGATGAAATTAGAAAGAAGCTCCCAAAGTTTGTTGGGAACAATGTCATCACATGTGAGGAACATCTAAAAAAATTTATGGATGTGATAGATGATTATAATGTTGAGCCTGATGATGTTGTAATGAAGTTATTTGTACAATCTCTGACCAAGGATGCTAGGGATTGGTTTAGAGGATTGCCCCATGCTAGTATAGGATCTTGGAGTGAATTTAAGAATTGTTTCAAGGAGCATTATGGAGATATAACAAATGAGGGTTTTATTTTGAATGAATTCAATAACATAATGAAAAATCAGAATGAAGAGGTCCTTGAATTTAATATAAGATTCCAAAAGGCTATGCATAGGCTCTTGCAAGTTATCAGATTAGATGATAGAGTGTGTCTTGTGACAAACTTAAATGCTTTTGATGCAAAGATGGGTTACCTTTTAAGGGATAAGAACCCTAGAAATCTTGGGGAGGCTTACAAGTTGGCTATCAACATAGAAAGTAATAGAAGAATATCAGGAAAATTAGGGAGAAGAGATGATTATAGGCCTCAAGTGCAAAATAAGAAAGAGATGGGAAGGTTTGCTAATTTTAAGCCAAAGGAGGAGGATAATCTAAAGTAGATTCTAAGTGCTTTAGAGGATCTGAAGCCTGATGAAAAAAGAAATAATAGGGTTGTAATAAATGACCGTCCTGTTTCAAGTAATTTTAGCAGGCAACCAAGAATGTAGAATTACCCATACAATACTCAGTGGAAGGATGGAAAGCCCATTTTTTTAGTTAAAAGGGATAGGCCTGATGATAGGATTCCTGATCCTTTGCAAAGAAATTCAGTTAACATGAATGATGATGTCCCATGGTTTACTGCTTGTCAGTCTCCTCATAGTCTAGAACATTGTGTTATTGCTCTGAATTTATCTGAGAACCAAGAACAAGATAAGCAATATGATCAGAGTGGTTGTGCAATGACTTCTTCACATGCATGGGATGAGGTTGACTCTATTGATGATGAGGAAGAAGAATTTTATGATGTTGGATGTGGTGCAGTAAAGTGTGAGGAACATGTTTCCTTAAGGAGACCCTCTGATGAGGAAATTGCTCAAATCATTGCAGACATGGTCACTCAAGCTAGGAGCAATTATAATTTGAGAAATAGGACAGTTGGAAGCACAAATGGTAAGCCAAGTAGCATGTTTATCAAGAAATCAGAAAAGAGTATACAACAGCATGAGGAAAAGGAGAAAGATGTTGGTGTTGTCAGTAAGGTCAAAGTAAAAAAGAAGATGGGACCTGCTACAATACCTCAAGGTAAAGCAAAGACACCAGAGATAGTTCCTATACCTCTGAAGGAAGATGAATTTGTGCAAAAGGGTAAGTCTGACTTGACTATCCAGAAGGAGGATAAAGATGTCACTGAGATTAAGTAAGACATCGACAACCATACATATGTTCCCATTAATATGACTAAATTGCTTTTGCAAATAACTGTCAAAGTTCCATTGTTGGAAATGATGAGGATAGAAGAGCATAAGGTGAAAGCTTTGGATTGGGTAAATGGTGCCTCTTCTATAAAGGTCCAATAAATGAACAGAGGTGACAAGCATGTGGCTTCTTTAGATGACACACCTGATAGTAAAAATGAAGAAATTGTCTCTAAGATCCCTCAAATTTTTTTGAATGCAAATGATGTAAATGCTGCATCAAGGATAGTTGATCCTTTTTTCTTGTCCCTTATGATAAATGGAAAATTATTGAAGAATTGCATGATTGATTCTGGAGCATCAAACACTATCATGCCTACAGAGATCATGAAGTCATTAGGGCTAAGGGTTGATACACCTCATGGGAGATGCCAAGCTATGGACTCAAGAGAAGTGCCAGTTATTGGTACCATTAAGGCTTTGCCTTATAAATTAGTTGCATTTCCTGACAAACAACTAACTATGAGTGTTCTTGTAGTTGATATTCCTCCTCAGTATGGAATGCTATTATCTAGAAAATGGAGTGCTTCTATGGGAGGAAGTATTCAATGTGACTTGTCTTTTGCTACTTTTAGCATTGAAGGAGAAAGTGTGAAGGTTTCAAGGGAAACTAGAACTCCACATATGATTGAGGAGGATGAAGATGACAATATGAATTGTTTTGTTGACACTGACATTGGTTCTTTCCAAGTTCAGGAGAGAGAGGTGCAAGAAAAGGTCAAGCCTATCCTTCTGGCTTATGATGAAAATAACATGGCAGAAGGTAATGTCTTATGGACTTTGTATTTTGATGGAGCAAGTTCAAAGGAAGGTGTCAGAGCAGGAGTGCTATTGATATCCCAAAGTGGTATGACTTTCAAGTTTTCTTTCACTCTCTTGTTCCTTTGCACAAATAATGTTGCTGAATGTGAGGCCCTACTGATTGGTTTGAGACAAGCATCAAAACATGGAATCAAACATCTTAGGGTGATTGGTGACTCTGAGTTAATAATTTCATAGATTAGATCAAGGTACACATCTAAGAATCAAAGGCTAAACCAATATAGAAATGTTGTTTGGGATGAAATTGAAGGTTTCAATGCCTTTGGTATTGATTGGGTGGATAGAAGCCAAAATAGGATGGCTGACTTATTGGCAAACATAGCATTAAGGCCAGAGGATATTACCTTTGCAGGGATATCCAGGATTGAGTGTAAGTCTAGGCCTTCTATCCTAGACAATGTTGAGAATTGGCAGGTATTTTTTGATGATCAAGATATACTAAGGTTTTTGCAGTGTGATTCTCATTTTGATGGTCAGGAAATAGATTTCAGCACTTATGTTGACATCAAAAATGGAAAAGAAAATGTTCTTGGGAAGGAAGTTTTGCAATTAAGGTCAAATAGGATCCCGAGGGGATTGGTTGCTCTTGAGAGGGCATTTGATGATAAAGAAAGGACTTGTTTTCCTAAATTTGTTGATAAGATAAATGATTTGGAGGAAGTAAATTTAGGAACAAGTCAAATGCCTAAAAATGTTTATATAGGTAAATGTTTATCCCAAAGAACTAGGAATGGTCTGATTGATCTTCTCAAAAAATTTAGACATGTCTTTGCATGGTCTTATGATGATTTGAAAGCCTATAGAGAGGATCTATTCCAGCATGAGATACCATTGAAAGAAGGAACTAAACCTTTTAGGCAAAAATTAAGACCTGTGAATCCTACCTTGGCACTAAAAATGCAAGATGAACTCAAAAAGATGATGGATGTTGGCATCATCAAGCCTGTCAGACATTCTACGTGGGTGTCAAACTTGGTTCCAGTCAAAAAAAAGAATGGTGACATTAGGTTATGTGTTGATTTTAGGAACTTGAATGTCAATTCTTTGAAGGACAATTATGGTTTGCCTAATATGGAGAATATGCTGCAGAAGGTTACTGGATCAGAATTAATATCTATGATGGATAGTTTCTCTAGATATAATCAGGTCATGGTCAAGGAGTCAGAACAGTTCAAGACTGCATTCACTACCCCTTGGGGAACATATGTTTATGTTAGAATGCCTTTTGGTTTGACAAATGCAGGAGCTAATTTTCAGAGAGCTATGGATGTGGCCTTTGCAGACTTCATAAACAAATTTCTAGTGGTATATCAAGATGACCTCACAACATATTCAGATAAGGAAAGTCAACATTGTGAACATCTTGAGAAAATTTTTATTTGGGCCTTGGAGTATGGGATTTCTTTGAATCCAAAGAAGTGTTCCTTTGGTGTTGTGGAAGGAAAGCTCTTAGGACATATTGTGTCAAAGGATGGAGTGAGGATTGACCCTGAAAGGGTTATGGCTATAGATGAGCTTTCACCACCTACAAATGTTAAAGCAATACAATCCTTCTTTGGGCAGGTAAACTTTCTAAGGAGATTTGTTACAAATTTTGCAGAAATCAGTATCCCTATCTCTAGGATGTTGAAAAAAGAGGCAAAGATTGAATGGAATGAAGAAGCAAATGAATCTTTTAGAAGTATCAAAAAGGCCATCAAGGATGCTCCTGTTTTGAGGACACTTGATTATGGTAAGCCCATGCAAATATTTTCTTTTGCTTCTTGTCATACAGTTGTAGCTATTTTATTGCAAAAGAATTCAGATGGATATGAACAACCTATATCATTTTTTAGTAAATCCCTACAAGCAGCAAAATTGAAATATGATATTAGTGAGAAACAGGCTTATGCCTTAGTTAAAGAGGTCAAGGCTTTTAGATGTTACCTTGTAGGAGCTAAGGTGGTTGCTTATGTTCCTAGTGCTGCAGTTAAGGATATATTGGTGCAACAAGAAGTTTCAGGGAAAAGATGTCGATGGATCAATAGTATCCAAGAATTTAATATTGATATCCTAATTACAAAGTTGGTAAGAGGCTTAGGTCTTGCAAAATTAATGGCACAAAGCAATTTAGTTGCAAATCATATAAATGTGTTAGAAGAAGAACAAAGGCCATATATTTGTGATATGGAGTATTGTGACTAGTACAAAGATGTTATTGGTTACTTGCAGAAATTGATCCTCCCCCCTGAGATGGATGAAAATAAAAGGAGAACTATCAAGTTGCAATCTGTAAGGTATGCCATTATAGATGGTAAGTTGTGGTGGAGAAGCAATGAAGGAGTATTGCTAAAGTGCATAGATCATGAGAGGTCTGAGTCTCTGTTAAAGGAAATGCACCAAGGTGTTTGTGGAGGACACTATATGGAAAAGACCAAAGCTCACAAGATCCTTAGGTCTAGATTTTGGTGGCCTATAGTTTTTAAAGATACACATCAGTTTGTAAGAAAATGTGATGCATGTCAGAGATTTTCTAGAAAGTTGAAGTTTAATGGAAATTTGCCACTTTGACCTGTTGCAGTTCAGACTCCTTTCCAGGAGTGGGGTATTGATTTTATTGGAGAAATTCCAAACAAATCTAGTGGTGGACATTCTTACATACTGGTGGCAACAGACTATTTTACCAAGTGGGTTGAAGCTATCCCTACTAGAAAGGCTACTAGTAGAGTGGTAGCAGATTTTATGATGCAGAACATCCTTACCAGGTTTGGTTGCCCAGAGGTAATTATGGTTGATAATGCAATGTGTTTTAGATCATAGGAATTTAGTGATTTTTGTTAGCAATATGGGATACACATTTAATTTTCTTCCCCATATCATCCACAAGGCAATGGCCAGGCTGAGTCCAGTAACAAAAGTCTAATTAAGATTCTCAAGAGAGTGTTGAATAAGAACAAGAAAGCCTGGGACTCAAAGTTATGGTGGGCACTATGGGTTGACAGGGTAACTATTAAGAAGGCCATAGGTTGTGCTCCATTTGATTTGGTATATGGAATAAGTGCTAGATTGCCTCAAAATAATCTATTGTAGATGTATAAGTTCATCCAGGCATATGATGAAGATTAGAATGATGAGATGAGAGTAAGAATGGATGAACTGATCCAATTGGAAGAGGTAAGGAGAGATGCGCACGAAAGAAATGAGACATTGTAGAGACAATGTAAGAATTTTTTTGATAGGAGGGCTACTCAAAGGAGTTTTGAGGTTGATGACCTTGTCCTGATGTGGAATGAAAGGTTAGAAGATAAGGGGAAGCATGGAAAGTTTGATCCAATTTGGTTGGGCCCTTATCTTATTGAGAGAAAATGGGGGACAAATTCTTATGTCCTCAAGGATTTAACTGGTGGTACTTTGGAATTGCCTGTTCATGGACAATTCCTAAAGTTTTACTTCTCCTAAAGTATCTTTTCCATGAGTAGTAGTTTAGGTTTTCCCTTGTACAGTCATCTATTTTTGCTTTTTGGGTTGAAGTTTTGAGTTGGTCTGCTCTTCCAGGAGATTCTAGCTTGCTTGTTGTATCTGCAGGAGATACACGTCCCCAAGTATGAGCCACTGTTAGCACTGGTAAAAAATTTCATGGCTGCATACCCTTTTTCCTAGCCTCTACATCCTTTTTCCTGGTCTTTGGCTGAAACCCTAGGCAAATTTTTGAAAAATCTATCCATTTGTTTGAAAACCCTAAGTGTGCCCTAGCCTTGTTCTAATTTTATGTTACCTTTTTGGGCCACTTAAAAGCCTTTTAACACATGTGCTAATTTTTTACCGCTTTGTCACATGATCACGTGAGCCTTTTTCATGTTATGTGATCTTGCGACTAAGGTTTATTTTCGGGCCCCTTTAATTTTTACCGCTACGCCTAAGTCTCCCCAGTTAATTTTTCCTAAGTCCATCGGCTTTATCATTTCCTAAGTCCTATGCCTTAATATTTTCTAATGTTTTTGGCTAGTTCTTTCCTGGGCCCGACTCTGACACCATCTTGATCCAACAATGGGCGTATATTCTTATGAAATTTGTCAGAGGCTTGCGAACATGCGCCAGCCACTGATTCTACTTTGTGACATATCCTTTCATTGCAGCGGGTCCACATGCCATGTAAGCACAGTTGGCATTATTTAATTGGTACGCGTGACTATGAGTTGGACGTTCTGTCAGGGGGGCCCAATATCTCAGTGTGCAGATTCAAGATCTACGGTGGGCGCATGATCTCAAGGAATCTTTGGGGCCCTTGAGATTATACGTTGATCGTCTGATCTTCCAATATGTTAAAGACAGACGGTGGGTCCGATGTGCCACATGGTGCTGAGTTGCACTTTCCTCATTGGTCGAGGTGTTTCTGATTCAGAGATGTGTCAGTGGTACCTGGTTGTCGATGTGTTTTGAGGGCCCTGACATCCACAGAGGATCTACGATTGGCATAAGTTCTCATGGGATTTGTCAGAGCCATGAGATCTTGCGCCAGCCGTTGATTTTGCTTTTTCTTAGGTGTTGACGAGGGTGGGTCATGTATGTCAGAGGGAGCTGACATGCGCATTTTTCATTGGTGTTGACTGCTAGTGTGGACATGGGCTTTTCAGGGTTTTGTGACTATTGTAAAGATTAACGAAAGCCACATGATCTGCGGAGAAATAAAGGGATCTACGGTCACATTTTAAACTGGAGCTTGTATCCGTTGTTTTTCAAATTCAAATTGTTTCTGCAGGGTTTGGAGACAGTGCACCGAATGAAGCCATATCATAGGACCATTTTTTTATCATTCCAGCTTGGTTGTGGGTGAGATTTTATGAGGAAGGTCCTGGTGGTTGTTCCAGCGTGATTTTTTTGGTCCTTGGAGCTGGTACAGGGTTGGATCTATTGCAGAATTTGATGATTATTTTTTATCTTACTAGCCTTGCACTTGGAGCCTGTCTTGTTTGGCTTTCATTCTTTCTATTGAGTTAGGTAGTTTTGAAATTGTTGCTTTGAATGGTCATTAGTGCTTGTTGCAATCCTTGAGATAAAAGGATTTTTCATGATCATTCAAAGGCATTGGGAGTTAGGTGTTCAAAAACTTTTGCTTGGTGAGCCCTATTCTCAGTAAAGGGTTTGTAATAGTTTTTTGATTCAGTGTTTGTTGATGAAAGAAGAAAGTTGCAGTTCTAAGCTGTAGTTTGCAAGCAGGGTGTCTTGTGATTCATTGTATACATAGAAGGAATTCATCATACTTAATATAAATATTTGATTCTTATCTCTCCTTTGTGTCAAGTCAAGTAAGCTTTGAGTTTTCTAGCTCATTACATATTGCTTTTATGTATGTATATTCATTCTTGAGTTCTGATCTAGGATTGGATTAAACAATGCTCTAAATGGGATATGAGTTTGCCCTTGTCTATGTAAGGATGTCTTATAAGCAATAAAGATTAGGATAAATGTATTTATGGCTATGAATTCTTAGGTATTCTAAAATTTGTGTGTCTTTGTGTCTAAGGACTCTTGCCCAATGGATGAGGCACTGGCCTAAGTGAGTATTTCTCTTGTTAACATACATTGATTGAAGTTATTACATTCCAAATCTTAAAATCAATAATCTTTTCAGGCTTTAGGTCTTTGGTTGTGTGGTTGTGTTACCCAATAGTAATGGAGAGTCAATGAATGTGAGGTTAGCATTCAGTACTTTCTTACTATCAATCTGTTGTTTAGACCCAGTCTTTGGTGTGTGAAGTATAGTTTTCACTGGGTTAGGTGCACCCGCCTTGGTTTTGCAGAGCCAGAAGTTAAGAGGGCAGTCTTGTCCCTATAGTTGGTCCAGTTACCCTAAGATCCTTCTACATTTTGGAACTTACCAATCCTAAAATTTGTCTGAGGGTATATTGGCAGCCTAATAGCATAAGCATCCATTTTGAACACCAACATCTGGGTCCACTTCAATTCCTTTAGCAGAAACTATAGAGCCTAATAACTTGCCAGATTGGACACCAAAGGCACATTTCTTTGGGTTTAATCTAACTTTGAATTGTTCCAACCGAATGAATATCTTTCTTAGAATTTGGAGGCATGCTTCTCTTTTGTGAGACTTTGCTAGTATGTTCTCCACATAATCCTCTAAAAAGGTGTGCATCATGTCATGGAATATAGTTGTCATGGCCCTTTGATATGTCGCTCTAACATTTTTAAGGCCGAAGGGCATGACGTTCCAACAAAAGGTGCCCCAAGGGCAAGTAAAAGTTGTCTTTTCTTGGTCTTCAGGTGTAATTTTGATCTGGTTGTAACCACTAAAACCATCCATTAATGAGTACATGGAATGAGCTGTTGTCAAATCCACTATGGCATCTATGCTAGGGAGTGGGAAATCATCCTTAGGGCATGCAAGATTCAAGTCTCTAAAATCCATACACACTCGAATAGATTTATCATGTTTTGTGACTGATACAATGTTAGAGATCCATTCAGCATATGCTATTGCTCTTATGAATCCAACCTTTAACAATTTTTCCAATTCTGCCTTCACTAGGAGAGCCACATGTGGGTGCATTTTTCGTAGCTTTTGCTTCATGGATTTAACCCTGGGTCTAACATTTAAATGATGCATTATGAAATTGGGATCCAATCCAGGCATGTTGGCATATGACCATGCAAAGTTCACTTGCTATTTTTGGAAAAACTTGATGAAATCTTCTCTTTCTAGAGGTGTAAGTGATGCTGCCAAGTGTGTAAACTTTGGATCCAATTTTGTCCCAATGTTGACCTTTTCTATTGGTTCTATAAGAATAGGTGACCTTTCTTCCTCATGTTCAGGCAAGGTATCCAATCTCTCTTCCTTTGGTGCCACAGTTGGGTTTTCACCATAGGAAACGTCTTTTATCTTTTTTTTTTTTTGTTTTAGTGGTGCCACATAGTGGTTTTCATCACTAGAACTTTTCATTTTTTTATTTTTTTTCATTTTTTTCTTTTGACTAAGAGAATGGACCCCCACTATTCTCATCATGTCTGTATCGAATTCATTGGTGAAAGAGGGTTCAATCGCATTAAGGTATTGGCTCATTGCTTGGTCATTTGGAAAATAAAGTAAGTCATTTGGCTTGGTTTGGTCCCAATCAATGAGGTCTGGATGCATCAAAAGTAAGGATTCATTGGGTAAAATTTCATCAATAGGGTTTATGGACATGACTTTGTTTGAGGTTTCATACATTGTATCATTTAGATTTATGATGTGAGCTTCCTCGAGATGGTCCATGGAAGAAGGGTCAAAATCCCCTTCACTTGAGTCCTCTTCGACTTCTATGGGAAACAATGTGGGAAAAGCCACGAGTAGATTAAAACTAACATTTGAATTTCCCTCCTCCAAAGGCATCCAAAATGTCTCTATCCATGCTTGATTGGTATGTGCATGCCCTATGTTAATATCCTGGATATTAGGTTCTTCATTGATTTGAATTTCTTGCCTTGGGATTTTTGCATAAGTATGTATTACAATCACCTCCTTATCTTGACCTGATTCATCTGATAGGGTATCCCACTCATAATCTTTAGAGTCATCACTATCTCCATCGGATTCTAAGGCATTTACTTGAGGATAAAAGTCTTGCATTGGGCTGGAGCTTTCGCCTTTGTATTGGTAGCCTACTCCAGATTTTTCTTCTTTCACCCCTCCAAGTAGGTTCAATGGGTTCTAGTAATCCTCTATTCCTTTGGCCTAAGGGTCCTCTTCCCTTGTATCCCATCTTTTGCATTATCTCAAACCCTTTCCCATATTGCTCGGTTTGTATATTAACATGCTGAATTCTTTCCATGGGAATGTTTGAAATATTTTCCTCATCATGATAAAGCCATTGAAGGACTTCATTCTCCTCTTTGTCGAATGCTACTTTGTCACTTTCTCTTACGAAGTAAGAGTTGTACTTATGAGGTAAGTGTTCTTTAGATGGTTTTCCATGTGTCCTTGGAGATGTGGGCATGTCAAATAGGGAAATGGAGTATTCCCCTACTCATTTTGAACTAATGTTGCACTATTTGTCAAATGCCTCCATCATCTTATCCATTTTCTTGTAGTTTTCCTTTTTAGCTTCATCTTTTTCTTCTCTAGTAGGTTTATAGGGTACTATCTCTGATTTGGGAGTTTGATATGAACCCTCATTAGTAATTGGACCCTCGTAGCTCATCTTTTCCTTTCCCTTAGTTGATGTTGTTGAGCTAGCTTGAGGAGGGTTTTGAGTAGCATTTAATGTTATGACCGGATCATCCATTTTGATATCTTCAATGGTGACTCTTTGAATGATTCCTTCCTGGTTATGTGGAATATATAACTCATGAAGGGGTTTGAGTGCATTGCAATATTGGAACGGGTTTGAGTCCCCTCCAACCGTGATTTCTTCACCCATGTACGAAAATTTGATGCATTGGTGGTACGTGGATGGGACTACTTGCATCTCGTGAATCCATGGTCTCCCCAACAAAATATTATAAGTTAACTTCATGTCCAATACTTGGCAATTGGTGTCCTTCTTGATGGGTCCCACTTGTATGGGCAATACTATCATGCCTTTAGAGGCCCTTTCGGCTTCATCATAAGCCTTGATAGTGATTTTTTTCGTAGGGTCAATGCAAGACTCAGACAACCCTAAGGATTTAACAAGACTTAATGTATAAATATTAAGGCTAGCTCCTCCATCAATGAGGGCTCTTTTGACTCTATGCCTTTCTAGTAGGACCTCTATATGCAATGGTAGATTTTGAGGATGGGTTATAGACATGTCATCTTGGTCAGAAAATGAGAGACAATGAGGTGCCACAAGATGACCTACCATATTTTGGAACTTTTCCTCTTCTAAGTTAGTAGGAACGTTTGTCTCTATTAGAGCTTTTTCCAAAATATCCTTATGGTTAGGGGATAACTTCAACAATTCCAAGATAGAAATTTGTGTTGGAGTTCTTTGCAACTGATCAACCAAGCTATAAGGTTTTGCTATTGTAGAAGGTTGTTTGACCACAATGTTGGACTGCAGAGTGCTAATAACTTTAGGAGGATCTCCTTGTAGGGTCATTCTAGAATTCTGCCCTCTTGTAATGACATTTGATGCCTCTTTTTGGGGCTTTTCATTAATTATTATAGCATTCACAATGTTATCATAAGGTGGTGCAAATTTAATGTTATTGGCGCTTTGTCTCTTGCCATTAGATGACTCCCCTTTGTCATGTTTGTAAAAAGGTTGTTTGAATGATGTATGATCTTCATTGCTTTGAGGTCCATTAATGGTGATCGTGCCATTATCGATTAAGTCTTGCACTATATTCTTTAGCTGCAAGCATTCATTTGTTGTGTGCCTTCGAATCCTATGGTACTCACAATGACTATTGGCACTCCACCAACTAGGCTTGTTATTTGGCTCATAAGGCTGAACGCTGGGTAAAGTAATGACATTATTAGCCATGAGAGTCTTTAATGCCTTTTCAAGGGGTTCACCCAAGGGTGTGAAGTTCCTTTGAGGAGTGGGCACCAAATATTTATCAAATTTATTATTTCTTGCATTATTTCCTTGGTTGCCCTTATTGGCATTGTTGTTATTGGAAGGTGCATTAGATGTCTAATTAGTATTATTCACCTGATTAGGTGTCCTTGTAAGAGCAAATGGTCCCACCTTCAAGTTGCTAGACTCCACCACACCATCATTAACAATTCCTTTATTGTTGTTCTTATACCAACTATTATTATTGAACCAATTATTCTTTTGATTGTTGCCATTGTTGGAGTTATTGTTGTTGGAGTTATTCTTATTATCTTTATACAATTTTAATTCTCCACTTTTGACCAACACTTCCTCCATTGTTACTCCATTTTCAATTTAAATCTTAGAAGGTCTTGGGACATTGCATTCGTAATCGGTAGTTCAACTCATTGCTTAAACTGTTTATGAAGATATCCATCTTCTCTTTTTCAGGCACGCTCCTAGGATATCTTGCAAAAATTGTCCTCCATCTTTGTAGAAAAGTGAGGAATGCCTCTCCATCCTTTTGTTTAGTGTTGCATAATGTTATCATCATGACCTCATGCTTGATATTATATGAGTAATGGGCCACGAATTTCAAAGCTAACTCTTTGAAGGTCTTAATGTCGGAGGGTAACTTAGAAAACCACTCCATAGCCATGCCTCCTAAGCTTCACGGGAATAGCCTCATTAAATATGTTGTATCATGCATGAACTCTAAGCTCAATGCACAAAACTCACGTAAGTGGTCTTGGGGATCTGACGTTCCCTCATACTTGTCATATTTGGGGAACACCACATTGATTGGGAATGACACCATGACCAAGCTTTTATCAAATGGGAATGGACACAATGCTTCGATGGAGAAAGGCTTGGGAGCTCCACTTTGCTTAATGGTATCCAATTGTATTTGAAACATCTTGAATTGCTTATTCATGATGTCTAAGGTACTCTCCTCAACTTTCGGTAGTTTGAGTTGGTTAACATCATAGTCACGGGGAAGTTTGAGGCCTTTTTGTGCTAAGTCTAGAAAGTACTTTTCTCTATCTCTATCCATTTCCTTTTCCATGAGCCTTTGGAAATAGGGACATTGGATAGACTCACTAACCTTTTCATCCATGGCATCTTCTGTCGTTGCTTCGATGTTAGTTTTATTGTGAGGGTTGTCAATCCTTGAGCATTTTGATCTGCCCCTCCATTATTGGTATTGTCTTGGTTATTTATGCCAATGCCTCCATTATTGGCATCACCTTAGTTAGTGAGATCAATTCCACTATTATCTTTACCACCCAAACTACTATAATACATCATGTTGTCTTCTACTTCTTGTTTGGGTGATTTTTGGGGTACTCTAGGAGTGGTAGACTCATCTCCTGGGTAAGGGAGCTCTTGTCTCAAATAGGCCCCGTCTGCTTGCAAGGTTTGTTTAACATAGTAAGATCTAGTGAAAGCAGGCATGAACCTCGGAGAGTAAGAGTTGATATTACTTGGGGTTTAATCCTTTGTATGATTTGCAACAATGATGTAGAAACAAGATTTTTGACCAAACTGAAAGTTGGAGCAGTAAGAACGCAAAAAAGGGTACTCAAATATGTGATCAAAATTTTTTGACTTTTGTAAATACTCTTTGTTTTCCCTTTTAGATTTTTGGGCGTCACTAGCTTGAGTGTAGGCATGATCAAAACTTTTGTACGCGTGAATTGGTTTCTCGTTAGGTGACAGACTATAGATGTACATGCGACACTTTGCTATTATTGAGTGCCTTTCCAGTTTTAACAGGCGTGTTTGAAAATTATCTAGGCATGACTTAACTGTGTCTACGCATTTTTAAACAAGTCACAGGCGTGACTGAACCTCTAATAGGTGAGTTTATTTTGTGCATAGGTGGCACCACTCTGACTAGTTTGTAAGATTTTGGATTTTTAAAAGTTTAAGATCAGTCTTTGGAAATTTCTTTGTTTGAAAATAGAAAAACAATCACAACACACACATCACTTTGTCATCATGTCCCTAAAAACACTCTAATGTGTATATTCTCCAATGTTTTTCACAAGTATATCACAAGAAAAAATTCCAAACAGCCTACCTAAAGTCAATTTTGGCTTGTAAATATGGCTCTAAAAGGTGGCCTTGCTATTTTATCCAGGTTTTAATAAATATTCCGTTCAAATAGACTTCAATCTCTCATCCTCCAAGGAGGCTTCCCACACGCACCAAAGTACGATTTTGCACAATCCGTTAAGACTACTAGAGGAAGGTTGAAAAATCAAAATCTGTTTGTCATGCACCCCATTAAGGACACATGCATTTTGTTTTAGAGTGGGTCAAATTCCTTCCGCAAAAGTGAGTGTATCCCACTTTGGGTTGTCCCTCTCATTGGCCTTGTTAAGGCAAACTTGCGAGGCGAGCCCACTATTGCTCTAGCATATATATGAAAAACAAGAAATGAACTTAGGCCGACAAGTTTGGGAGTTTGGTTCACTCAAAGAGTGAAGAGCATATCCCTATTGTCTTTCTTTGTTCCACACACTTAAAAACACATTTGTTCTTTCCCAATCTCTTGACAAGAAGATTCTTAGAATTGAAGTGTGAAATTCATTTCCTCTCTTATTTTCAGCTTATATCCAAATGAAATGCTGCAATCTAATCAAATGCAAGCTTGATTAGGAGAATACCTTTTTCTTGTAGCTAGCATAAAGCTAGGGGCATTTTTGTCATTTTTTCACTCACCTTGGCAATAGCTCCTTCCAATGTGCTTATCCTCC
This sequence comes from Chamaecyparis obtusa, assembly GCA_027943335.1. Lineage (NCBI taxonomy): Eukaryota > Viridiplantae > Streptophyta > Pinopsida > Cupressales > Cupressaceae > Chamaecyparis > Chamaecyparis obtusa. The sequence goes on from BSBK01003386.1 coordinate 109,507, forward strand.
AGCAAGTTAGTCAACACTAACAATCAAAGTGAGGGGAAACCAAAATCGAAATTAACAACACAAAGATTTATAAGCTAAATTTTAAGCACTCTAATTGCAAACTTTCAAACAAAAATTTGAATTAAGGGCTAAAGATCCAATTCAAAGAGACAAATTTATGCTTATAAGCTTCAATTATAGCAAGGTATTTTTGATATACCTAACTATCTTCATCTTGTGTTAGCTCAAGGATAGGTTTGATGTGTGCTTTGTTCTCCCTTTTGATTTTCTTGACAATTGCCTTCTCCTCTTGATTATATCTAGCTTCTGGCTTCTATACTTTAGGATGCTTGTTCATTTACTATCAAAACATGAAAAGAGAGAATTAGATGAATGAATTTATCAACCTGAGAACAAATTATGATAGAAAAATTTAAGCGACATTGTCCAGCAAATAGGCGATAACAAAATGTTTATAGGCGTAATTTTACAAATATCGAGTGACACTCTGTAGTGCCACAAGCGATACTGAAAATTATAAAAGTGTGTACAAATTATTCCTAAGCATGAACAAAACTTTTAAATTGCAGAAAGTTATTACTACAAGGCGACATTTTAACTAACATAAAGCGAAAACTAAAATATCAAAAGCGTGACAGTAATTTGAAAATTGTAACGCAAAGCTTGAACTTAAGCGACAAAAAATTTCAACAAAAGTGATATTTCAAGCATCATAAGCGTAATTATTAATTGAAAATGCGAAGCAAAGCTTTAAGATAAGTGACACTAAAATGAAACCAGGCGATACTCCTTGAGTCCCAGGCATGACTTGAAGAGACAAAGGCTGAATGCTTTGTGATCACAGGCATGAATCTCCAGTTAATCCGCATGAGTACAGAGATTACAAGCGGTAGTAAGATAACTACAGGCGTAAACAGACCTCCTATAAGCGTGATTTCACTGATTTCCTGCAAGATAAACACGGAAAATAGAGAATGCAAGCATGCAAATGAAGATCTAAATGATGAAATGAGGCTTAGAGCCCCATGGTGGGTGCCATTTGTGTGATGATGGATATCACCTTCATGAAATTAAGATCTAATAGCATCAATTTAAAGAATATACAATTCGAATCTAATTTAAAATGAAACTATAATCTAGAACATCTCATGGTTCTATAGAAAGAAGAGGTAAATGAAGCTCTCAGCTTAGATCCTCACTAGGGACACCTCTAAAATGAGAATTATACTGCTATATGCTTCTATTATGCTTAATCTAGCTCAAATTGACACAATTATTATGCTAAATGCTCAAAATGCTCTTAGAATGCTTTCAATTGCCTATAGTAACAATGTTTTGCAAATGAAATTCTAAGATGGAAATGCTCTCCAAAATGCCTTATATTTATAGTAAATGTCCAAGGGTAGGGGGTGGAGTGAAGTAATCATGGTTATCCCTTGGTTGAGTCAAATACTTTGCATTGTCCATAAATGGGGGGACAAATGAGGGGACAAGCTTTTAAATGGTTTCAAAGCTTTGGACAATTTAAATGTTTGAGTGATTTGTGTCTTTTTGTCCTCAATTCTTATTGGTCAATCACTTTGTTGAAAGAAAATAGGATTTATTAAATTCAATTAATTAATTAAATTTAGCCATCTATGGGTAATGGGTTCGTTTTGATTTTTGATTAAAACAACTATACAATTAATTGATTAAAATCAATTATATATTATTTTTGGCACCTTTAAGCTTTGATTTAATTATTTAATATCATTATTTAATTTCTCCTTTGCTTTAATTGATTTTGTCTCTCTTTATTTAATTATGTCCATTTTACTTGTTTTAATCCCTTTAATGCATTTTATTGATTTTTGAGCCATTTATTGATTTTTACCATTTTAAAAACACTTGTCCAATTTTATGTGTCTACAATTACATACATCATATACATTTGAATAGGTGTGATTCCATTTTACCCCTATTCATTTTGGTGAACCCGACTAGCTTACTCTCTTTCTTTTTAGTGTTAGATTCCCTTTAATCTTGTTAGTATTAGATTTATCTTTTGTGTTAGATCTTGCATGGTAATTAGATTTCAAAAATACAAAAAAATTCATGCTTTATGTGGTTTTAGTTTTGTTCATTTGCATTACATTGGTTTATGAGCTTTACTACTACTTGATCCTGAATCTTCCTCTCCTTTCCTTAGGGTCCCGGATGATAATTTGATTCTTCATGATTCCAATCCTATAATGGAGCAAAATTCTTCTCACTCATCTGATGATGAGGATGATGCTTTAAGAGTTCCTCCTGAACAAGGTCAAAAACTTTCAATTGAACTTGATAAAATGGGTAATTGGCTTATTCAAGAGAACCATAATCAAGATTCTATTCAAGCTATAGAGGCTCTTAAGAAAGTTCTCCATGATAGTGATCAAGGTGTTAACCTCTTGTGTGGTATTACTCACCTTGTGCATTCAAATGTTAAACCTTTAGCTCAAGAAGTTCAAGATTTAGGGTTGATTCCTCCTATCACTAGTGTTGAACCTCCTTCTCATCCTTTACCTAGTATTCCTAACTATACTCCTTTTTTGGTGACTGTGACGATTCCCTCTGTTCCTATGAGTGTTCCTCTTGTGTCCCTTCCTACATCACAACCTTCATATCATAATGTTCCTTTTACTTATTCCAATCCACTTCCAACTGTAGTTCCTAGTGTTCCTCCAGTTGTGTCTTCTTTTCATGTAGCTTCTTACACTTTACCTAGTGTGTCTAATGTTGCTACTCCTACTATTTCCTCTGATGATTCAACAATCATCAGTTTGGCTCAAACTGTGTCATCCTTACAACAACAACTCACTTCCTTAACTCAAAACAAGTTTAGTATCCCTACATGTGACATGGGAAGTCCTTTGTCCTTGGATATTATTCGTACTCATGTTCCTCAGCAAGTCGATATGCCTCATCCTGAGAATTATAACAGAAAAGGAGATCTTGTTCATCATGTTAAAACATTCCAAATCCTTTGTAGTGATTATGCTCATGACCATAGGATTTTAGCCAAATTTTTTGATAGAACTTTCTGTGACAAGGCCTTACAATGGTATTTTTCCTTGCCTCCTTATTCTATTGATTCCTTTCCAAAACTTGCTAATGCCTTTATTCAACAATTTCAAAACAACATTGGCCCACAAGTGTCTTTGACTGATTTGATGCATTGTAAACAAAGTGCTAAAGAAAAAATGACTAAATTTATTGTAGATTTAAGCATTTGTATGCTCAGATTTCCTATCTTGTTCCTGATATGGATATTCAACATATGTTGATTTCAAATTTGCAAAAAGATATTAGAGATAAGATTTTGCTTACTGAATTTACCTCTTTTCAACAACTTTGTGTAGTGCTTCATCATTATCAATTACAAGTGAGTCAATTTGAGAGAAACACTCCAATGGCTCATGTTCCAGTTGATAAGAGTGATTTTGCTCCTAATCCGAACAAATTTAAAAAATTCAACAACTATGTCAAGATAAACAAACAAGTGAATAAAGTTGCTGATCAAGTTGTTGTTGCATTTCACAATGCCACTTCTGCATCCACTGCTTTTCAATTAAATCGTACGTTTACTCCTCTTTTTGAACCTTTACATGCTATTATGAATAGGTTGTTAGCTACTAATATGATTAATTTACCTCCTATTTGACCTCTTTTACCTACTGCGATTGCTTCTAAATCTTTTGATCAAAATGCTTTTTGTTAATATCATCGTCAGAATGGTCATGATACTGAGAAATGTTATTCTTTAAAACATAAGGTTCAAGACTTAATTGACTCTAATGCCTTATCTACTGATAATCTTGATGGTAGTGGGAACAAATCTATCTCTCCTCCTAATCAAAACCTTCAAATCTATACGAATCCTTTACCTACGCATGATACTAATACCATTGCTCAACCATCTGTTATAGAAATTATGTATGACTCAAAGATGGATGATCTCAATTATGTCGTTAATCAAGTGGAGCATGTTGGTCAATCTATATCTCCACCTCAACCTCAACCTCAACCTCAGATTCAACCTCAAGTTCAATCTCAACCTTGATCAAAACCTAAACCTAAAATGAAAACTCAACCTAAACCTTGACAACAACCTAAGAATAAAAGACCTCAGGGACTTTTGATTACCTTTGATGACTCTGAGACTATTAAGGCTCCTGATGGTCCCCTTTATATTGCTGCTAGGATTTCTCAGATACCTACTTGTGGTTGTCTTGTTGATCCTACATCCTTAGTCAATGTTATTACTGAAGAAAGTCTTTTTATGAAAAAATTACAACGTGATTATTATGATACATCAGATGTGTGGATTCAAACTTGTGATGGTTTTCTTTATCCATCATTTGGCTCTATTACTTTACCGATTGAACTTTGTGAAAAATTGTGAACACTTCCTTTGTTGTTGTTCCTACTTTTGATCAATTTCAAGTTAATCTAGGTTTGCCTTGGTTGAATGCCATGCATGTTGTTGCTTCACCTATCCATAAGTGTCTTAAGTTCATTCATGATGAAGAAGTGAAGATGATTAATCATAGTTTATATCAACCTTCCAAGCCTAGAGATTGTGCTACTCTTGATTTCTTTTGGCCTTCATTACCTAATTCATGTCCTTCTCGACCTAATAATATTTTTTGTTCATATCAAGCTTATAAACATCGTAAGATTCTTGAGTTAATCATTCCTCCCATGGATCTTAATCGTGGTCTTTTGCCTACACCTTCTATACCTCCTTTAACTATGACTTTTAGTTCTGTTAATCAAGTTCCTTCTAAAGAACATATCAAGGATCCTATGATTGTTCCTCCTAGTTCTCAACCTATTTCAAATAAATCAAAATGTAATCGATCTGCTAATGAACGTCATAAAAAGAGTTGTGCTCATGCTAAAGCTCGTAATTCTATTCTTCAAATATCTCTACCTTCTTCGGATAAACCTATGCATGATGTGTTAGAAGAAGTTGTTATTAATAATGATGTTAAGATGCATGATTATGATGATTATATTCGTATCTTAGATCCTATTTTGATTAATTTGGATGAAGAAGATACTCTTGATGATACTGATAATGTTAATGATGAATACAAGACTATTGACATTGACATTGACATTGATTTACCTAATATGCTTTCATCATAATTAACTAGTACACCTAGTGTTGAACATTGTGATTCTCAAGAGGATCCTTTTTTGGAACTGGCTATCATTCCTACTGTGTTGGATATAGTCCCTCTTGCGAGTTACCCACCTTCCCTAAATGATATACAACGAGATGGGGAGAGTAGGTGGCATGCTTGATTGAGTTTTCCTTCATGGTAGCTTTGTTGTGTGTTTGCCTGTTGTACTGCGCTTCTCCTGTAATGTGTTTGCTAAATGTTGTTAGATTCTTTTATACGATCCTTGTTACTTAGTTGGTACAAGGTGATAAAGGAATCGAAACTACTATTCAAATTCCTCTATATGTATCTTTATTCTTCTATGCGTTGTTCAAATGTTATGTTGTAATTGTGCTATTGTTCATAAATGTTTCCTTGTGTAATCTGCTTGGATTCGAATATGGTAGCACTAATTATTTTTGGTCTCCATGTCATGGTTCGAAAAGATTCTCCTTTGTATATCTTATGTGATCTTTTCTCCTTTGTGATCATAGTTCTACTTTCTTTGGGGAATGATGTCAATTCATTTGTAATAATATCCTATATATATTATCTTATGATCATACTGACCCCATGGTAGGTAGATCCCTCTTGTGTTCTATGTATGTTTCTGTGATATTTCCCTTGATTTGTCTTCATCTGGGGGCATCTCGATGTGGAAACGTAATTAGTGGAGTTGTTTATGTTTCTGTTAAAGCCATTGCTCCTGTTAAAGTGTCAACAATGACTTTAACGTGGGGGCATACGCTCTGCTCACTTATTGCACACACACACTTTTTGATACACACATATTTTTCAAAATACCTTTTCTCCCTTTTTGGATTAGTAACTAATCCTTAAAGGATGGATTTATATTTTAGGATCTCTTGATCCCTCTAGTTTCAAATATACATATATTTTGATCCCTTAAGGTCGAAGGTGTCCTTAAGACTAGATCTCTTTTTTTTTTGGTTTTATTCTTATGGAATAGAATATTCCTAAGGGTGAATCCTTGATGGGTTGACTAGTGAGTAGCCACATTCACTAGGCGGTTCAATTCCATCTTTCCAGTTGCGTCGTTTCCTTGTGTGGTTCACAATGGGACAAAAGTTCTCATTGGGTGAGGTAATCACACCCTTTCTTTCTCTCTCTTATTGTGATCTAGGAGTCGACAAAGACTTGAGTCCCTGGGGGCTTAAGGTTTCTCTTTGTCCCTTGGATTACGATAATATTATCTTTTCATTCTGATCTCCTTTACCAAGAGTTTGCATCGAGTCCATACTCTTGCTAAAGTGGGGGCTTAATGTATCATATTAAAATGGAAGCACTTCCATGATAAGAGCGTCTAGCCCTCTAAGTAAGTGGTCTGGGGTCATGTTAAGTGCCTTGATTAGGTCTTTGCATGTATTTGACTTTTCCCCTGTTCTGCTTCCTTCTGGACCCATTTTTCACTTCATGTCTGCCTTTCATAACATTCTGGGACAAGATCTTGAGGTTTTTGACCATAGGGTCAAAGTCAACCTTATGGGGTCAAAGTCGACCTCTATCCTGACCTGGTCAGGATCGACCTCAATCCTGACCAGGTCAGTTCCAACCTCGTCCTTGACCCTTTGTTCAAAATTTTAAGATTCCTTGATTTCTGGGTGTCGGGTTTCGTGGATATTTATTTCCCGCCTCTCGGTCAGCCATTTTGGGCTTTGGAATGGTAAATCCTTTAATTTCATTTAATCTAGGTATATTTTCTAAAGGTTAGGACCTAATTGGGATTTAATTCTCCAAGGTGGTCCCTCTAGAGGATTGTGCCCTAGTTCACTATAAAAGGAGGCCTTCCTCTCTCATTTCAATCCATCTCTCAATCAAGTTTTGCAATCTCCTCTCTCAAACTCTCAAGTGCAAGCAAGTGAATTCAAGCGTTCAAGCAAGCCTTCAAGCATTCAAGTGTTCAAGCATTCATCCATTAAGGAGATACATTGTTAGCCATTGAAGGATTCAATCTTTTTGGAGCCCCCTTGAAGATCCATCCTTCTACATTCATCCAAGCCTCTTCATATGCAAAGATCAATTCAAGATTGGTGTTGAAGATCAAATGCTATTGATTTGAGACATCCTACATCCATTGAAGCATTCCTATTTGTGGATTTGAGGATTTGAATCCTCTACAAGGACTTCAACATAAGTGAGGTGAATTGTTTCAATTGCTTTGTTTATGCACACTACATTTCAATTCAATTTCAAGGTTAATTCCTAAATTAGGGTTTGACCAAGGCAAACCCCCCATACAAACAAAAACCCCATTTTTCTTGCAGGTGCAGGTGTGGAATTTCAGATCTGAGATCGGATTTGAATACCCTTTTCGGTGAACTTCCAGGATCTACGAACAAAGTCAAAATCAACCTTCAAATAAAGAATGTAGCCTTTGACCTTTTATGAGGGTCAAAGACTACTTGTTGTCGGAAAGACAAAAGATTTCTAGGTTTTTTTCATCTCGGCATTTCCAGTCTGAAACATGTTGCAAAATTGCCCGAAAGTACACACAAACATTAAAAATTGGCATTTTCTAGATTTGCCCTTATTTGAGGTTAGTACTTGTATTTCAATTATTTCAGATTTCAAGCATAATTCTCCATAGGGAAATATAGAGTTTTTCTCTCTCTCTTTCATATTCTCCATAGGTTGATTCGATTGTGCATTAGCCTTTTGGTTGATCAAATTGGATCTCTTCTTTGGGAATTTGGATTTAGGAGTGGATCTCATATTTCCCCCATACATTACATACATCATATACATTTGAATACGTGTGATTCCATTTTACCCCTATTCATCACCTTTAGGCTCTTCTATTATTTTTAACTCCCAAATCAGATCCTCAGCCGGGCTTAATGGGCATAAGATAGTGCGGTCTTGTCCATTCCAACTAACTCAGGGTAAGGAGAATAGCTATTGTAGGGCTATGTTACGAGAAACGCCACGACCAAGTGCCATTTTGTGGTTGCCAAATTTTCATAATTTTCAAAAATCTCTAGTTTCAGTCCATTTTACACCAATATCTCCATTATGTTGAGTACCCTCATATTGTCGACAAGGTTGATAGTCTATGTGTTCTCTACAATATGCAAAATGCATTAAGTAGTTGTTAGTGTAGCTCCACACTGCCAAATAGAAGATTAATAAACTAGAGGCCCTCTTTGAAGCCAATTAGAGTTTTTTTTCTGTTGTTCATTTTTTTATTATGAGCATGACAACTTAATCACCGATCCATTGGTCTCGAAAAAAAATAGAGTTGTCAATGACAAAATCCATTCTCAACAACAGAATCCATGTCAATGACATGGTCCTGCAGTAGCTTATCATAGTAGATATCCTTCCCAATATCGACCATTATGTACTCCACTTCTTGAAGAGGCTTATCAAAATAGAGTTGTATATGTGTCTTCTTTATAACCGTCACTTTGTAGCCCTCTGATTGGGCTTCCCTGTAAAGGTCTTGGAAACATTTAAAAATAACTTAGGCCATCATTTAGTTTTTTTATTTTAAATGTGTTGCTTGTCTAGCACATCATACTATTATTTCAAAGCAGTCAACACAAAACAATGCACCATATGAAAATCCAGGCTCTTTGACTCTCAAAGTCTATTTTGGCTTGATTAGAATCATAGATGCAATCTATGAATCCTAAATGATTTATTTAGTGATAACATGTACCCGCCAACCAAATTTTAGATCTTTCAGAAGATACATGTAGTTTAAGCAATCTCCATTACCCAGTTCATCAACATACACAATCTAAGTGTAATTAGTAAGACATGGACCATAGTTTCAATAAATGAAATGCCACATTAGTGGCTCTAGCAAGTTAATCCTGCATCCCTTGTTCCTCATCCTCACCTTTCAATTTTTCTGATTTCTTCCTACCCATATTCTTGTTGTCCTTCTTATTTCATTTATTTTCATTTTTTGGTATTCCCATCATAGCTATTTTACTGTCTCCCTGTTTCCTCACAAACAATTGGACCATCTTCATTTTCATAGATGAATATCATTGAGCTCTTTCCAGTTAAAACCAAAGATAGCCGTAGGCAATTGCTTCTTAGTTTAAGACTGCATGGCCTTTTGAATGTCAACTTTTTTCTCTAAAAAACATTTGATCCAGTCAAAACAAATGTATTTAGTATTAACATAATACCATGCCAAACCTAAGAAATTCTTAAACTGATACAATTCCAATTTTAGTTAATATCAAGAAAATTAAATAAAGTATGACATACAAGAATTGATACGGTAGGATATGTAGGAACAAATGTATAGTTAACGAATATGATCTTAGCGAGAATCTAAAAAGGATAGTTAATTTCAACAAGGAAATGATGAAAAAGACTTTGGGCTCTCGCCAAATTGCATCATTTGCAAAACTTGGTGCTCTTATCAAACTTTGCATTTATGTCACATCTCTTATTCTCTTGTAGTTTAAGAGTAAATATTGTTCTTATGATAGTTTAGTTCTAAGTTTAAGAATTATTCTCCATCATCCTTACAATTCCTCTCATCACTTCTTCACCGCTTCAAACTATTTGTAGAGCTTGGGTAAAACAATTCTAATGTACTATGCCCTTTTCAGGTCAAGAAATATAATGGTGATTGATCGACGGCTTTGATGTCCCTCAATTCAAGTCCAGTCAACATATAACAAGGACAAAGCATGCAGGGCAACAAAGATAACATAGAAGAAATTAGCTGCGCAGGAAGTGGCCACGACCAAGAAGCACAGTAGTTGCAGATGATCATGTAGGTAGTACTTGGTCTGAGAGAAATCAAAGTCGTGGATCAGAAAACCACTATCCTTCCTGGCTTGAAAAAGGTGTAGGCTTAGACCATATCGTCTTTCCCGAGAACTCCCAATTGTTTGAAGCAAAGAAGAAGTAATGAGAGGAATTGCAAGGACGATGGAGAAAAGTAACGCCCACTCCACCACCACAACAAAAATATTAAATAATAAATTATACATTCATAATAAAAATGAAAATAAAAGTAGCAGGCTTGTTGAACCTTCTCATGTTGCAATATGATTTGAGATGTTGTCTACATTAGTATGTTGCTTTTTATTGCAATTATAATTAGTTTAAATGAACTAAATAATCAACTAAACAAAATGATATGTTGGAATGACAGTGCAATATTTGTTGAAATAGCGCTGATGACTTCGCTCAATGTGCCTATGCGTCAATGTGGTTCTAGTCACTGCGTGTTGAAGACCTCAAGCAAAACAAGCAATCCTAGACGTCAATTTTGGGGTTGCCCAAATAGGAAAAATGTAGTTAATGGAAATATATTTTATGTTTAAAAATAATGTAACAAATAATCATTTTAGGAAGAACTAATGTAGATTTGGTGTTGTAGGGAAATAGTGGATATCAATACTTTCAGTGGGTTGATGAAACCTCATCTACATCTACACTTGATGTAGGAAATGAGTGCAACTTGTGCAAGGCTCGAGAGACAGCTAGTACCGCCGAGATTGCTTCAATGGCGAGAGCAGAAATAATGTTTTTGTGATGCCTTCTTTGTGTTGTAATCGCACTACTTTGTTGGGACCATATGTGTAAATGTGGTTAACAGAGGGCTATTCTAGATACTGAAACTTTTGTAAAATCTCATGTAAACACGTTGGACATATTTTGGTAAAGTCATGATATTTTTGTAGTTTATCACTTGGTTATGATTTTCTATATAAAATTTAAAAAAATTAAAAATTAACCTTATTAAAAAAATGAAAAAATTATTACATTTTTTTAAAATAGAATTGTTTAAGATTTTCTATATAAAATTAAATAAAACTAAAATAAATAAATAAATTAATAAAAATAAACTATTAAATTAAAAAATATTAAAACAATTCAAAAAAAACAAAAAATCATATTCCAATTTCAATTCCAGTTTCAAAATGTGGAACCAAATAGAGGAAGTGCATATTCTCGTTCATATTCCAGAGCAACCAAACAGTCTAAACTATATTCCGGAAATGAAAAATTGGAATATCAAATACATGATTTGACCATTTCCAGCATTTGATCAAATCCGGCATTTCCTAATTGCCGCAACCAAACGGGCCTTAGTGTCGTCATTGAACTCCAATTAAATTACTAATAATAATTGTTAACCCTATATAATTAGGATGTTTGGGTTGTTGGCGTCTTCTCTTCGTGCTATGTTCCTTCTCCTCCTTTGGGTGTCCTCCCCATTAAATTTGTACAGCCAGAAGAACGATCGGTGGAAACTACCGGATGCTTAGATTTAAATACATATCCTAGAAAACTCAAAGCCGAGGTACAAAACTCAGAGGTTCAAAACATCTGTTTCAAATTTAAGGGTGGACAAGTAAAAAGTATTCCATGGCTTTTAGAAAATTTCTCTTACGAGCTTTGAATAACTGTACTCGGTCTGTAGCTCGCCCTTATGTAGCAGGTGAGATTTTTTTTCTCCCTTCCAATTAATTTTGCATTTTCAGTGCTCGAAAGCCTAGATAGTACATAATGTCTAACTTCTTATATGGAATATAATGAATGACATTACCAAGAGGGTTCTTGGATGTAGATTTCTCTCTTTTGTTTCTGGCACAATTTTCCCAGTGACAACTTAATAAGTTTGCTCTTTAGTTATTTAAAATTTACTTTTATAGGTGGGAATGTATGCGGCAATTGAATGAAAAGAAGATTTTTAAAATACCAGTGGACTTGGTACATGCCAAAGTAGACCTAACGTTCTGAGTAAGTTAGAAACACAATAAGATACAGATTCATATAGTTTTGCGTCTAATTTTAGCTTATAGACGGAATCTCTAATAATTGGCGTTGCTTTGTAAGCCCTCCCACTCTCGGTACTAATATCCCTAAGTGCGTTGTCGATTCCCTTGCCTTTTGCCTATTTTCGTTGTATGTGGTTTGAAAAATCACAAAGTTACTGCAACTAAATGTCATAACTCAGTACCCACAGGTTGAGAGGTTCATTCCACCACAGTATTTAATTATTGCTGTCATGGTGAAGAGGTTTGTTAGTGTGTTTTGGGCTTTTGGTAGATTCCTTTAGGCATCTTCTGTGATCCTATTACTGTTCTCTTTCCTCCCTTTGGGTTGGCTATTTAGGCACAGTGTCATTGTGGGGCACAGTGTTAACGTAAAAATGACTTTCAATTCTCCCTAGATATCAGGTAATTCCTGAAAGTACTCGAAGATTTTGGCCTCAGATAGGGAACGGTTGGGCATTCTTAAACTAGGAAAGAAATAGGTGTTACTAAAATTCCAGTTGTGTTTTTTTAGTTCTGCTAAAAATGCTGAAATATGATTCTAATTTAGGGTTCTGTTGATGATATCAGCACCCTGAGGTTTAATTTTGGTGCCTAATTATTGATGAGATTCAGCTGATAGCATCAGATTGAGGTATGCTGACTGGATTTGACTACAATATACTTTTGTACATTGAAAAGTCTTTCTTAGCTGCTGGAGTAGGTTTCTTGGTTTCTTTGCTAAACTGTAAGAAAAATCTCTGTCTTCTCTTCCTCAGTGAATCTGCTGGCACTTCGAAGTAGGGTTTTGTGGCAGACAATGGACACCTTTCTGATTTAGTCGCTTTATGTCAATATACAAACACTTGATTACTTGATATTGTTTATGTACAAGGCATCAACAACTTGATATTTATCTATAGATGAATGTTAAACCTATGGAACATGTTGTTGATATATATCTATACGTAAGCTCTCAGTGACCTTTTAAAATTATCAACATAAAAACTATGTTCCACAGTATTTCTGGGATTGGGACAGTAGGGGCCGGCAGGACACCTTTTAAAATTATCAACATAAAAACTATGTTCCACAGTATTTCTGGGATGGGGACAGTAGGGGCTGGCAGGACCATTTTTTGGGATAGCAGTCTAAGTTATTAGTTTTTGGTGATGTAATGTTTCCTTATTAGGAGGATCCTGGATCTTGCCTTAGAATCACAAGTTCAATATAAAAATAGAGAATGTAATATAGTTAGAATCATACCTTTACCAATAAATCATCTTTATTAAGATAAATCAGGTTGAGATCCTGCAACCATGTTAGATCGTCATAATTCATTAGATAAGTCATCTCACATCTACATTCATCACAATAGGTTTTGAATGAGGGAGCATGACAGGTTGGCCCAAAGCAATCTTCACACTAAGCCCAAGAACAGATATATCGCCCCCCCTTGGCCCCAAGTGGTAGACACATTGGACATCCATCATGGGGTGGTCTACCTAGTGCGATGCTTGTCTCTGCCTCCTACTTCATGTCACCTTATTAATTTTTAAAGTATTCAATCACAATAGGGTTTGAATGAGGGAGCATGATAGGTTGGCCCGAAGCAATTCTCACACTAAGCCCAAGAGTAGACACTCAACCTCTTCTCCCCAAGTGGCAGGCACATTGGACATCCAGCATGGGGTGGTCTACTTAGTGGGGTGCTTGTATCTGCCCTCCCTATTCATGTCTCCTTATTCATCCTCTTATTACTTGTGATTTATCCAACAATCAACCATCATAGAGGATGGAAAGGAAATCGCAATAGGGTGCTTGGAAATCCTCCCTATCGAAGCCCAAGAGCGGACACTCACTCTTTTGGCCCCAAGTGGTAGGCACATTGGACATATAGCATGGAGTGGTTTACTTAGATGGTGATATTGTATCTGCTTCCCTCTCTTGCATTCCTCCTCTTCTAATGTGATTGCCGTTTGGGTTATAGCCAGATTAATAATTTAGAATATACATTTCACATCATTAACTTCATCAAACACATAATAAATTATATGTTAGACAATGTCTTTATCAAGCATACACTAAGCACATATCTCATGCATACCACTGTTGACCAAGAATGCTATTGCCTGTAATAAATACTAACCATTGATCTGATCTCTGGTCTGATCATTGATATCTTTGAAGTTTGAACTGCTCTGCTCTTTATGAGCACCATGCTAATTCCATTCTTTGCTTAACTGATGAGTAAATACTATTGCTGTGTAGTAATCTGATTGTTGCTTTATTTACATCACCGTCTCTGCTCTTTATGAGCACCATGCTAATTCCATTCCTTGCTTGATTGATTACTATATACTATTGCTGATTACTATATACTATTGCTGTGTAGTAATCTGATTGTTGCTTTATTTACATTGCTGTCTCCTATTTGTTAATTTCTATACCAGAAATAAGATAAGCAGCAAAAACAAAATAATGAGCACAAGACACAGCAAATACCCTGGGAAAACCCTCTAACTTGAGGGAGAAAAACCCAGCCACAAATATATCACTTATATATTAATGAATAGGCAGAAGACCGATTTACAATTTGCCCAAAAACTATGCCAAACTGAAACAATGATAATCTCTCGTGTGAATCTGCAGATAATAATGAATACTTCTTCAATACCATCCACAGTAAGCAAGGAATATTGAATAGTTATATGAATGCGAAATCCTCCTTGACGTATGAGCTTGACATGACCATGAAGAGTCGGACTCTTCATTGTCTTGGCAATGAAGAGTCGACCTTTTACCAAATAAAATGATGACATTACAGATTGAAGCTTCTTTATCTGTTGCGACGTTACAAAGAGAGACAACATTATGTTGGTTCGACTTCAATAAGATTTTATTTATTTATTTTACTTCACTTGAATCGACCCTATAATATATTTATTTATTTCGAATATAGGAGAGAAAGATAACTCCTGTAGCTATAACATCAACACTCCCTCTTAGCTAGGGAGATATCTTTCTAGATATCCATGTCATGGAGTCTCTCAACATGACACCCACAATGGCTACACCCATTTGTGGAAAAGAGTTTATCACGGAATCTCTCAAGGTGATAACGTCATGGAGTCTCTCAACATGACGTTCACCATGGCTACTCCCATGTGTGGAAAGAAGCATATGCACAAGTGCTCATCATGGAGTCACTCAACGTGATGTCTTCATGGAGTCTCTCAACATGATGTCCACCATGGCAACTCCCATGAGTGGAAAGAGCAACATCTCTCAGAGGGCTTTCACCTCATATTTCTCTGTCTTAGAGAAATATGCATTTTTAGCACGTAGCAAGGATCACTGATGCTGAAACTCCCTCTCAGCAAGGGCAACATTCTCCACGACACCAAACTTGTCTCGAATATATGCAAATTTCACTTTGGAGAGAGGCTTGGTGAGAATGTTAGCTGTTTGGTTATCAGTGCAAATAGGCTTGAGTTGAATTACTTTCCTTAGCACCATATCTCTGATGTAATGATATTTTATATCCACATGATTTGTTCTATCATGAAACATTGGATTGACAGAGAGCTTCACGCGGCTTTGATTATCACAATGAATCATAGTTGGCTCCATTGTATGACCAAACAATCTTGCAAGGAGCTTTCGAAGCCACACTGCTTCTCAAGCTGCTACACATGCTGAAATGTATTCAACTTCTGCAGTGCTTTGGGCCACAAATGACTGTTTCCATTTGCACCAAGAAATCATGGCAGGCCCTAAGCTGAAGCAACATCCAGAGGTACTCTTCCTGTTGGTTACACTTCCAGCCCAGTCAGAATCAAAGTAACCTTGTAATTTTAGATCTTCACAGGAAGTATATCTCAAGCCATATCTCACTGTGCCACGCAAGTATCTAAAGATATGTTTTGTTGCAACTAGATGAATTTGTCTTGGCTCACACATGAACTGACTGAGAGTGTTCACCGCATAACAAATATCTGGTCTAGTATTGACTAGATACGTCAATGATCCAATCAATTGTCTGTACATGGTGGGATCTACCAAATTTGTACTAGCTGCAAAATCACTCAACTTCAAATTTGTTTCCATAGGTGTAGACATAGACTTGCAATCCATCATCCCAAATCTCTTCAAGATATCTATGGTGTATTTCCCTTGACTAAGAATAATCTCATTGGGTCTTTGCCATACTTCCAGTCCTAGAAAGTAATGCATAAGATTGAGATCCTTCATCTCAAACTTGGAGGCCAAATCTTTCTTGCATCTGATAACGAGACTATCTGCTCCGGTAAGAAATAAATAATCAACATAAAGAACCAATATTAAGGCCTTACCATCAACTATCTTGAAGTAAAGATTTGAATCTACATCATTCTTGGAGAATCCCAAGCTCATCAAGTATTGATCAATCCTTTCATACCATGCATGAGGAGGTTGTTTAAGGCCTACAAAGCCTTCTTCAATCTGCATACATGAGACTCCTTCCCATGAATCACAAAACCATCTGGTTGTTTGATGAACACTTCTTCAATCACACCATTAAGAAATGCAGTCTTTACATCGATTTGACATAGCTTCCAGCCTTTAGCTAATGCAATAGCAATGATAGTCTTGATAGATGTATAACGAGCAACAAGAGCAAATGTCTCCTCATAATCTATTCCCTCCTGAGAGAATCCTCTTGCCACAAATCTTGCGTTGTACTTCTCAATGCTCCCATCAGCTGCATGCTTGATCTTGAAAATCCACTTGGAAGACACAACTGATTTTCCTTCAAGCCTTGGTATGACATCCCAAACATCATTCTTGATGATAGATTGATATTCTTTTGTCGTAGCATCTCTCCACACTTGCTGATTGGACGCCTTCTCAAAGCTAGAAGGCTCAGACTCAATGATGTGATTCATTAATGTTAAGATTTTAGGATCACTGCAAATGTAATAGCACTATCTCATTGTATGTGTTTTCCAAATGCAAGAATCTCTTGCATTTATATTGAGAATTAGCCAAGAAGAGACATGACCTTTCATGGGACATGTCTATTCATTATTATGTAATTAATATAATGACAATTATGATTATATATATACATATACATATATATATATAAAATATCTCGAGTTTTATATTAATTTCTATAATATTTACATAATAATAATAATAATATTTATTTTATTAATTTAACTATTTAGTTATTATGAGAATAATTATAATCTAACTTTATATATACATATATATCAATGTATATAGTAATATCAATTATATATATTGATATATATAATAAATCATTTCTCATAATAATCATATAGTCAATATTATTTATTTGAGCGATGCTACAAACATCAACAATTAATGCCACATATCCTGGAAATTTTTGTGGTCTCTTGCTTTCTCTAAAGGTGCCATGAGGAGCTGCATACGTTTTTGCCTCTTGCATAGCATGTTTAGCCCATAGAGGTCTCTTTCAATCTATACATTAGTTGGTTCTATGGGATCATCAAGATCAATAGACTCTTTTGGTTCAATAAACTCCTTCTGAGTCTTAGGAGAATGATCAAGAGAAATCTCCATATTCTGAGGTGTCTCTTGTTCTTTGCTGTCTATCTCCATGTAAGACCCTTTTGATCTTTTGAAGGCTACTTCCTCTTTGAAAGATGTTGGCATAATGGTCAGTGCTCCCCTCGAGATTCACGACATGGCTTAACAACCTCCTGTGTCTTCTATAAGTCTAGTGGTTGTATCGAGCATTAATAGGTCGATCTTTTGGTGCAACAGTAACCACTACTTGTAACAAGTGGTATCAGAGCTTGGTCACAGGTTCGAATGCCCTCGAGTAGCACTGAGGGGGAGATTGTTGGCATAATGGTCAGTGCTCCCCTTGGGATTCACGACATGGCTTAACTGCCTCCTGTGTCTTCTATAAGTCTAGTGGTTGTATTGAGCATTAATAGGTCGATCTTTTGGTGCAACGGTAACCACTACTTGTAACAAAAGATACATCCTTGCTAATCTCAATTTGTTTCTGCCCTGGAATGTAAATCATGTAGGCCTTTGAGGACTCATTGCAACCCACAAATATCTCTTTCTTGCTTGAAGGTTCTAGTTTAGATCTTTTATCTTTAGGAGTCATGTTTTCCAATATTTGATGAGGGCTAGGCCTCTTCAAGAGTCATGTTTTCGAATATTTGATGAGGGCTTCGGTTCTGAACATACACAACAGTTTTGGAAGCTTCTGCCCAAAGAAAACTTTGAAGATTATGATCATGAATCATAGCTTTGGCTGTCTCAACTATGGATCTATTCTTTCTTTTCGCAATTCCATTTTGCTGAGGGTTGTACGGAACACAAAACTCCCTCTTAATTCCTACCTCAATGTAGAACTTTTGAAAACCTCCAGAATTGTATTCTCCTCCATTACCAAATCTTAGAACCTTGATCATTTTCCCAGACATGTTTTCAACTTGAGCTTTGAATTCTTTGAATTTATAAAGTACTTCTTCAGACTCCTTAGATTTCAAGAAGTAAACCCAAGTCTTTTGAGAATTGTCATCAGTGAAAATCACACAATACCAAAATCCACTCAAAGATGCCATAGACATTGATCCACATAAATCAAAATGAATAACATCTAAAATTTCTTTTGATCTACTTCTACTGTGAAAATGACCTTTAACATTCTTACCCAATGCACATCCTTTGCAAATGCCATCATGCTCCTGACTGAGCTTTGGTAAACTAAAAACCATTTTCTCCATGTATGGAAGAGCTCTGAAATGTAAGTGAGCAAGTCTTCTATGCCATAGCTCACTTGAATTGATGGAGACATGCAATAATGCTTGAATTGGACGAATAGAAAGTTTGTGTAGACTCTCTTGACGAACACCAATCACATAGGCAGATTTGATGCTAGAGTTCTTTAGCCAAGCAAGAAGTTTCCCTTCCCTTCAGAAAATGCAACTTGATACCTTTTGTCCTCCAATGCTGAAATTGAGACAAGATTTCTTTTGATTCTTGGAACAAAGAAGACATCACTCAAATGAAGAGGGATGCTAGAATCTAGATGAAGAGAGGTGGCCCTAACACCTTTCACTGAATAACAAGCATCATCTCCGATTATTACTTGTAAGTTGGTTTCTCTTTCTACCAAGTTAGAAAGATGCTCTTGATAACCCATAATGTGACGTGAAGCACCATTATCAATCAACCAAGTGTTACTGTTGGTTGGAATGTTGCTTGAAAGAGATGAGATGAAAATAAATTCTTGTGAGTTGTCACTAGATTCTTTTTGAGGTGACACCTTATCAACATTTGCAGTAACATTATAATGTTTTGTTCTTGTTATACAATCTCGAGCATAGTGACTATACTTGTCGCATCTGAAACATTGAATGTGAGAGAGATCCTTCTTCTTTGGTTCAGGAACTGAATCTGTTTTTCTATCTCTATTCCTCTTGAAATTACCTTTTCTCCCTTCCCTTCCTTTGCTTTTGGATGTTAGAGCAGCAAGAACATGATTTTCTTCATGATGAGAGCTTTGTCCATTTCCTCTTGCTGCCAACTTGGATTCCTCATGAATGCAATCGACTCTAAGACAATCAAACTTGGGTATTTTAGATCTTCCACAAATGCCTTGGATAAAGGACTCCCAAGATTGAGGAAGACCATTCATTGCCAACATAACTAGATCTCTATCTTCAACTATATCTCCAATGGCATATAGCTGATCTTTAAACTCAATAATCTTCACGAAGAAGGCTATGACTGAATCTCCTTTAGCCATTTTAATATGGTGGAGCTGTTGTCTTAAGGCAAGAGCTCTGCTGATATTATTGATCTCATACAGGTCTTGAAGAGTCTTGAACATGACCTTGGCTGACTTCATTTTGGATTTAATTGGCATAAGATGATCATTCACAGAATCTATCAAGAACTTTCTAGCCTTAATGTCGTTCTTCTTCCATTGAGTTTTCTTAGCCTCATCGGATGGCCCAGGCACATCATTCTCTAGGAAGTTTAGAAGATCATTATCTTCCAGTGCAATAAGAACTCTGTATTTCCAAGAGGTGAAGTTCGATGCACCATCAAGCCTATCTTCAACCTTGAGTCCGTTCACCATCTTTGATGCTTAAATAGGCTTACTTAGATGAGAAGAAGAGAAGAAGACTTCGCCGTTGAATGAATCTGATCCTGATCTTGCGTAAACCTGCTCTGATACCATGTTAATTTTTATACGAGAAATGAGACAAACAACAAAAACAAACTAATGAACACAAGACACAACAAATACCCTAGGAACCCTCCAACTTAAGGGAGAAAAATCCTGTCACAAATATATCACTTATATATTAATGAATAGGCAGAAGACTGATATACAATTTGCCCAAAAACTATACCAAACTGAAGCAATGATAATCTCTCTTGTGAATCTGCAGATAATAATGAATTCTTCAATATCATCCACAGTAAGCAAGGAATATCGAATAGTTATATGAATGTGAGATCCTCCTTGATGTATGAGCTTGACATGACCATGAAGAGTCGGACTCTTCATTGTCTTGGCAATGAAGAGTCAAACTATTACCAAATAAAATGATGACGTTACAGATTGAAGCTTCTTTATCTGCCGTGACGTTACAAAGAGAGACAACATTATGTTGGTTCGGCTTCAATAAGATTTTATTTATTTATTTCACTTCACTTGAATCGTCCCTATAATATATTTATTTATTTCACTTCACTTGAATGATAACTCCTGCAGCTATAACATCAACCCTATTTAGGATAACCACTGCTTTTAATATATTATTGTTTCTGCTCATTGCGCACTACTTTTAAGACTTATCTCTGCTTTATATCCTCCCATATTTTGTTGAATTCTTCCTTTATATGCCCATACATGTCTCTATAAAGAGGCGTCTCCTCCAAGATAGGTGTCTCTCCAAGTGGTTGGCCTCCCTCAATAAAACAGATTTAATTTAAATTGCAATCGTTTTAACTTTTACCCATTGGCAGGTTGGCCTTCTTTAAGTGATTATTGCTTATTTATTTTTGGAGAAGCTTGCAATCATATTGAATGGGCCGTGCATTGACAACTGGTTGGCTCTTCCTTATGCCATAGTTGGCCCTTCTTATAGCAAATCTCTGTTATTACTATTGGTAGAGGCTGTTATCTGAGTTGGGTGCATGACAGTTGATGGCAGTATAATGTGTGTGTATGTGTGTGCGTGTACGTGTTGTGTGCACTCGCATGTGTATGTGTGTGTAACAAGTTCAGTTGTACATGACATCAAGATTCAAGTCTAGGCATTCACATAATGCATCAACTTTGAGTCTTCCTTTGGTGTTTGTTGATTCAAGTATAGCAGCAATAAAAAATTCATAATTTTTTAGGCCACAAGAATTGGTTCAGCCCCCTTGTAACCCACAGCATGCTGAGCAAACATTTTAACATGACTGGTGATGTTGGCATGACATTTTCTGGTACCACAAGGACGAGGGGATTGGACCTCATGACCACTTGCCTGCAACAGGGTGCTTTCAGTCAATTGAGCCAGGATCTCCGCCCTAAAAACACTCATTATTTTCATTGCAAATTCAGATTTACAAGAAATAATGACATAAGCCTTGAAGACTACAAAATTTCTAATGAAAGGCATACCAGCAAAGAAAATAGAGATAAAAATATTCATCCAAACCTCCTATGACTGCACTTCATTTCAATATCAATATCAAAATTGGCCTCTGGTTCTGAGTCACCACTTATATCATATGTGACTCATGTAATGGGACCCCAGCCAATCCCTGTCATAATGCCTTTTCATTAATTTTTCCACCATTGATAAGATCTACTGTCGAACATGCACTGAATTCTCTGTCTTTCTGAAGTCACAAGGCACCATGAATTGTAATGAACTTCTGAAGTTGTGAGTGGACCAGTCCTCGTTGCAAAAAAAATCGTTTATTTGTGAGAGAATGTTAAAAACTTAAATGTAACATCCTATATTGTAAGCAATACAATTTTAGTCCATTGCTACACCCTATTTTAATGTCCAAGGCTTCCATGCGTTAATTGGTCTTTTTCGTATGCATTTAATTAATTAATATTTAAATAGTTGCCATTTATTAATTTAATTTACACAAGAGGCCTCCTTTAATTATGGGTGTGCCCTTTGAATTAAATCCTCCAATTGCAAATAATTAATTAATTTAATTACACAACTCCGTTTATTAATTTAATGATATCAAATCTCTATGAGGACCCCTTAGTTATGGATGTTTCCCATTTATTATTTCAATCATTTCCCTCCTCTTGCATACATAGGCCCTATTTCAAAATTAGGAATTAAATCCTCCAATTGCAAATAATTAATTAATTTAATTACACAACTCCGTTTATTAATTTAATGATATCAAATCTCTATGAGGACCCCTTAGTTATGGATGTTTCCCATTTATTATTTCAATCATTTCCCTCCTCTTGCATACATAGGCCCTATTTCAAAATTAGGTGGCCGTATGTATTTATTTTCGGGATTCTTATTTCCTAATTGGCTCCCGATTTAATTTTCGGCCCTTTTGTGTGCAATAGGGCGCCTTACAAGGCATAGGGCAAAATCGGCCACCCTACAAGGCACGGAGCGAAATTGGTCACCCCGTATCTCGGGAGGCGCCCCATTCCACTTAAATGTGGCTCAAATTTAAATTAGAGAAAGCTCTTGGGTTTCTAGCAGTATATTCAAATCCCTGTTGGCCCTCTTTGAGTTTTGAGCCCCAAAATGGATTGAAGAGGTATTAAAGCAATGCTACCTCCCTCATTTTGGCATCTATGGCATCTCATTCCTATCCAAGCAAGCATTCAAGCAATCAAGCATTAAATTCAAGGCAATATAGTCACATTGATAGTCAAGCATGAAAGACAATGGGTGAAGTCTAGATCAAGGTATTTGTGAAGGCATCCAAGATCTTCCTATCCTATATCTAAGTTCAAGACAACATTGCAAGCATCTTAATGAGTGATTCCATACTTGTGAAGGTTTAATATTTCATTCAAGCTTCAGTTGCTAACAACACACTATTCCTTTTATGCAATTTTAGTTCAATCTCAAGGTTAATTCCTAAATAGGGTTTTGACCAAGGCAAACCCCTTTCTCCCAACAAATTTCCCATTGTCTGTGTGCAGGTGATAGGTGGCAAAGATTTGAGATCAACTATAGGTAGCTTGACAAGAGGTTACATGTTGTAGAACTTTTATTAGAATTTACCAGGACTAGGGCGCTTCCCAGGGCATCTGGTGAGCCAAGTCGTCCCATACTCTCGAAGTCGCCCCATTCCTGCCATTTCAGT
Organism: Chamaecyparis obtusa; assembly: GCA_027943335.1. NCBI lineage: Eukaryota > Viridiplantae > Streptophyta > Pinopsida > Cupressales > Cupressaceae > Chamaecyparis > Chamaecyparis obtusa. The sequence goes on from BSBK01003386.1 coordinate 132,815, forward strand.
CTGAAATTTGAATCACAGTTTTATAGATTAATCTTTGTTTTTGATTTCCCAATTTGGTGTTGGAATTGGGTTTTCTGTTTGCAATCTGTCGATGTGCACAAATTTTCGATTTTTCCCTTACATCTTGCATTTTCACTTTCCTTTTTTGCATAGGCAATTTTCAACTCAAATTGAAGGAAATCTCTTGCATCCACTCAACTCCTGAGTCTCCTTGAGCCTAGCGGATCATATTCCCCTCCAATTTATGAAAGCAAGTTAGGTGCGAGCTTCCTAGTTGGATTACCCATCCTTGTGAGTGCCCCTTGCACCTATTTTCTTTGATCACAGTAAGTGACAAGCATCCTCAAATCCATTGCATCCTTCCCATGGCATGTCGATTGTCCAATAGGTTATTTTTAAGCATTCATCCTCTGAACATCTTCCTAAGGGCATTCATAGGCCCTCACTTCATCTCATCAGTTTTGGGAGGAACAATGCTAACCCAAGGTGCAAAATACTTGGGGTTAAAAGCACAGTCTGTTACATGAAGTGGGGGTGCATGTGTGTGTGGTGCATGAGTGTGCCTATTTGATCAAGAGCATTCTAGGGCTCGAGAGCAATCTTGCATCACCCAAAAATATATTTTTTCATTTACATTCCAAACATCAATTAATTACAATAGATCCTACCACATTATATCTCAATTGCTCATTCTACCATGTGGTTGGAACACATTTTCTACATTGTTCCATCCATAGTTCAAAATATCGTTATCAACAACTTATCGCCGAGGGCAAAAAATAAATATTGGGAAAATATCGGAGATAAATTGACTACTTATAGGGAACTTAAAAAATTGCTTAAATTTAATTTGAAATGCATTTTTTTGCAAAATTCAATAAGGAGGTGCATCTAATGAGTCAATAAATGAGTAAACAAACCAAACAAGCTGAGTCTAGATATAGATAAATGCAAATAAGATAGAAAATCGCATCCTCATGTGGAATGTTGATGGCTGATAGCCATAGTCTGAACCTTGAAGCAAACTAAAAATAACAAATTCTTTGTAAAATTATAAGCAAATACAAGTAAAATATCAAAATAGTCTACATCTTCCTCTTCCCTTTCCCATTAGCTCTAGGAAAAACTACTGGAGTGGTAGGGGGTCTAGCCCTCGAAGTCTGCTGTGGTTTTGGCTCCTCCCTTTGCACAATTAGCTGCAACTCGACCTCCATCTTGGATGTAGATGGTGCTGATGGTGGCAATGACTCCTCGTTATCTGAATCCCCCTCCATGTCCTCATCCTCCTGAATGTCATCCAATCCCACTACAAATTCACCCTCCTTCATAGCCCGCCTCTCCAAATCGTAGATCTCATCCTCTATGAACAATGGAGGCTGCTCCTGTGATGTCCAATCACACTAAGGATCTATGTCATCCAAATCAAATGGACCAGCTGGTGTTCCCTCTGCCTTTCTTTTGCGCAACCGAAAAGGTGTTAGATCTTGTTCATTAAGCTCTAAATCAATTTAGAGTACATTGGAAATGCTATTATAGAGTTTGTATAAACTTAGATGCAACAAAGACAAGACAAAATAATTAAAAAAAAAAAGAAAACGAATTTTGAAAACTTACTTGTGAATCCGAATTTGCTTGAAAAATCCCTTCAAATCCACCTCAAATCCACAACAAATTGCTCTAAAACACTGCAAATCACGTTTTTTTTTTCCTCCAAACCCTTTTTCCCTCTCCAAACACCAATTTGCAAACAAAAAAATGTGAAATGACTCTTTTTGGGCCATCAGTCCCAATAAGCAGACTGCGGCCTATAAGTTGTCTAAATATCGCCGATATTTTGGCAATAAATACCATTTTTTTCGGCGATAAGTTTGGAACTTTGCAGCAATAAGTAATCTGTGATAAAGTTACATGTTTTCGCATGACTTTCAACTTATTGCGATAAGTTAACTTATTGGTGATATATCGGCGCTATTTTAATCTATTGTTCCATCAACAACATATTCTATTTTTAGGAGGTTTTGATCTCTGTAAAGGCATATATCAATTTATGATCCATTACTGGGTATAACAGAATAACAAACTATTTTACTATTCATGGCTTGCAGCATCTTTTCAAATCAGGCTCAAAGGAATACATCACAAGGCACATTGACATGGAGAGCTTATGGTACAAACCAGAGTTCACATACTCAGCAAGTTGTCAAGTACTAGCCTTTTCTTTTTGCTCTGCAAGTGTTGGTGAGGTTTACTTGCTGAGTTTTTTAGCATAGGCTTTTTGACAAACTCATTGAGACTCACTAGAAAATTCGCGAGTATTTCTGTTTAACATGCAATGCCAGCAGCATGTCAAAATTTAGGAAAAGAAACTTGGCTTGGATGCTTTGAAAACCCTGCTTTTTTGGCTTTACAAGCATTGTTTTTTGCCTGCTATTTTTTTTTTGAAAATAGTGTGCACCGTGAAGATTTGTGTGGTTTTCAAAGTCTTTATTTGGGATTGGGATGTGCCAGGGGCGCTGCCCCTCAACCCTGCCTGGGACACTGCCCTGACCCTCACAAGGGGTGTTGCCCTACAACCCCACGAGAGGTGTTGCCTCCAAACTCTCCCACCAAACTTATTTGATACATTTCATACCGATATTCTGCATGAAATTTATATTTTTATATAAATTTAAGTTTTTTTTAAGGTGTCAAGTTTTGCTGAGTGCTTTCTGATTCAATTTTTTTCTGGCTTGCTGATCACTCTCCGAGTCTGAGTTTGCAAACTGTGGTATGAACCACACAGAGTTTGTTAAAGCATCATCACCACATTCATTCTAGAAAATTCATCTACACATTTCAAAAGGAATTGAGTTTTGCACCATATTTTTGGAACATGGCTGGAACTATTTTTTACATATGGAAGTTATAGAACATTTTAATTTGCTCTTCAAGGAATACTTGCTGCCAGTGTATATGTGTTTTAAGCATAGATACAAGACTCTGCAAGTCCTGAGCCAAGCCAGGCCTCCAGAGTCTTTTTACCTCTGGACTCGGCCGCGGCCGAGTCAGGTCGAGTCTGGGCTGACTTGCCAAGTCCTGTGGCCTGGACTCTGCTGAATCAGAGATTGGTTATAAATATTACTTAGGAATCCATGACAATTCTGCTGAATCAGAGTCATCAACGGGGATGAAAATCTATATACTGCACTATGTAATTCATCATTCTGAGCTGAAGATGTAGTGTAAGATGCTGAGCTGACGTTAGGTTTTGTTTCTACAAATAACATGTTGTAAAAAAAGACCATTTCTCGGATTGGTGAGCTCATCTGGGCAAGGATTTTGCCCATCCGATTCACCATTGCAGTGATATTCAAACTGAGAGTTGAGATTGTTAGGCTGCATATTGATAAAGCAGCTTTCACTGCCAAAGATGTAATTGGAGTCAAGACCAGGGACAAAACAAAACCCAAATGAGTCTGAAAGTGAATGATACTGGTTAGAGGTTGTCAATCACTGCATGGATGCAGAAATCTCAGTTAGTAGTCCATGAGAATTCTGCTGAACCAGAGTTGTTATTGGGGATGAAATCCTCTAAACTGCACTGTATAATTCATCATTATCAGTGTAAGATGCTGTGTTGAAATTGGACTTTGATGGTGCAATGACATGTAAAACAAGACCATTTCTCTGCTTCGTGGACTCATGTGGATTGCGGCCAGATTTCTTGCTCAGATATAGGCTACTTTGAGCCTTAGTCTTCTAGGCTCTAGCTTTTATTTTGATATATGTTTCGAACTTTTGATTCCATGGATTTCATATTCCATGAATATTGTAGACATTTGACAGTGACACTATTTATATTTCTACTGTGTTATTTAGTTTAACTTATTTTCTTCAGAAATTCGCATTTATACTTATGTGATCAATGTAAACATGTTTATGTGTGCAAAGTAGCTGCTATTTATCTCAATTATTGTGTCTTTGATGTTAATTGATTAAATGATGCATGAAAAAAGTTAAAAATTCCTAAACAATCTTTGAATTTCTTGGGTTTTTCAATTTGCCAAGTCCTTGCGAGTTTTTGCCGAGTCCGAATGCCAAGTGCAACTCCGAGTAAAAAATCAGCTTGCCGAGTCTGAGGTGAGTCTTGTAACTATGGTTTTAAGTGTCATCTCCCAATTTTAGGTAACAAGAAATGGTCTTGAAGGAGCTGCTTGACCTGTATTTGCAATGACATCTTTTGCATTTATTATTTGCTCTTTTTCAGAACAAGAAATAACCTCCCTCATATCTCTAGTTTGCAAGCATGTTACTCTAGGCATGGACTGTATATATAAACATTATTATGACAAAGTTCTATTCCAAGAGATTACCTTTGCTACTCATACATATAACTTCATTGTTTTAGTTGGATAAAACAGATGATAGAAATGTCGATGCTGAACTTTCCATATGTTCAAGTGTGTGTTGCAAGGTAAACTATCATGAAGATTTCACATTGAGCAATTCTGAAGAGCCTTGAAATAATGCTTTAAAGTTGCCATCTTGTCTAAAGTTTTAGGATTTAAAATCATGAAGTTCTTAGCTCTAGAGTTTATGTATAGGAAGGAAAAGAGAACAGATTCACATTGCTTTTGTATTCTTGTTAATAATGATATATCTGTGTAATGCCCCTTTTTTGGATCACCTTGTTCTTTGCCCTGAATTCACAGATCCAAATGAAATAAAAAGCATAATATAGTTAGAGATATAATCCTTGCTCAAGAATAAGATGAGATAAGTCTGTATAGGAAGCCTGCAACCAAGTTAAATAATAATGTAGATATAAGTCATGAGATACATCCAATTCTAGGGTTAAGAAATATATAAATTTACATAACAAATCTAGATGAGAATGTGGAAGTTCAACCATGATGAGGTGTCCCAAATATCCTCTACCCTAGGCCCAAGGGTGGAAGCTCTGCCCCCCTTGGCCTCATGTGGTCCTTAACCATCCTTATGAGGTGGTGTACTTAGTGAGGCCTGTACGCCATTCTCCTCTATCATGCCCTCTTTTCCTCCTATGATTGAGTATCCCCTCTAGTTCACTTCAACAATTGATCAAATGGGGTTGCTAGGGGAGACTGCAATAGGGTGCCTCTAAAATGACTCTCAACCCTAGGCTGAAGAGCAGGACCTTGTCCTCTTTGGCCTCATATGGTCCTTAACCATCTTCATGAGGTGGTATACCTAGTGAGGGATCTTTCGCTTTTCCTTCCTTCCCTCAACATGATTGATTATTGCATACAGAATTTCATATTTATTATTAATAAATGCATATATATTTAGATTCAAGCAATCATTGATATTTAGATTATTATTAATAAATGCATGATCGATTATTGCATACAGAATTTCATATTTATTATTAATAAATGCATATATATTTAGATCCATGCATTCATTGAGTGGATATAATCTGGTGTAAGTATATATTCACACACGCACACACACATATATAATTGATATAAACACATAAGAACAACTACTTCTTCATACCACAATAAATTAAAATGTTATCACATAGATTGCTCTGCTGTGTATCTGATTGCTTCTGCTGTCCATTCAATTATTGTTGAATTATTGATTGACTGATTGAATGAATTTCTTTGATTTGATGATTTGAGTTATTGTTGACTTGTGATTAATTAATTGTGATTAGATGATCAAAGAGTGACCATATGATGAATGCTAGTTTAATATATTGGTGGATGAGGATTGAATGAATGTTGATTTGACAGAGTGATGCTTGATTGATGAATTGTTTGTTTTCTTGATCCCAAGATGAAGTGATGATTGATGTGGATTTGATGATTGATTGTTTGCTTGATTTTTTGAGGGATAAATGATTAATGGAAGAAGGATGGTGATTGCTAAATCCTCATTCAATGCTTAGAACTCCTTTATACTTTATTGGTTGAAGGGGCACCACCTTTCATAAGAATTGAGTCATCATTTTAAATTGTTGCCTTTGAGAAAGAATAATATATTATTCCCCACATTGATCTCCCTTGAATATCCTCCTCAGAAGAAACCTTCTCCCCTTTATATCTTCCAAAGTGAGAGAAATTCACACCTCTTCATCATGTTTGCCCTTTGCAATGGTTACAACCTTTCACAATTGCGACCCTTTGAAATAGTCACAACCCTTCACCCTTTTCTGCCCTTTGTGGGAGTCACAGACTTTCATAAATACCACTTTTTGAGAGAGCCACAACCCTTCATCATTGCTGCCCTTTGAAAGAATTGCAACCTTATATAACTTTGCCTTTTGAAGGAGTCACTTCCTTATTCTATTTTAATTCCTTTTTCCTCTTCTATAAATTCTTTCTTGATTCACTCCTTCCCTTTCCTCTTCCTTCCTCTCTCCACCCCCTTTCAAATGAAGTTCTCTTCTCCCTTTTATATCTCATATTTGAGGGAGTCACAACTTTTCATTTCACGCCTTCTGACTTTTCATTAAACTTAACTAAGTTTTAATTATGTTATAGTTTATTTTTATTCTTTCATATTTTTTATATTTTTATTATTAAATCCTATTTCAAAAGGTGACATTACAATCTGTTTGTTAGAAACAAGACAATAATGTAGCAGTTTTATAAGGGTTAAGGTTCACAGCACGCTAACCTTTGGATGCTACAACTCTTCCATTTCACCACAAATTCAATGTCTTTTATGTGAACCTTTGTGTCCAATTTCCGTGTCATTGGTATGCTTTCTTGTTAAATAATATTAAAATGGCTACATGGTGACACGGGTATGCTAGGTGCAGTAGAAACATGCATTGCCAATTTGGTTGTTGCATGGTTGTCTTAGGTTTGCAGGCCCCGTGCTTTTTATTGTTCTTGTGTGTTGTTTTGTATGTTTGGGTCATTGGTGGACCTGCACTGCAATATTCTTTTTCATTTTTTTCTTATTTTGCACAAGTTCATCTAAACTTAGCCAGCAACAAATGAGAATTCAAAATACCTCAAAGGGCTCTGATTTCTTACCACAGAAAACAAAAAATTCTCCCTGAAATGTAGTGCTGCTCTACCAATAATTCTGTCTTCAATTCTGCCCTTCCCTAATGGTGATGGAGCACTTTCCTAATTATAGACACCTCAAACTCTTATATAATTTGCAGTGGTTTAACCGTAAGTGTTTGTGTTGTTTTCCAACCTGATTTTGCCTTCCAGTCTGTCCTAAACAGATCTAAAACTGCCACAGACATAATGATGAAATGCTTTAGCCCTCTTTCCAGAGTAGGTACATGTCGAAAAATGGTACTGTTGGGTGCTGAAATATATTTAAGTACCATTGTTGTACATTTTCCAAATAAATATAATATTAATTATAATCAATGCTTGTACGGGCTGGGTTTTACGACTTGTGCAAATGCTTACAAAGCATTGCATTCCTGTAACTTTACCAGTTCAAATTACCTGTCAATGTTTTAATGCTAAAGTTAAGTCACTACTTGGTGACTTTATTACGACATGTAAACCATAATTTTTCCAACAGTACTATTATATTTTTACCACATCCATCATTATAGAAGATATGCTTTCTGCATTTAGGTCAGTCCCTGGTAATTTGTCCCTGGTAATTTGTTTTGTACGTGTACACAAAAATAGACGAGTAAATACTAAAACTCTATAAATAAATTTCTTCTTGGACATCTTCAACAAGATGTCAAATCTGATATCATGTTTTCTTGAATGTTTTTACTGAACAAAATTCAGATTGTTATTCTGCTTGGATACCTATATGAAAGCTGTAACCTATTTTATTGATGGTACGTGGCAATTTTGTTTTTATTGACTTTGTTTTAGCTGTTCTTTCAGAAGCTGGTTTGTACGATCATGATGAATCTGATTTAATTGTGTTTATTTCAGGTGAACCATTAATCTTGTCCGCTTCCAGCAATGTATTTTCTGTGCGCGAAAAATCTCTTATTCAATTTAGAAGTTTTTCTGGAGCAAGGAATTTGCACACAGGAATATGCAATATCTCTGAGAGTTCATCTGACAAAGATTATACAACCACAAAGGAAACTTCAGGAACTCTCCCTGACATTGTCCAGCAACTTGATTCGGAATCAACAACTGATTCACATGTAGATGTGTCCAATCCTAGTGTTAAAGGAAAGTCTGTTGAATCCAGTGTTGTCTTTGATATGAAGGTATCCAAGCGGCATGACTTAGCGATGCTTTATACCTGCAAAGTTTGTGAAACTCGATCAGTAAAGACTATGAGCAAGGAATCATATGAGAAGGGCATTGTTATTGTCCGATGTAGTGGATGCAATAATTTGCATCTTATTGCTGACCGCTTGGGTTGGTTTGGAGAACCCAGCAGTGTAGAGGACTTCCTCCGTGCCAGAGGAGAAGAAATTCAGAGAGGATCTCAAGATAGTTTTGAGCTGACATTGGAGGATTTGGCAGGGGCAAAACCCAAGTGATTTGTGAAGACGGTATGGCGAGGAAATAATTGTGTGGTTGCAATCTTTGTTTCAAACTACTCTAAGAGTCTAAAAGAAGCAGCTATGGGAATACTTGATTTTGCTTTCAGTTATATGGATGGAGATGGCATACAGATGAAGCCAGGGTTTTAGCTTCCATTTGCGTTTGGGTGCAATCACAGTGGACATATTTTACATGGGTTGTGCATGAGATGAGTGTTTTATTTTTATGCAGAACGTGAGTCATCATCTCCTAACTTGTTATTACATATATGCATGCCCAGTCTTCTAATTTTAATTCTCTCCCTTGAGCTGTAGATTTCACAGACCCTTTTTAATTCTTCAAGTATCTTGTAATTGAATTGGTTGGAGCTTGCAGTCCATACGAAGAAAGAGAGCGATATATGCATGCACTGAAGTCCCTTATCCACTATGCTATAATTTTAGTTGTGTAAGTATATTTTGATATGCTTATTTCCATGGTCTGGGCCCAGTAATACTATTGTTAAAAAGGGGAGATGTAGACAGAATGGATTTCTTTTTAGTTCCTAGGAATCGAGTTTGCTTCAATTATTTGATTCTTGCAGGACATGCAATATTTTTCCTCCAAGCTCCATGGGTACAATTTTCATTGCAAAATCCGTTATATTAATCTTTAGATGTTTTGTTAATAAAATTTTCTCTTCGTGTATTTATGTTTTTTTAACTTAGTGATTTATTTTATGAACATGGCTGGAAGTATTTCTTACTCAGAAGATATTGAACATTTTTACTTTTTGTTGAACGAATACGTGATGGGAATAGATGAAGAAATATTTTTTAGTCCCTTCTCCTATCTTGAGGTAATACAGAATGGTCTTGCAGCTGTTGCCTGAGCTGCATTTGTGCGGGTATTTTATACGTTTATTATTTGTTTAGTGTCATAACAAGAAATAATCTCCCTTACATCTCTAGTTTTTGACATTTGACGGTCAGCCCTACCTGTCATATGAATTTTTTTAACGACACTTAGGCCATTTATGAAAAATATTGATTGTATTTTTTTTAATTTACAAATAATTATATAATATTCTTTTAAATTTACATAATTTTCATAATTTTATTAGTTTAACTAGTAATATATATATATATATATATATAATTTTCTTTTTCTTTTTTATATTAAGATAGTTTAAACAGCTGGATACATCACATATACTGCTAAAATATGGACAACTGTAATAAAAAAAGCATGTCCTTACTCAGCTATTAGCTGTGCCTACATTACATACATGGACTATCAGTAAGCGGCTGTGTTTTCAAGCAATTTTCCAATACAATGCTTTATGTATCATCACCATATTAATCCAAAAAAACTAGAAAAAGATACTGTTATCAAAAAGCCTGGTGAACCAATGGTACTGTCGCTGCAAGCAGTTTGATCACGTCCAATTTTTTTCGGGTTAGGTTCCGATTCGTCTGTACAAGGATTTTTCTATATATATATATATATATATAAAAATAAGTTCATACATTGCTAATAATAAAGCAACATAACAAAATACACCAGCACAATCCTCTTCAATAAATATTAAAATGCAATTTAAAGATGAAGTGATTTTGGTGTCATGGTTAGCACTGGTGATTTGCCATTGAGTAGTCACAAATTCATTGTAGTCATCAAGAGCACGAGAAACAACATATGCTGATGTCTAATTTTACCCATGTACAATAGCGAGGTATCAATCACCTTGGGAGCTCAGCTAACCATAATTTGCTTATAATAAACTTTGTCAGGAAACGAGAGATTATTGTAGGAGGCATTGAAGAAATTTGCTAGAACATGAAGAATCATGAAACAAGGTTCTGAATGATAGAGATATATGTAAACAAGCTTCAACTCCTGATTCTTAAATAATACACGCACGCAGATAACCCTGTTATCTCAGTTTGTAAACTCTACGCAACCTTCTTTTTACTCATGCACGTAGCCTTAGGCCCCATTTGTTTGCGGGAATTGGGCTGGAATTGGCAGTGGAACTTCCGCTTTCGAGCTGAATCTGCCGTTTGGTTGTCAACATTGAAAATCGGGTTTTTATTTTCAAACCCTCATTTCGTGTGAACTTCCGGAAGTTCCACTTCCACTCAAATAGGTGGAATTCACTTTTTAAAACTTGTTTTTGTGTTTTATGCATTGCATTTGATATTCTGTCGGGTTCGGTGACTTCCGCTTTTACAAACCCAGTATCGTCCATTCGACAGTTCATCTTCCGCTTTTTTCGACGGAGGGTTTCGTGGGTCTTCATTTTCGCATCTTTGTCTTTGCATCTTTGTCTTCGCAGTGGGTCCTCATCTTCGCACTGGGTCCTCGTTTTGTTTGTCATTTTCTTGTCCAGCTGGGGAGAGCAGGATCTGCAGTTGTAGGTCGGGATTCGAACCTGCGGCGTCGCTGTTAGACAAGTTTCTGTTGGGGTTTATCCTACGGCAAGTGTTTGAGGTCTGGGTTTTCCTACGACAAGTGTTTGAGGTCCGTGGAAACAAAGGTATGAATTTTTGGAGCTTGCTCAGTCTGAGGGTTTCGATATTATGTTTTTGTTTCTCCAATTTGAAGCTCTGTTAATCCATATGTTTTTGTATTGATGAATGAAAAAGTGCAATCAGATACCATATTGATCTAGCTTATTAGTGACTCTCAGATAATTGTAATAAGTGTATACTGTAACCACAAACACAAGTGTATATTGTAGCAAGTGTATACTGTAACCACAAACACAAGTTTATACTGTAACCACAAACACAAGTGTATACCGTAACCAGTGTATATTGTAACCACAAACACAAGTGTATATTGTAACAAGTGTATAATACATTGCTTAACCACAAACACAAGTGTATACTGTAACAAGGGTATAATACATTGCTTAACCTCAAACACAAGTATCACAAACACAAGTGTATACTGTAACAACAAACACAAATGTCTTAAAATCACTTTTATTTGTAGAATACTTTCAATTTCTAGAACATCAACAACATGCTACCAATATTCAATGTAGATAGTTATATAACTTTTCTGTCATGTATGCTTATGTTTTTTTTGATACTTTGAAAACTGGCTAATACTGTGGAAAGCCATGTTGCTACAGAAGAAAACTCTTACAAGTCAAATCGTTGTTGGAGCTCTTTTAGATATGTCATTTCTTTTTTCAGTTTAGCATTTATACTTACCAATCTCATTAGAAATAAAGCTTATACAATTTTAATATTTATTGTGTTTCCCAATGGCTAAATCTAGCTGTTTATTATTTTTCTACTTCACCTCTTTCACATAGGTCACACTTCCTTTCTAGTTTAGGTATTGATATTTGCCAATTTTGTTGCTAAACATATAATTTAGAACGTATTAATAAGTATCTAAACATTAAATTCACAAAACTGAAGAAATACACCCTCAGAAAGCTTGGGAAGCCATTAAGCCTTAGCTTCTTTAGAATGACAATGGCTTCCATGATGGGCTTACTATGAATAAAAAATCTCTTAGGTCTCCAGTCACTGCCTCACAAGATGTCCAACTAGTTAAGGTTCCTCGGATTCACCCCCTCAAGTTTTCTAGAAAAGGCATTTGAAATAATCATTACTCTTCCAGTTCTTGGCAAACCTTACTTAAAATTGAACAATCAAGATACAGAGCCTTCTCAAGAAAATCCTACAAGCTAAGCATTCTCACATGAAGCACAAAATCACCATTCAATCTAGTCAGTTGTGATAGAAAGTTGGAAATTATATGTGGATACTCCTTTTGGCCATTTTGGAGCCTAAGCTTGACAACTTCACCTAATGTATTCTTTAACAAGGTTTTAAGTGGGAGTTTCAAACCCTAATTGCATTTTCTATGGACCCTCAATCATTTACTTGAGCTTTACACCAAAGTTTAGTCGGCTTGGTCATGGATTCATAACTTTCTTAGCCCTTTCAACCTGAATTTTTTTACTTGGCACAATATTATTCTAGAGATAGTCCCAGGGTTCCAGCAAAGTTCACCTAGATCTAGCATACTTTGTAAGTGGAGATTTTATTTTCTATTTGGAAATATAGAAATGGATGCAATTGATGGTTAGGAGCCTAGCTCAAATGGCCGGGATTTACTAGATGGGATGGGTATCCAACCCAGATGACTGGGATCCACCCCCTTCTTCTAGCTTTATTGTTGTTGTTGCTTAGTTTTTTACAACTTGTTCTTAAACACTTAGACTTGCTAGGTAGTTATTTCCTTTATGCGCTGGATGATGCTTTTTTATTTTCCTAGGCTTCGCCTCATATGCGTGACTTTGGGGTTTGATTCCCTTGCTTCAATCTTTTTTAGTAAATTGTCTTCACATTATCAATGTGATAATGTATAGCACCATTTCATTGAAAAAAAATTACAAACCTAATAGTGGAAGAGTCTTCTAAAAGAATATTAGATAACCTGTAGATAGTCCAAATATAACTCTGGTAAATAGTGAAAAATTGTTCATAAAGAGAGTGAGCAATTTCTCATCGCTGTGCCCACAATAAAAAGGGGCATAACTTGGTGGACATGCACTTGCAGTAACACATCTGAGAATGAGGCCTGTTCCTCCTAGAATGTAGCAGCAAGGTCACATCTTATGCAAGAAACTATATCATCATGATAGCAGTGAAAGTATAAAATCCATATGTTTTTGTATTGATGAATGAAAAAGTGCAATCAGATACCATATTGATCTAGCTTAATAGTGACTCTCAGATAATTGTAATGAGTGTATACTGTAACCACAAACACAAGTCTATACCGTAACCAGTGTATACTATAACCACAAACACAAGTGTATATTGTAATAAGTGTACACTGTAACCACAAACACAAGTGTATATTGTAACAAGTGTATAATACATTGCTTAACCACAAACACAAGTATCACAAACACAAGTGTATACTGTAACCACAAACACAAGTATCACAAACACAAGTGTATACTGTAACCACAAACACAAGTGTATAATACATTGCTTAACCACAAACACAAGTGTATACTGTAACCACAAACACAAATGTCTTAAAATCACTTTTATTTGTAGAATACTTTCAATTTCTAGAACATCAACAACATGCTACCTATATCTCCTCGCTCAATTCGTTGTGTTTGTCGACATTTCAGGCCATTGATGGATCCTATTAAGAATATTGACATTCTAGGACGGGTAGCTGTGGAGAGCACATATTCTCATCTTCTCATAGCTCTTATTGCTTGTGTTGCCGTAGCCATAGTAGTGGTGGCCCAAGAAGCCAGTGCACAAAAGGGTAAACGAAAAAGAAAAGGAACTTTGTTTTATAGAATGGTTATTCATTCCAATGATGTGGATTGTCATGATTAGATTCGCATGAGTAGGGCAACCTTCTTTCGTCTAGTTACTATCCTAAGGCTGAAAGGAACCTTGACAGATTTGATACACTTGACGTTAGAAGAACAACTTGTGATGTTCCTCCACACCCTTGGCCACAATCTGAGGAATCGCAAGATTGCCTACAACTTTGGGCACTTAGGAGAGACAATCAGCCGATACTTCCACAAGGTGTTGAGGGCTATCTTAGGACTCCACAAAGATTGCTTTCTACCACCTAGTCCAAACACTCCTCTTGAAATTAGTGGGAACGACCGTTTTGATCCATTCTTCAAGGTAATTGTTGTGTTGTTACAAATTTCTTGTATGGATTTTTATCCTTATCATAGTATTGGTTGACCGTAGAATTGATAATTGTATCATATCGTATAGGATTGTGTTGGAGCTATCGATGGACCCATATACCAGTCACTGTCGATGTCGACATGCAGGGTAAATATCGTGATAGAAAAGGCAACCTGTCGCAAAATGTTATGGGTGTGTGTTCCTTCGATCATAAGTTTCAGTACTGCCTTGCTGGTTGGGAAGGGTCTGCCGCAGATAGTGATGTTCTAGCTTCAGCTCTGTCAAGAGCAGATCCTCTTGTTGTTCCCCCCGATAACCCAAATCATAGTTTAATATACTCAAGGGTACAATCAATGTTTCACGTTTTAATAATATACTTTATTTATGTAGGAAAATATTTTCTAGTGGATGCTGGATATCCCAATGCCCCTGGATTTCTTGCTCCTTATCGGTGTACACGCTACCACCTGAAGGAGTTTTCAAGAGAGAATCCAATAAACTCTCGAGAAGAGTTGTTCAACCATCGACACTCCTCTCTTAGAAACTCAGTAGAGCGTACATTTGGTATTCTCAAGCAGCGTTTTCCAATCCTGAGGCATGCCACGTTTTATCCTATCATGACACAAGCCCATATTGTATTAGCATGTTGCATACTACACAACTACATTACGTTAGAGGATGGCATTCCATCATAAATTGTCATCGAAGAGGAAGATGGTTGTGATGGGATAGATGTACCAATGCTGGAGACATATGGGTTGTCTCAGCGTGATAGAGACCAGTGGGCACAGTTCCGAGATGATATAGCAAGTAGAATGTGGGAAGAGTACAAATCTTGAGAATAGTTGTTCTTGTATGAGTCAAGACTACATGATGGTTTCCTTTTTCTTATGTTTTTCTCTACAAGTATTGGACTTGTATGGGTCAATGTGTTTTATTTGAGTAAACTGATGTATGAAGATACTTTGATAATAATGATGGTTTCCTTTTTCTTCTCTTTCTATCTGCAAGTATTGGACATGTATGGGTCAATGTGTTTTATTTGAGTTAATTGATGTATGAAGATACTTTGATACCATTAACAACAATTTGTATACACGGCATGGCATACACATAATTAATGATGTCCATGGATGAAACTGGTAACACGAGCCATATATCTCCTTCCTCAAAGAAGATAATGTGGACGAAGGAAATGGAACACAAGTTTCTAGACTTGCTCCTCGAGCAAGTGCAACTAGGTAAAAAATGTGACGGAGGCTTCAAAAAAGAAGCGTGGTCCGCAATTGAGAGGTGGTTCAATGCTGATATGAGCCTTCATCTATCAAAAGACAACTTTAAAAATAAGTTGAAAACCTGGAAGCTTGCCTATAGAATGATGAAAGAGCTAAGGAATACAAGTGGTTTCGCTTGGAATGAGGCAACTTAGTGCATGGATGCTGAGGATAGCGTGTGGGATGAGCTTCTGAAGGTAGGGTGATCTCTCTACTATTTTGATGGAAATAATATTGCCTTCTTTTAAAGTTAATAATGAAAGACAAAGAACCTAATCCATTTATTTATGCCAACATGTAGAGAAGAGAGTTAAAAAATGCCCAAGTGTATAAGAGGTAGCCCTTCTAGTACTTCAATGAATTGGGTGCAATTGTGGGTAATGACATTGCTAAAGGTAATGCAGCTACCACGGCCCTTGAGACTAAAGAAGGGAACCTTATGGAAGAGCCATTCAATGTGCATGATGAAGAGGACCTTGGTTTCAATGTACATCTTGATAGTGCTGTTGATTTGGACGAAGACCCTTATCAATCCAATTAGTCCATTGCAACAACAAGTACTCGAGGGACTCCTACATCATCAGTGAGAAATGTGGGAAAGAGGAAGAAGGCAAGTATGGCCGCTTCCTTGGATGCCATGTGTGAAACAATGAAGAAAATAAAAGAGGGCATGAGCAATGTTCAACTTCACCAAATTGATGAATCTTAGCATGAAAATACTTTGGCGGCTACATATAATGCTCTCAAATCCATCCCTGGATTGAGTCGAGTTGTATTCCTGAGGGTATATTAAGCCTTCGTGTGTGAACGTGAAAGAGCCAAATGGTTCTTGTTGATGACTGAGGACGAGAGAGTGGACTGGATTGCAGCCACATATGGTGGATTATAATTATTTTCCACATACTATTGCTCGTTGTGACTCCATTGCATGTTCAAGATGTTACCAGATCTTACCTTATTAATTGTTTGAGGATTGTAGTATATTTAAGTGTTTTTCTATCGACAGTGCATTTGATGATTAATCTACTTTGTGCATTTGATTTAACAAGGTTATCAATATATGGATACAGTGGTATACAGTGGTAGATGGCTTTCTCTAGGTTATGACAATTTATATGAGATTATTAGACTGAATACAGTGGTATACAGTGGTATTTAATAAAATTAAAGTACCCACTGGTATATAGTGGCAATTTGCAATGATTCATAATTTATAAAGAAAGTTCTCTTAACAGGTGGACTAACAGTTTGTCTATATTTTTATGATGTCGATTCATCTGTAAGAAATATGCATTGCTGTTCACAGCCACTAGCATATAGTCCAATCAGTGGATACACTATTTGGACTGTATGCCAGTGGTTGTATAACAGTATAAACTGGTTACAGTATACACTTGTGTTTGTGGTTAAGCAATGTATTATACACTTGTTACAGTATACACTGGTGACAGTATACACTGGTTACAGTATACTCTTGTTATAGTTTACACTTGTGTTTGTGGTTACAGTCTACACTTGTGTTTGTGGTTAAGCAATGTATTATACACCTATTACAGTATACACTTGTTACAGTGTACACTTGTGTTTGTGGTTACAGTATACACTTGTGTTTGTGGTTAAGCAATGTATTATACACTTGTTACAATCTACACTTATGTTTGTGGTTACATTATACACTTGTGTTTGTGGTTAAGCAATGTATTATACACTTGTTACAGTATACACTTGTGTTTGTGGTTAAGCAATGTATTATACACTTGTTACAGTATACATTGGTTACAGTATACACTTGTTACAGTGTACACTTGTGTTTGTGGTTACAGTCTACACTTGTGTTTGTGGTTAAGCAATGTATTATACACTTGTTACAGTATACACTTGTGTTTGTGGTTAAGCAATGTATTATACACTTGTTACAGTCTACACTTGTTATAGTGTACACTTGTGTTTGTGGTTACAGTATACATTTGTGTTTGTGGTTAAGCAATGTATTATACACTTGTTACAGTCTACACTTGTTACAATGTACACTTGTGTTTGTGGTTACAATATACACTTGTGTTTGTGGTTAAGCAATGTATTATACACTTGTTACAGTGTACACTTGTGTTTGTGGTTAAGCAATGTATTAGTAAGTAGCCCCTCTATGGGATTCTTGCCAACCATACATTGGGAATGTGCAGTCAGGAGTTTCATCAGCTGGCACACTATGACTTTTACTTGCCACCTTAAAATGACACACTTATTTGATGGCCATGCAAAGATGTTTCAGAACTTCTCTTGGGATCATGTGTCAACCCAATCTAGTTATTTCTTTCATTTTTCCCTCTTTGTTTTGGTATACACTGGTATACAGTAGCCACTAGTAAGTACCCACTGGTATACTTATTGTGTTAATTCGTTGGATCCATGCCAAGATTATTTTGTGTTGCTAGTGATTATGTTGGCTTTCACAGAGTGTGCTTGTCTTCCTCTCCATTTTGGTTTTTCTCTCCACTTCAAGGTAGGAAACCTTGTTTCTCTCTTTTCCTTTGAATTTTGAGTGCTTTCAAAGGTCCATCAATGGCATATTGGTTTAATGTTTAGGTATTGCAAGATCTTGTTGAATTAATGGACAAACAAGCATGCCCTCCCTTGACCATTGTTTTCATTAATGTGCTTTTATAGACATATTAGCTTGCATTTGTTAGTGTTGTTTCTTTTAGCATATTTAAGTGGAATACACGAAGGAGTACCACATGATGAATGCTTCATTTAATGCATTGTTAAGGTGTAGTCTCATAACTATCCATTTCTAGTTCTTCAGACATGATTTTATAAATGTGTTTTGGTAGACGATTGTATTGTTCATGATTCTGTATGTATATACCCTAACCATCTTGTTATTATTGTTGCATTACGAAATTAAGTTAAATAATTCTACTTTGTTCAATGCTCTATTTCATTTTCAATTTCTTTTCATTTTTCATTCATTTTTTAAAACCACGTGATAGGTACAAAAATAGAAATGGATAGTTTTGAGACTACACATATGATGATAAAGTGAGACTACACATATGCTGACATTAAATATGTTTGAAGTAGCTTCTGGATTCAATTTTGTAGATATTTTTGGCATCAACATTTACGATCACACTCTATGATCCTTCATCAGGATGGAAGAGAGAAAAATGATTGAAAGAAAAGTCCATCATTTTGATCTGTTGCAATCATTTTGGTGTCTTTCATCCTGATGATGGATCATAGAGTGTGATCCATAACTATCTACACAATCGAATCCATAAGCTATTTGAAACATTGATGCCAAAAATATCCACATATGATGATAAAAAATGAGCTATCTGATGATTGTTTACTGTTCATGTTTGTAAACGGTCAATATTTCTGATGGTACTCCTTGGTGTATTCCATTTAAAAATAAACAAGTTTTAGTTTTTCTAGCATGTTTACTTTGTAGATGCAGGATTGACCATCTAACAATACAGAAAGTAATGGGAATAATGAGCGGGATATGAGATGGTTGCTCATTGAATGTGGGGCATAAGGGCGTAGAGTGTGGATTTCCTTGCATTTTCTTATTTAACGTTGTGTTTTCACACCACCATTTAGTTCATGGATATTGTTCTTCCCCAAAACTTCTATCTGATGCTATAGTTGTGTCATTATATTTTTTCTATAAATTTGTAATATCAACATAAATGAAACTTTTTCAATTTGTACTCATAGAATATAGTCATGTTGTTATATATGAATGAACAAAAATAGTATGAATGAACATAAATTTTCTTGATATAGTGCTGATGGCTATGGTAAATGTCCCTATGTGTGAGTGTGGTGATGGATCGCGCTGCGTGTTAAAGACGTGTTATATTCTTGTTATAATATTGTTTATGATATTGTATAAAATTATTAAAAAAAGTTAAGTTTACTCTTCACAATATTGGAAAAACAATATTAAATTTTGTTTATGATTTTCTATATAAAAATATAAATTAATTAAAAAAAAATTATAAATAAAAAATGGACAACAAAAATAAAATATTAAATTATAACATTATATAATAATTACAAAAACTTAAATTTTCTTGTCAAATTCTAATTCCAATTGAAAATGTAGAACCAAACACAGAAAATGGATAATGTAATTCCAATTCCAATTTGAAATTGCAAACCAAACACATAAATAGGAATTTGTCACTTCCAATTCCAATTTCGAAAATGGAAACCAAACGCAAAATATGGATTGTCTCAGCCATCTTCTGGGTGAACCAAACGGTCCAAACTATATTCCGAATACACAAAACCGGAATTTCAAAACCTGATTTTGAGATAATCAGGTTTTGTCTCAAATTTCAATTCCCACAAACAAACAGGGCCTTAAGAAATTGAGAAAACTTTATATTAAAATACAATTACATGCGTTGTTTTAGGTTTAAAAAGGTTGAATAGACCTAAAAAGACAAAAAAATGCTTTTGAAAAGTAAAAAACACGATGGAAAGTTAGGTAGGGTTTGATTTTAAGAATTTAGACCAAATTTTTTTAGTCTGATGCCAACTTTGGAACAAATGTGAACCGAATTCGAATTTGGTACGAACTGAATTCCAAATTCCATGTCTAGGTAGCGAATGTGGTAACATAGCTTGATGTATCAATTGCGGGAGGGATGGTAGTCTCAACTGTAGGAGGTATGGTAGTATCAGCTATCCAACTTACGACACCTGTCTTCTTTGTATCTTTGTCCTTGGTAGCATCCTGCTCACTAATGATATTCTTCTTCTTTATAAACTGATTCAGAGTATCAAATTCCTTTTGATCAAGCATGTCCTTGTAGGCACTGAAGTAGTGTGCAGCGTGGAAGTCATCCTTGTAGATCAATAGTGCAATTTCTCGAACCAAGATCATAAATCTACTTTGTGGAATCTCCATAGTTGCAGACACTTGTGACATGATAGGGTAATGTGTGAGTTTAAGATTAAACCTAGTAAGCTTTCTCCTGTTGTTTTGAAACACCTCTTTGTTCCTCTTCTTCCAAAGAAACCACAAAATCTCAGTTGAAAGAAAAGACCAGAATTGGTTCAAATTAAGATTAAAAATATCAACAAAACCAACAAGAAATTCACTCCAGGATAACCAAGACGACCATTCCAGACAATAGGTGAGCCAAAAAAAATGGACCAGATTGCACAAGCAAATTCACATTAAAAAAAAGGTGTTCAAAAAGTCTCAGGAAGATTGTAGAGAGTACAAGTGATAGGCTCAACACCCACAGAGGATAACACAGAACCCACAACCAATTTTTTAAGGAGAAGAAGCCAACGAAAACAAGATTTCTTTGGTTTAGTAGGTTGATGTAAAAAAAAATCAAATACAAAGTGCCATTAAGAGTTTGACCAATCTAGGCCCCAACACTAGTTAACCCAGTTGAAAATGGACGAGTAATCTTTCAACATGTTATAAATTTGTTTAGTAGAGACCTCCATAAGACTAGAGCCATCAAACCACTTCAATTGTCTCAAGAAAGAGTCACAATCATAAATCTTACCAGGGAAGCATGCAACTTTTGCAAGCAATGTATGTCTTTTTCTAAGATAGGGGTATCCCATATTTGGTGCTGATCTCTTCCTAGGACCCAAGTTGGTTATCAATCAGGACATCTCTGATTAAAGAAATATCTTTATTATTCCATGCTTAAGTAGAACAACTTTGAGTTAAAGCCAATCGCTTATTATTCATATAGATCCCCCACCAGATAGATCTATCAGTAATCGTGTATGATGGTGAGCCATCAACAACTCCTTTGGAGCATAGTAGATTCCTTACCTGGGACCATGCCCTCTATAATGAAGCAAAAACATTCGAGCCAAAAATTTTCACATCAAAATCTCCCAAAATAATATCACATAAAGGTACATCTTTCCATTGTTTTCCTCTCTTAATAATGGATCTTTCAATGTTATTTCTAATAAGGACTTTCTAGGGTTCATTTCCCTTTAATGTTTTAAATATCCATTTGGATGCTAGAGCAATGCCATGAGCTCTAAGGTCTCTGAGACCCAACTCTCCTTTACATCTTGGTCTACAACACCAATCCCAGTTCACATAGTGTCTTTTTTTGTTCCCCAAACCATCAGATCAAAGGAACTCTCTCATGATTTTATTAATTTTATTAACCTGGTAATTGACAAATAACCAAGATGATGAGTAGTATATAGTATGGGATGCCAATACTTTTTGAACAATTTGGACTCTCCCTGCCAAAGACATCAGATGTTTTTGCCATTTTAGGTGCTTTTAAAATAATCTTTGAGTATATCAATAGCCACATATCTTTGGTGGATGGTTCAATTGCAAATGGAATTCCTAGGTATCTGACAATAGTTGTAGGCCCGACCAACAACCAACCTCTATTTGAGACCCACAGAGGAGCATTGTTTGACAATCCCAACACTGTAGACTTATGTGGAACAATTTTAACACTAGAGGCTAAGCAGAACAGTTGAAGCCTATCCATGACATTAAGAACAAGGCAATATCATCAACAAATTATGCATTAATCAATTCATCATTGTTGGGGAGTGAGATTCCTTTAATTGGAGGACCAAGGTCAGAACATCTTAGTATATAAAACAATGCATCAACAACAATGACATACAATTCCGGGGTAATGGGACATCCTTATCTAATTGATATTTTTAGGGGGATAGGGGCAGATAGCTCCCCATTCACCTCAACAACAGTAGAAGAGTCTTTGAGTAGAATGTTGACCCATTTGCAAAAATAAGAAGGAAAACCAAAAGCATGTAGTATCCCAATGAGAAATGACCTTTTGACGTAGCACCCTATGGTTAGAGGGCCTGAAAAAAGACTATCCACCCAAGCTGCTAAACAATCACAATGGAAGTACAACACAACAACAAGATATAACCAAAATTCCACTGTTTATTTCATCAAATGCCAATTACATGCAACATGTCGTGCTGTAAGGCCTTCCTAGTTATGACCAATACACCAACAAATACAACAAGATCTCATAGGATCCCACTACTCCCTAGCTAGCCCAAATCTATATCCCAACAACAATCTGGTAGAAACTCCAAGACAAATCTACACTTGAGATTGCAAGCCACCAAGCAAGCTTCTTATTTTCTAAGCCAACACTTAGCCACTAGCTTCTAAACTCCACACATTTCCCCTTGCTGCTCTCCCTATTTCTATGCTACCCAAATCCTCCTCTTATAAAACATGGCCACAAGTCGGCCTTACAAATTAGAAATCATAAAACAATAGTCGGCTCCAAGAAACTCCTGACAAAACATGTTATCCTTCATGTCGGCTTGCAATAGTCATTAAATTCACATAGCAGAAAGAACCAACCTAAATTTAGGTCCTCATGCATCTCAACAGTCGATCCACATCACAAGGAATTTAACCCAAATTAAATGCACATGTTGGCCAACCAAAACAATCAAAATAAACCTGTCAGTGACCTAGACCACCGATCTTGTCAGAACATCAACCGAGCAATACAGAACAACGATCGATGGCACTCGGTGACAGGACACTAAAACAAAGATCGAGCTCGTCGGTGAACCAGAACATAAACATTTCATTGAGAACCCCAAAGCAATTATCGAGCACAAACTCATCCACTAAGCTCATTTAGTAGGGTAACATCCACACTCAGTCATCGAGTCCGTCAATGAAGCAACACATCTTCCAACCGAGAACTACCACCAAATGACCGAGAATCTCAGGTCTCTAACCGAGATCACCACTTCAAACATTGAAAGCCAAAACCCAACTCTAACATATATTTGGTTGATACAAGATTGCCAACTGCCCAAGGATGCTCTTGCATCAGACACCCTAGGTGCGAAAAGATGTTCTCAACAGCTCGATGAACATCTTTTGGGATTCAACACATAAATCCCAAAATGGTTCTTGATATACATGTCCTCTGAGTCCTCAACTGGTACACTCTTGCCTCTGTTCCACTTTTGTGAATCCTTCCTTGCAATTGACAACTGTTTGCCTTTCCTTCTCACATCTTTCCCTAATATGCCACAAGTCTGTTTCCCTTGCTGAACTTTAACCCTTTGAGAATCCTTCAACCCACTTCTTCTACCGAAGCTCAGATTCCTTTCACCGAGTTTTGTATCCTACAAAGGAATTAGGGAAAATTTCCTGCCACACTTCTCAATAGTGAATACATTCTTGACACAATCATGTATAGCCTTACAATCATACTGCCAAGGTCTACCAAGCAACATGTGATAAAAACTTGTGTCCACAATATCACACAACACTTGATCCGTATACTGCCCAATCTGAAAATCAACAACACATTGCTTGCTTACCTCTAAAACATGTTCATCTTGCAACCAACTGATCTTATAAGGACACAGATGTATCACTCTCTTCAAACCAAGTTTTGTACCATCTCCTCAGCAACTAGGTTATCAGTACTATCCACAATCACATTACAACACTTACCTTCGGACTTGTATCAAGTTCTGAACAAATTTCTTGTCTGACAAGGTTCCATCACCTTCTTACCAAACAATGTTCTCCGAACCAACAAGTTTTCCCCCTCCTTGAGCTCATTCAATACGTTTTCATTCACCACAACATTCGTATGATTACTAACCTTCCCATCTGCATGGGGATATTCAAATGACCCATATCCTTCTCCACAGTTGTAACAACTATCTTTGAATCCACTTCTACCTATCCTTCTCTTCGGTTCAACAAGTTTTGGTCCATCCTCAACTATCAGTTTGTCCTTTCCCAACTTCTCTTGCTTCTCCTTCCCTCAGGAGTTACCTTGATGTCTCTTCTTCAACTTATCTCCCACCTTCAGAGCATATTGGTAAGCATCCTCAACTGAATTGATCTTCAACATGCCAATCTCATCTTGGATATTGAATCTCAGACCATTAATATACCTGACCACCTTTTCCTTGGAAAGTTCTCTATGTCTAGACCAAATAGTCAGCTTGTAAAACTCCTCGGTATAGTCTTTTACAGTCATCTCCTCCTGCTTTAGGTTTTGTAACTTCTTGAATAACTCAAGTTCATAGTCGACAATAATGAACTTAGCCTTCAGTTTTACCACCATCAACCTCCACCGAGTGATCTTCATCTCACCTTCTTCTCTATCTCTTTGCAATTCTTTCCGCCACAAAGCAACATGTCCCTTCAACTTAGTCTGTGCTAACCTCACTCTGAGAGGATCTCTAGTGTCTTGTAACTCAAAGTAGTCTTTTAACTCACCAATCCAATCAATTAGTTCCTTAGGTTTCAATGTACCTAAGAAATTAGAAACCTCCATTCAGTGACTCGTACTTAACTGAGCCATAGATCCCTCCAACAAATCAGCTATGTCTTCCACAAATCTCTCCAATCGATCGACTTTGTCTTCTCCACTAGATCCAACAACCTCAAAATCTTCAACAACTTCTTCATAATCATCCTTTGTTCCAAGGTTCCTCGGTAAACCAGTTATAGCTCTCACAATCTCTATGCCCATTTCGTTCTTCATCGTCGCCATCTCAGATTTGACATCCGATCTAACCTTTTTTATTATCTTCTTCCCCATCACATTACAAATATCTGCGATCACCCTAGTGTCTAATCTTCTCGGAGACATCTTCCAAGATTTTTGAAAACCCTCTGCAAAAATCCCAAACCTGACCAACCTTCACTCTAATAATTCCCCAACTTGATCAACCTTCACTTTGATACCACTTGACACAACACCCTATGGTTGGAGGGTCTGAAAATAGAGTATCCACCCAAGCTGCTAAACAATCACAGTAGAAGTACAACACAACAACAAGATATAACTAAAATTCAACAGTTTATTTCATCAAATGCCAATTACATGCAACATGTTGGGCTGTAAGGCTTTCCCAGTTATGGCCAATACACCAACAAATACAAAAAGATCTCATAGGATCCAACTACTCCCTAGCTAGTCCAAATATGTATCCCAACAACAATTTGGTAGAAACTCCAAGATAGATCTACACTTGAGCTCGCAAGCCACCAAACAAGCTTCTTGTTTCCCAAGCCAACACTTAGCCACTAGCTTCTAAACTCCACACATTTCCCCTCACTGCTCTCCCTCTTTCTATACTACCCAAATCCTCCTTTTATACAACATGGCCACAAGTTGCCTTACAAATTAGAGATCATAAAATAACAGCCGGCTCCAAGAAACTCATGACAAAACATGTTATCCTTCATGTTGACTTGCAACAGTCATTAAATTCACATATAAGAAAGAACCAACCTAGATTTAGGTCCTCACGCATCCCAATGATCGATCCATATGACGAGGAATGTGACCCAAATTAAATGCACATGCCAGCCAACGAAAACTATCCAAATAAACTTGTCGGTGAACTAGATCACCGATCTTGTCAGAACATCAACCGAGCAATACATAACAACTACTGATGCCACTCGATGACAAGACACCAAAATAGAGACCGAGCTCGTCGGTGAACCAAAACAGAAACATTTCACTAAGAACCCCAAAGCAGTTACCGAGAAAAAACTCATCCACCAAACTCATTCAGTACAGTAACATCCACACTCAGTCATCAAGTTCGTCGATGAAGCAACACATCTTCCAACCGAGAACTACCACCAAATGACCGAGAATCTCAGGTCTCCAACCGAGATTGCCACTTCAAACATTGAAAGCCAAAACCCAACTCTAACATATTTTTGGTTGATACAGGATTGCCAACTACCCAAGGATGCTCTTGGATCACCTTTCTACTCTATCATATGTCTTTTCAAAATCAAGTAGTATCATAATAATATTTTGACCATCTGCCTTGGCCCAATGCAATGCCTCCCAACTAGTAATCAAGGTTTCCAATATATATCTACCTTTTATGAAGCCTGTTTGAGTTACAAAAATGAAGCCGTTCAAGAGACCATCAATTCTCTTAGCAAGGATAAATATTTTATTTTTGAAAAAGTAGTTCAAATAATTTAGTTACTATTTTAAAACATATAATTATATACGCAAAAATCTCAAATTAACTAAGCAAGTTTGTAAGTTAATATGCGTTATATTAAAAAAGATTCTAAACTAATATAAATATATGATAAATAATATAGAAACATGTATATTGTACTAAAATTATAAATTATTAATATATATACAAATTTTAAATTTACTAAGCAAGTTTCTGAAATTTTTATATTCTATTTTAAAAAGATTTTAAATTAATATGAATATATAATAAATAATATAGAAATATATATTAAATGATAAATTTCTAAATTTATATTAAAATATTCCAAATTTAGAAACATTCATATCCTACCATTTTAAAATATTCTAAATAAATTTATATTTTATTATAAATATTATAAAATAACATATATTCTATTTTAAAGTAAAATATTATATTGTATATAATTAGTTTTTAGGGTTTATTAATAATTTAAAATATCATATTTATGTTTTTATGAAAATACAGCTTGTCAATCTATACAACCCACTAAATTTTCAAGTTGTCATATACGGTCTAAAAGTGAAAAAATGACCATTACGACCATCAAATTTCAGGCATGCTCTAGACAAAAGGTGCAATTATATGTGTTATCATCACAAGGTTTTAATTGAATTGATTACTCTACAACTTATACACATCAATTTTTAGTTGGACAAAATAGATGCTACAAATATTCAAGGTGGACTTCCCATATTTTCAAAAATGCATTTTCTAGGTGAACTATTGTGAAATGACATAACAAATAATTTACAAAGAGCTTCAAAATGATGCTTCAAAGTTGTCATCTTGTCTAGGCTTTTAGGATGTAGAATCATGAAGTTTTTAGCCTTAGAATTTATGCATGGGATCAGAAACAAAGCAAATTCACGTTGCTTCTGTATTCTTGTCCAAAACTTGATATAGATTTTTTTTGGAACCATGGTATAATATTTAACAATTCTAGGTGAACAAATATGATTGCTTGAACACCAACAAACTATGATTTGGTAGAAACATCCCAAACAACACTTTTATTTCCTCCATTTTACTTTAAGTCTCTTTAGATACTCCATGGATAGTTGAGCCATGTGGTAGATTATCATCCATAACAAAACCCTGACATTTCATAATATCATATATCAACATTGTGAAGAATTGATTGAATCATTGTTATCAAAATTTGGGGAAGGTGGTTGGTCTCAACTCCTCCAGGTTGTAGTTATTGCACCTTTTGTCCCCAATCCTTCATAGCGCCTATCTACAGAGAACTTTTAGTATGCTGTCTTCAACTGAATTTTAATCTTTTAACTTTTGTGTCATGTGCCAAAGTTAGAAAATTTGAAGATTTTTTTAAAAACTGAAGAATCTTGTGAGACAAATTCACATAATTTTTTTTTGGCAAAGAAAGCATCCTAAGATGCATCAAAGTTTCTTTATATCATGCTCCATGCCCACAACATGCACTCTTCACTCAATAGGCTTCTGCAACCACACTCATGAACTATGCTTCCCATGGTGACCCTAACTCCTCTAAGGATCCCAATACACTCAAATCACACACTCATTAACATCTCAATCCATTCTTGTGACCATTCTATCTCCTTGCACCAAACTGTCTGTAATATCCCTGTTAGTTTGTAACCTTGGATCTCACTAGTCTACTCATCATGCTTGTAATTCATATAAATCTATTTAGTATTTCAACTTAATTAAATGAAATGATAATTTAAATAGAATTTATATTTCCTCTTATGAATATATTGATGGTCTCATGTCCAAATTATTAGCCTATCGAATTGGATAGGAAGAGTTTAGGATGTGACCGAGGCGCTTAGAGACCATTCCCAATAGGATCCCTCAAGGTTTATAGGTCCAAGACCAAACTATTGGGACACTGGCCCCCACCCTATTTTGGGACATAAGCTATTGGCAGGATTTACACAAGCTCTCCTTGAAGAAATTCTTATATTCCTTCCTTCTAGTTCGATAGGTGACAAATCAAAGTATATATATATATATATATATATATATATATATATATATATATATATATATAGATCTATATATATATATCTATATATATATATATATATATATATATATATATATAGATCTATATATATATATCTATATATATATATATATATATAGATATAGATCTATATATATATATATATCTATATATAGATATATCTATATATATAGATCTATATCTATATATATATATATATAGATATATATATAGATCTATATATATATATATATATATATATATATATATATATATATATATATATATATATATATAGATCTATATATATATCTATATATATATATATATATATATATATATATATAGATCTATATATATATCTATATATATATATATATAGATATAGATCTATATATATATATATATCTATATATAGATATATCTATATATATATATATATATATATATATATAGATATATATATATATATTATATATATATATATATATAATATATATCTATATATATATATAATATATATATATATATATATATATATATATGTTTGTATAATATAACATATATGATTCTTATATGTATAAGACCCTCTAAGGGTTCCTTATCAATACTGGGATTCTAATATATCCTTTGTAAAGCAATATATTAATTTACTATAAATATATTTATTATAATATTGTAAACTCTGGTTTGATTCTTAACTATCTCATTTTGTCTAAACATAATTTACTTACACCAGACTTTCTCTGAGTCTAGTGCATTCTCTATTTATCTTGGTCTCACTCCAATACGTCTTTCTATATGGTTCCATTTTCTATTCCCTCAGCTTATATACTGGTATTTGTAATATTCAGTCTGAAATAATTTCTGATATTGAATTGACTGTGATCATAAAAGGATAAGTATGCTGAGCAGTATCTAATATATTAAAAATCTCTTCCTCATGAAATATAATTTCTTATTTAATCAAATACCCAAACGTATTAAAAATATATATTCCTCTATTTTCCCTACTATTCAATGACGTTTATCTCTTAGCAGAAACCACAATTTTCTCCACATCAACCTTAATATGAAGGCCACGACTTACTCTCTTAGAAGTAATAAATCAAACTGCAAATGGAAGTTTTAGATTTTCTTCTAGTGCCCATATTAGAATATAGATCTGACCAACTTGTCTTATTCCTTCCTCATTGTCATCCAAACTCACTTCTTCGTATTTGATGATATTCAATCTGATATGTTTTTATGTTTTTCTTTTTTTTCTTTTTTCTTTTTTATCTTCCAAATCGATGCCCTTTTAATGAGTTTGGACCTTCTCTTATACCCACCAAATTGATTGGGTGGCAATCTTTTGTATTGATGATTCACATCTCTTTGACAACTGTAATTGTTCATAGGATATTATCCATTTGTTAGTAGAATATTATTTGTTACTTATTGAAGGATTCAATGCCTTTATTTCTTTGTTTAGGATATATTATATCATAATTTATTTATTGGCTTTATATTTTAATTTTATAATTACTATTATTATTTTATAATTTTTTTTAGAGAGGGGTTATCACACTGTCCATTCTAGCATAGTCCTAATAGTACAACAGTGAGAGTTTTTCAATCCTTTTCTCAGACTATTCCCAAACAACTTTGAAAACAAACTACATATCCTAATACCCTTTTCTAAGCTTGACAACATACTCCAAAACCAACCCCATGTGTTTTGGAATGATCCTCTAAAAAATTCCACTGTTACTGAATCGTGAGGGCTAATTCGACTACATTTACAAAGAAACCACTATTTGTTCTTCACTACAGACCTTGAGACTTTCAACAGAGTCCACAAATGACCCCAAAATAAGGATTCTACAACCAATTTGGTGCCATGACCATCCTAAGTGCAAAAGCCCTAATTTGCTCCTCAAAAACCCCTAAAATCTAGGGGCTTGGTCAATGTATGACCTCCCAATACCATACCATCAAATAAATGAATGATTCACCATCCTTAGGTTATCCTTTAATGGATTCCCAACACAAAAAGATCCCCTCCAGTGGCTAGATCTTCTACTGCAATAACCATGCACCATACCCTTAACCCTAAAACATTGTCCACACTCGACCAACCTCCCTTGATCTCTTGCATATGGCTTTACAAAAATACTAAAACTAGGACTTTACAATTTGTCCTTCTAGGACCCTTAATACAATATAAGTCCCCTTAATTCTATTTTAAGACCTATCCTTTAGCCTTGTAGGCCTACTATGCCAATCTAGGCATTGACTTCCTATTACATCAATTCATGCCTTTATACATTAGGCTTATTACATTGCATTATATCCAATTACATCAAAGAAAAATTGGCTTCAAACCATATTTTAATTTAAATATTGGTCCTTTATATCATTCAATCTTCATGATCCAACCAAGTGACTCTCTTTCCATGTATTTGTCATGGTGCCCTGCACCACTCAACGTTACTCCATGAGACTAATGCTGCAATCTTCAACTCATCCTTGTCTTCAAATCTTGAGTCTCTCCTCATGGAGACCTATTTGAGGGGAAAAGCCTATACACCAGCAATTTTTTTGTATGGATGGTGTAGAGTGGGTGGTTTTTATTATTGCATGAATTAAGTTTAACATAATTCAATTCAAGTATATTTAAACATAGGCCCCTTTTATGGATAAACTAGTTGAATTTTCTTGGGGACATTACAACAAGTATAGGGGACATTTCAAGACCTTAAACACCCCAAAACACCAATTTATTTCATTAATACTACCCATGATCCCATATACAATGGCAACGACATACTATACAACATTAGACTCCTCCCACTAGAGAAGGTATATGCATAGTTGATGATCATGTAGATTTTCCTAAGCACTACTGGGAGCTTACCCTGAATTAACAAATGTACTATAGTGAAAATCATCACAAGTCCATTTGTTGAAGGGTCTAGTTCCCAATAATGCTTGGTCAAATTTGCATGTTTGTCACCTGTGCATATACCTTCTCTGATCAACTCTTACATGCACACGTGAAGGATGTATATGCACATGTTTTACATGATTGTGTTTTACATAACACAATAATAATATTAGTTTGTGTTTTACATGATTGCATTCCCCAAATACATTACTAGAAAAATTTTAAACATATATAAATGGAATACTTTGTGCCTCATATACTTAAGTGGAATACACCAAGAAGTACCAAATTATGAATGCTCAATTTTTGTAATGGCAAAGCATTAGAACCATCTATTTCTACAACTTGATTTTCTATAGTCTTAATGATTTTTCTATAGTTCTAATGATTTTGAACATTGTTGACAAAGCATGTTTCTTTTTTTGATTATTTGATTGATCCTCTCACCTTTCCTTACTTTATAAATTTGACTTTTCCCATGTCCGAGTTTGTGCCAAATTGTGGAGTTCACATTCTTTTGATGGTATATTTCATTCACTCTATGTGGAATACTATTTTTTTCAATGTATTGTTGCTGGGTCTAGCTCCCAGTATTGCTTGGTCAAATCTGCATGTTTTTCACCTGTGCATATACCTTCTCTGATGAACTCTTATATGGACAGGTGATGAACATGCACATTTGCCTAAGAACTGTTGGGAGCTTACCCTGAAACACATGTAATATCTGTGAAAATTATCACAAGTACATTTGTTGTGGGGTCTAGCTCCCAGTATTGCTTGGTCAAATATGCATGTTTGTCACTTGTGCATATACCTTATCTGATCAAATCTTATATGCACAAGTGATGAACATTTAGATTTTGCTAAGCACTACTAGGAATTGACCCAACAACACATGTACTATTGTGAAAATCATCACAAGTCCATTTTCTGATCGGTCTAGTTTCCCAGTATTGCTTGGTCAAATCTGCATATTTTTCACTTGTTCATATACCAAATGATGAATTCTCAATTGTTGTAATGGAAAATCATCAGGACCATCCATTTCTAGAACTTTATTTTCTATAGTCTTAATGATTTTTCTATAGTCCTAATGATTTTTCTTCTTTCTTGTCTTTTGTCCCTTTTTTATTTCCCATGTCTGTGCTTGGTGACATGATTTTGAACATTGTTGACAAAGCACATTTGTTTTTTTTATTGTGGGGTTCACCATTTTATTTCAGCTTGATATTTCATTCATTTTTCATATACACAGAGACTACACATGCTGATAAAAAAATGAGCTATTTGATTTAGGTTTACTGTTCATGACTTTAAATGGTCAATACTTCTGATGGTACTCCTTGGTGTATTCCATTTAAAAATAATCATGTTTCTATGGTTGTGATAAATGTCCCTTTGTGTTGAGAAAATGGTTGTTCAGTGTCTATATCTGTAGGTTGCAAACAAATCATCCTTCTTTCACCAATATTCTAGTCAATGTAGAAGTAACAAGTCATTCCATTCAAGAAAGACCATGTTTGATAATATCAGCCCAGAACAAAATAAGGAGTATGCAAAATTCAGTGTATAGTTTTGTAAAATTGGCCTTGTTGATGATGATTATGAAGAAGATTTGAAAATGTTGCACCAATCTGAATTGGATCAATCATCATTTTCAAATCTTCTTCATCAATCACCATCAGCCATTTTCCAAGAGAAAAAACCTTTCTCTATATGAATTTTGGTTTAAATTTCCCTATAATCTAATTGGTAATTTGAATCCATCAATGGAAACTTACAATCCTAAATAATTAGTATACCATTGATGGCTTCATAAATATTAAGTGAAAGGGATTTTTCTGATCTGGAACCCCCTTTGGTGATGATCCTACGCAGTTCCACATAGACTCAAAATGTGCCTTAGAAGATTGGTTCTTTACTTTACTAGAGCCACAAATATTCTTTACATTGCTGGAGGTCATGTGGTTATAGTTACAAATTTAATTGGAGACATTACAAATTATCACAATGGTTGTTCAGTGACTGTATTTTCCATTAGAGCCACTTCATATGCACAGGTGATGAACATGCAAATTTTCCTAAGCACTACTCGGAGATTACCTAGCAACACATGTACTATTGTGAAAATCATCACAAGTCCATTTGCTTCTGGGTCTAGCTCCCAGTAATTCTTGGTCAAATCTGCATGTTTGTCACCTATGCATATACCTTCTCTGGTCAACTCTTATATGCATAGGTGAAGGTTGATCAACTCCAATCTTCTATTTGTATCTATATGTTATCAAAACAGTTCCATTGAGAATCTTGTCTACTTGATATATTTCAATTGTTAAAGAAATTGTTAAATAAATTGGCATTTGAGTTTTTATTCATTGGTTGTGTGATTAGAGAATACTTTGCATGATTGCATTCCCTAAATCAT
The DNA here is from genome assembly GCA_027943335.1 of Chamaecyparis obtusa. Lineage (NCBI taxonomy): Eukaryota > Viridiplantae > Streptophyta > Pinopsida > Cupressales > Cupressaceae > Chamaecyparis > Chamaecyparis obtusa. Next base: position 166,619 of record BSBK01003386.1, read on the forward strand.
TACTGGAAAAATTTTGAACATATCTAAATGGAATACTTTGTGCCTGACATACTTAAATGGAATACACCAAGAAGTATCAAATGATGAATGCTCAATTGTTGTACCAATCTGAATTGCCATGTTGATGATGATTATGAAGAAGATTTGAAAATGTTACACAAATCTAAACTGGATCAATCATCATTTTCAAGTCTTCTTCATGAATCACCATCAACCATTTGGTGATGATCCTACGTTGTTCCAAATAGACACGACATGTTCCTTAGAAGACTTTTAATCTCACAACAACTGAGAAACATAAATGTAGGCATCATGGTCACAATTCTTCAAAGATACAACATAAATAAGTGGTATACCCAGATGATGCAACATAAATAGTACTCCTTTGGTTTTGAGTTGACACTGTAGGATCCAAAAACTATAGATAACGATGGATTTTGGTCCCTATCTTGATTGGTTTTTGGACCCTACAATGTCAACTTAGAACTAGAGGAGTAGTGGTTGTGTTGCATCGTCTGGGTATACACTCAATTATGTTGTATCTCCAAAGAATTGTAACCATGCGTGATGCCTACATTTATGTTTCTCCATTTTTGTGTCCCAGGACCCCTTATGACCCCTAAAGACCTTTTATGATCCCTAATAATACATCCTAGAGGTCTTAAAGTGTCGTAAGAGGTCATAAGAGGCTCCTAGGAGGGGCCAGATGAGATTCCACCTTCACGTGGTTGGCCCTGTTAAGTAGAAAATTTTAAACTATTCTCAAAATAAAGAGAAGCTCAATATTTTAAGGTCCCAGGGACAAATTGTTTTTGTTCATATAAGTCTTTAGTTTATGAAACCATCCAAACTTGTTATGCTTCTGCAGCTCATCAACACTCGAGGTCTGAAGGAAACAAGAGAATTTGAAGAGTCACGAGTCTTAAGATTTTACTTAATATAACCAAACTTCATTTAATGGTACATTCAAACATGAAACAAACCATTCTTAAACCAGTGATTTAAATTAAAATAGTAAACCAAAGGACAACAAACTTAATTGCATTAAATTGATGTGTTGTGAAAAGAAATGAACCACAAGTAAATGTAGTAAGTGTAACTAATATCGCTTTGGAGAAATGCAATAAGATTGTTTGACATAGTAAGCCAAACTATTAATATGCAATAATATGCATTGTGCACCTTTGGTGATGATCCTACGTAGTTCCACATAGAAATGACATGTTCCATAGAAAACTTTTAATCTCACAACAGCTGAGAAACATAAATGTAGGCATCATGGTCACAATTCTTCGGAGATACAACATAATTAAGTGGTATACCCAGATGATGCAATGCAAATAGTACTCCTTTGGTTCTAAGTTAACACTGTAGGATCCAAAACCCATAGATAACGATGGCTTTTGGTCCCTATCTTGATTGGATTTTGGACCCTACAGTGTCAACTTAGAATCGGAGGAGTAGTGGTTGTATTGCATTGTCTGGGTATACACTCAATTATGTTGTATCTCCAAAGAATTATGACCATGTGTGATGCCTACATTTATGTTTCTCAGCTGTTGTGTCCCAAGACCCCTTATGACCCCTTATGACCCTTTACGATCCCTAAGAATATATCTTAGAGGTCTTAAAGTGTTGTAAAGGGTCATAAGAGGCTCCTAGGAGGGGCTAGATGAGCTTCCACCTTCACGTGGTTGACCCTGTTAAGTAGAGAATGTTAGAATATTCTCGAAACAAAGAGAAGTTCAATATTTCAAGATCCCATGGACAAAATTTTTTTGTTCATAGTCTTTAGTTTATGAAACTATCCAAACTTGTTACGCTTTCGCAACTCATCATGAACACTGGAGGTCTGAAGGAAACAAGAGAATTTGAAGAGTCATGAGTCTTAAGATTGTACTTAATATAGCCAAACTTCATTCGATGGTACATTCAAACATGAGACAAACCATTCTTAAACTGGTGATCCAGATTAAACTAGTAAACCAAAGGATGACAAACTAAAGGAATGCATGATTGTTTCACATAGTAAGCCAAACTAATAATGCTTTGAAGGAATGCATGATTGTTTGACATAGTAAGACAAATTATTAATATGCAATAATATACATTGTGCACCTCATGGAGGGATTTTACAATAGAATATATATATATATATATATATATATATATATATATATATATATATATATATATATATATATATATATATATATATATATATATATATATATATATATATATATATATATATATATATATATATATATATATATATATATATATATATATATATATATAACTCAATTTGTCATCGCTTTTTCGACGAACATGACTATTTTCTTCAATGTCGAAGCTATACTCAGGACGTATACAATAGTTGATAATTCGACCAAGGTTGGTAAAAAATGATGAATGCTGGTAATATCGTAGCTGGCAATTTGGACATTGTTTTTAGTCAAAATTTTGATCAAATGGTGAGTCAAATATTCAAATTTTAAGGGAATGTCCGGAAAAATCGACAAAGAAAATTTGTCAACACGAATGGTCATTCTATTGACCATTGTGCGTCAAAAAATAGACCAATGAGTGTAAAAAATAAGGCTAAAATTTACTAGTGTAGTCAGCCATGACGAATCTTCTACAGATCGTCTTTTCTATTTGACTAGATATTCTTCATATGTCTTGTTCCTTGTGCTTTTGGAAACACAACTACCTAGTATATCCTCAATCTCCTTGGTAGCTGAAGTAGTTGTTGGAATACTCCATTGTGCTTTTGTGATCTCATCTTCAACACCCCCTTCATGATACTCTGTCAGATCTGAAATGTTAAATACTAGTGAAATATTCAGCTCAGTAGGAAACTCTACTTCATAGGCATTTCTTGAATCATGCTTCGTCAGTATCTTACATGACCCAAACTTCTTCATTTTTAGCTTGTTATATGTACCTACTGGAAATAACTCCTTCTGCAAATGAACCATGACTTCATCCCCAACATGAAATTCCTTGTGCCTCCTTTTTTCATCTGCCTTAGCCTTATACTACGTATTCATCTTGGTAATGTGCTTCCTCACCTACTCATGGATGTTCTTCAAATGTTCTACAAAATCCTCAGCTTCAGCACTACTTATCTTTCCTTTGTCTATCTTCCTCAACTCAGATGCATTTCTGGGACTACTTCCATATACAATCTAGAATGGTGATTTACCAGTGCTCCTATTAACAAAATTATTGTATGAAAATTTTACTTGTGGTAAAATCAAATCTCATCATGTTAGCTTATCTCCAACCAAACATCTCAGCAAATTTTCCAAACTCATATTGGCCACCTCTGTCTATCCATTAGTTTGTGGATGATGTGATGAACTTAACTTCAAATCTATCTTTAGCTTCTTCCACAATGTACGCCAGAAATATCCAACAAACTTAGTGTCTCGGTCTGAAACTATGCTTTGTGGTAGACCATGTAGTCTCACCACTTCTTTGAAAAATAATTCCGCTACATGAAAAACATCATTCCTCTTCTTGCAGGAAATGAAATGTGTCATTTTTGAAAATCTGTCAACTACCACAAAAATTGAATCATGTCTCCGATGAGTCCTTGGTAAACCAAGAACAAAATCCATACTAATATCTTCCCATGGATTCTCTGGTACATGTAATGGATGATACAACCTTGTATTCTTCTTTGCTCCTTTTTCCATTTGACATACTCTGCAACTCTGTACAAACTTTTTGACATATTGCTGCAACTGTGGCTAGTAACATTTCTCACTAATCAAAGCAAGGATTTATCTTGACCAAAATATCCAGCCAATCCTCCACTATGCTTCTCCTTGATGAGATTCTCCCTCATAGAATTTCGTGATGCAGAAATGACTCCCTCTAAATAGCATACCATCCTAGATGATGAAATCCAACCACTTCATTCTGTCTAGAGTAGTAGATTTTGTACAAGCTTTCCAAGCTTCACCAAAATCAAGATCCTCTGGATACAAACTCTTGAGTTCCTTGAACCCAACCACCTCAATCTACATCTCTGTTAGCAAAAGTTTCCTTCTACTAAGCGCATTTGCAACCCTATTATACTTTCCACTCCTATGTTTCAAAACAAATGTACAACTCTACAAAAACTCAACCCATTTCAAATGCCTTTGATTCAACTTTCCTTGACTATTCAAATATTACAAATTTTGATGATCCGTATATATAAAAAAAATCCTTACGAAGAAGATAATGTCTCCACTTTTTCAATGCATGAACTATAGCATAAAATTCTTGATCATAATCAGAATATTTCCTCTTGGCATCATTTAACTTCTCACTGAAATAAGAAACAAGTTTACCTTCTTGGCTCAAAACAACTCCTATTGAAGTAACACTAGCATCACAGTCTACTTGAAGCACCTTATTAAAATATGAAATTTCTAAAATAGGTTATTCTGTAACTTTTTGTTTCAACTGTTTAAAACTCTTATCTGCCAATGTAGTCCACTAAAACTCTTTTCTATCTCCTCTCATTGTTTCAGTCAAGGGTCCATAAACACTACTAAAACTCTTGATAATTTTTTTGTAAAATATATCCAAACCATAAAAATATCTTACCTTAGTAGCACTCCTTGGAGTAGGCCATTCAATGATAACCTTCACTTTCTTTGGGTCCATTTTTAGACCTTCTACTGAAACTACAAATCCTAGATACAATAACTCCTTCAAAAAATTGCACTTCTTCAAATCAATCGATAATTTCTCTTCCCTTAACTTCTCAAACACCCTAAGAATATGTATTATATGCTCCTCCAATATTTTACTAAAGATCAAAATATCATCTAGGTAAAAAATGACAAACTTACCTAGAAATTCTTTCAGAACCTCACTCATGAGCCACATGAAAGTGTTCAGTGCATTGGTTAGCCCAAAAGGCATGACTAACCATTCATACAACCCTTCCTTTGTCTTGAAAGTAGTCTTCCACTCATCTTCTTCTTTTATCTGAATCTGATGATATCCACTCTTCAGATATATCTTTGAGAAATACACAGCTCCACTCAAACAATCCATAATATCATCCATCCGTAGAAATGGAAACCTATAATTGATTGTGATCTTTTTTATAGCCCTAGAATTTGTACACATCCTCCATTGTCCATTATTCTTTGGTGCTAATACTATTGGTACAACACATGGACTGAGACTCTCTTGAATTAACCCCTTCTACAATAACTCCTATGCTTGTCTATTCAACTCTTCACTTTCTGCTGGTGTCATTTTGTATGCTGCCTTATTTGGAAAACTGGCTCCTGAAATCAAGTCCATATGATGACTTGTTTGAGTTTTAGGTGACTCTACAACACCCCCAGGATAAAATGCAAGACCAAGATAACTTCCACAAGAGATTGACAAGAAAATTGCATTAAGATGCAAGAAAGATATTATTGATAATGGACATGATTAAAATGTACATAATAGGCCTCTTTATATAGGAAAGGCAATAAGAAATAATGATAAGAAGTTGATAATCTATCACCTATGCAAGGTGTAATCACATGTCCACCAAATGTGGATCATCCTCCAGTATGCATTGAAGTATGTGCAATAGGATGAGGATGATAATGTGATATGAGCACTAAAGGTGGATCTCACACCTAAAGTAGAATTTCTCCTACACCATGTGCTTAATTGAGGTGAAAACTCCCAGGTGCCTCAGTGAAAAATTACTATGCAATGCATTATCCTAAGTAAGATTAAGTTAAGTGTAATTAGGAATATTTAATTATACCAAAACCCCCCCTTAAGTGTAACTTAGGGGAACACACTTAAACTCACACTTGCAAGATGGGTCCCAGCTACTAGGCCATGTTAAGTACCCATGTAGAATATGCAATGCAATACATGAAATGCAAAAAATCTCATAAAGTGGAGAAAAAAGGAAAAACTCATGGGAAAAACCCTCCCCCAAAAGAGAGAAGAAAACACAAGATGCATGGATGGATGGAGTACTCAAGACCCTCCAAGAACTACATACATCATGTATATACAAAGAATTATCCCCCCATAAGAAGGATAGTTGGAAACATGATATCCCCCCCCAAAATGAAGAATCTCTTATAAAAATGGTGAGTTTTTGAAGACAATGTATAGTCCAATGACTACAAACAACATTTCTCTCCTTGGGAAGAAGATATACCAAATACAAATGTAGGAATGCTTCCCATTCTGGATAGGAACTAGGAAGTGGAGTCCAAATTAAGTATGATGTTGATACCATGAACCAATCCATATCCAAATGAAAGAAGGAAGAAGGTCTTCAAATATGCTTCTCTAAAGACTGAATAGGCCTCTCCAAGCTCAAAGAATCTATCACACCATCAAACTAAACCATGAAATGTGACAAACCAAGTGAAGGAGAAGAATCAATCATGTCAATCTCCAAAGAAGGTGAAAAAGTATCTCCAACTACGATGAAACTGTCATCAAAGAGAAGAGAAACCCCCTCAAGTATGTCTCCCAAATTAGCAATATGAGACTCCACAAGCAATGGACCAATGTCTAGAAAATAAGAATCTCAATCAGGAAGACAAATAGATATCTCTTGCAATGACTCACTGGAATCACCAACAAGAGATGATTGTGTGATCTCAACTGGAGAAGTGGGAGCTGAAGAAGGAGTCAATGGATCATCCTCGCTCTTAATTGTTGCAAATTATTCAATCTTGTTTAAGGTATAATCATCATAGGGAATGTTATCTGCATCATCAAGAGGAATGAGGCAATCTAAAGAAAGATCATCTAGAAATGCAGGAACATGTGGATCACCAAAAATATCCCAAATGATTGTCCAAATTATGTGTGGACACTGAACACCTCTAAATTTAGGGTAGATATCATAGAGGAGACACAAGCTGATGCTACTAATAACCAAATTTATAATATGAGCATACTTTTCTCCCCAAACATATTTCTTCCCCTGTGACCTTGGCTTAGGAATGAGTCCATAAAGATGAAGCAAGAGATTAAGCCATCTACAATGTGTGATGAATCTATTTTCCCATGACTCATAATTATCCTTAGTCAAAAGTACTACTATAGGATGTGTTTCATAACCCATGATTACATTAATGATACACTTCTCTCATTACAAATTGAGATCAACAAATTATTACACTCCACAATCAGACTATAATAGACTTGTTGAACTACAACTGATTTGAAATCTGATTGAAGAATCTGTGATTAAAGATCACTAAGGAGATGTTGATTAGATATGTAATTTGATTAAATCAGTATTATGTTGTCATTGATGTCAACTAGTTTGACAACACTTATCTTGTAAGTTACTATACCGAGACATCTGAAGAAAGGTGAAAGAGATGAAGAATAGAGAAATCTACATGAAGAAAGATGTACATGACAGATGAGGATAAGGAACACATTGAGTAACTTGTTGATGAGTCTATGACTTGATGATATTGACTTTAAATTAACAACATTAGATTTTCACAATCCATTAGTAATACATTTATGAATTTCTGGATTCGATTGTGTGCGTATTTTTAGCATCAACGTTTTGGATCACACTCTGTGATCCATCATCAGGATAGAGAAAGTGCCAGGAAGAATAGTAAAAATGCAGACAAGGCCTCACCCAAGAGAAATATGAAGTATAGAGTTGAAAGACACAAAGCAGTGTTGTTGGTAAATGAAGCATTTCCAATAGACACGGATGGAGTATAGTGTATACCGATCATAGTATTAACCGAGCAGTGTTCACCGACGCATTTTTTTGTTAACCGAGTGGAACAAAATGAATTAAATGATTAGTTTAGTTGATAAGATTGATGAGTTGCCAAGTGTATAACATTGAGGTAACAGATAATATTTTTTACATAGATCAATGACTGATGAAATTCAGGGAAGGTCTAACAAAGAAGATTGAAACGTGTTATTGACACAAGTACCGAGAAAGTTTGAAGCAAAAAAATCTATGAATATGGTTAAGTAGAAAAATTTGATGGTAGAGAAGAAAATGATTTACTTGTCTATATAAGAGAACAAGATTTCTTTATGGAAGAAGCTAGAAGAAGTAGAAACTGTAGGAATATTGCGTGAACAAGGTTTTCATGCATTCTGATCATACTGGTTAAGTAAGAACCAAGCCGCAGAATGATTACCGAGCTACAAAGAGAAATTACCGACGGATAGTAAGTTGATACAGTATTGAATCTGAAGTGAAATATTGATTAGAAGGATTTGTATGGACTAAATATTGATTTGTAATTTGCAATTGAAGTTGTATTAAGGTAGGTCATTTACTGTTACATATTTAACCATTGTATATAGTCAAAATCTCTTAACCGAGTGGACTCTAAAAGTCTTATGATGTATCATTCATAGAATGAACATTTTTATCTTGTCAACCCCATAGTGAATGCTGGTTGGATGATAAATTCTAGTCTAAAATCCTCTAACAAGGTCACACCTGACAGTGTGTTTGTAAACTTTTAATAGGGTTGGGTCTTAATTGACCTCACTTCAGAAGAGTGAACAATTTTGGGTTACCGGTCCTAGGTGGTTTTTCCCTTTATAGGGTTTCCACGTTAAATCTCTTGTGTTATGTGTTGATTGTGATATTTGTTTGTTATCATTCTTTACATGTTACATGTTAGATTTGATCGGTAAACTATTATGATATTAGACTGGTAATCGGTAAAAGCACAAATAGTGAAAGTTTTATTGTTTACCGATGAGCAAAAATTGAAGAAATAGTTTTGAATTATACATTTTGTTTTGGGACACTAGATAACTGATTCACTCCCCCCCCTCTCAATTATTCTAACAATTGGTATCAGAGCTAGGGTTGCTTGGAATAGAGTTTTAAGGACTTAAGCATAAAGGTCTCAAGATATATAAGAGGGAAGTACCGAAACTAAACAAAGAGAATGTTCCAGTATGGAAAAGAAGAATGAAGTTGCACATATCTGGAATTGGGAACTCTGCACTAGATCTAATGGAGAATGGCTACATACAACCGCCCACTGGTCCCTTAACTCTTGATCAATTGAAGGACAAGCATGAACACAATGTTACTATGATGGAACTTGTTGCTACTTGTACTGATGCTGAATTTGAAGATATCAAGACATGCACGACTGCCAAAGGAATGTGGGATAAATTAACACAAATATACAGTGGAGATCTGAATGTCAAAAGAGCCCGAGCTGAAAGTCTGAGAGGCAAATTTGATGATATGAGAATGAAAGAAGGTGAGAACATTGTCCAATATTCAAATAGACTCAAAGAGGTGGTACATGCTATTAGAGCATCTGATGGAGTAATTGATGATGAAACAGTGATAAGAAAGATTCTCAGAACTTTGCTACCAGTTTATGCAATCAGGATTTCTGCAATTCATGAAACAAGAGGTACATCCAACCTTACTCTTGACACTCTGATTGGTAAACTTACAACCTTTGAATTAAACAACTTTGATAACAGTGTTGTTCTTTCTGTTGAATCCGCTTTCATGTCTTCTTTGAAGATTGGAAAATCTACCAGGAATAGTAAGAATTGCGATAGTGATGACAATACCAATGATGAACTTGATGAGCTTGAAGCACTTATGGCCAGAAGACTGCCCAAAGGAAAAGGAAGGTATAGAGGTAAGCTACCTTTGGCATGCTTTAACTGTAAAGAAGTTAGTCACATCACTGCTAGATGTCCTCAGAAGAAAGATGATGATAGATCCAAAGATCGATATGAAGGAAGCTATGGGAGAAGAGTCAACAAAGGCTACCGACACAACAACAGAGACAACCGAGATGAAAAAGGAAAAAAAGTATGTTACATAGCCGAAGATATTGAAACCGAATCTGATTCTGATGATGATATAGAAGTTGTACCCTTCATTAATCAAATGCCAAAAAATTGAATCTCTTACATGGCTGCAATGAAATGGTTGAAATCAAATGTCTATTCCTCTTGACGCTTGCTTGGGTTTGAGAAGAGCAACGTGGAAGAGAAGAAGATGCCATGACTTACAAGCTAGATGCATATAGGGGGTGTCCACATACAACTTCCCTCCTTACCGCCTCCTTCAGCACTCTGCTTGCAGACTATGCCAAAATGAAATAAAATGAAATGTGCCGATAGGCGGGATATATGTATAAAATTTGACTTTTTTTTTTAACTTCTATTCCTATGTTGGTCAGAATTATAACCACTCTTTAGGGTCGTAATTCTGACCAACACGAGAATAGAAGTAAAAAATAATAATTTTTTCTTCTATAAACCGACCATGGAAAATCATTTTATAACTTGGTCGGAAATGTTGGTCTAAAAAGTGGGTCAAATGTACTAGTGAAAGAAATCAAAAGGATACCATTTCTAAACCCTTCAGTTATGAATAATCAAGGAAATAACACATCTGAACTGATGGTTACGAAGAGCTAATATAGTTTACAAGATTAAGAGAATACCAAATTGATATGGATTTTGATGAATATGATATGCCCCAAGCGATGAGGACTTTGTTGAAGTCAGCAATTAGACATGGTTGTCTTGATTGTTGAAGAAGATTTGATTGACAGATTTGATAATTGTTAATGATATAGAATACCATGCTCCCTTCGAGATTAAAATCAAAATCTGGCGAGAAAGCCAGTTTGAATTGATATGTAGCGATGTGATCGACTGTAGAAGTGGTTATATACGTCCGGGGATGCATTCTGCATTATGTAGAGGTCATGTTGACCAAGTTTGACCAAATTTGACCATGGGTTAACCATGGTTGACCAAGTTGAAATTCTAAAATTTTGATATTAGATGATCAAATAGGTTGAGTTCTAGATTCCTGTAATGTCGTGAAAGTCGATTATGCAAGTAGTCGACTGTCTTGGGTCCAAAATTTTAAATCATGGGTTTGACAAGGTAAATGATCTCAGATTTTGATTTTGACCCTGAAAATGGATTTAGGATGTCTAAATTACCTAGGGGTGTTGTTTTCACGCAAATCAGAGCACTTTGAAAAATTAGGTCAAAACCTATATAAGACGAAAATGGGTAATTTTCAAATCATTTTCACTATTGACTTTTGAGATTTTGCAGAGCCTTTAGAGAGTGAAAATGGTGGTCCTAGTCTCCTTACATCATTTTGAGTGTTCTCATCAGTATTAGTGGACCTCTGATCACTTCTTGAATTCAATTTAGCACATGTTTTAATGTTTTTTTTAGGATTTTTTAGTCTTTTACACATTTTTTATTTTTGCTTCACAGGTTTTCGTACGACAACTTGTAGAGTGTCGTACAATAATTCAAGTCAACTTCAAATGTTGTGTCTATTACTGTATAGTTTCATATGGGAGGTACCCATATCTCATACAACATTTCATCGAATCCCACAGTTTTTGTATGACAACTTGTGGAGTGTCGTATGAAAGCCAAATGTCGTATGGGTGGATGTATAGTGTCGTACGACACTTGACACCAGTTTTAAAATTTTTGAAATGTCATATGGAAAATAGCGAGTGTTTTTAAGGTTGTTAACGTATTTTTTCAAAAAAATTAATTGCTTAGCTGGATTTAATGACATTTAATACACCTTGTAACATGTTCCATTTTTCAATTTACGTGCATTTGGTAGTGATTTTGAGTGAGTTTCTAATGTCACTTTCTCTTTTTGTGCTTTGCAGATGAGGTATCCCAATATCCATGTTTGTCTCTCGCATCCATCCACCCAGAGGCTATGTATCTCACTTCCGGATCCACTTAGAGTTCATCTACCTGCCTGTGGATTCAAGCATCTGATTGGTTTTCCCGAGATTAGGGCAAATCATAGTTTGATTACTACGATGATTGAGAGGTTTCACTCGAAGACCCATACATTTCATCTCCTAATAGGGGAGATTACCATCACACTTGAGGATGTGTATCACATCCTTCACATCCCATTCCATGGTCCGCACCCTGATTACCTTAGTTTAGGGAACACAGGTCTATAGGCTTTCTGCACCATCTTTGGAGAAGATGAGTAGATTGCCCAACAGATACCCTAGGATACATTGGTATAGAGGTATGGGTAGACACATCACCTAGAGTGTATCATTGCAGATATGATAGGGGGTGTGATTATGTCATACCATCAGTAGAACAATTTTTTGATGGGGTGGGCTCCCATGGTTCAGCGGTTTATGGCACATCTTGCAGAGTTCGGTTGGGGTCAGTGCTTACTAGCTCACATGTTTTCAGAGATGCACGAGGCTATTTACCACGAGGGTAAAAGCTTCGCTAGCAGAGTCATAGTACTACAAGTGTGGGCATGGGAGAACATCCCTATCTACATGCCCATTTGTGGAGATGAGAGGCAGCCACAAGAGCCTCTTATATATAGGTACATTGGCTATGTCACATAGGCCAGGATGAGATAGACAAAGTACTAGAGGAGAGTACTCGATGACATGATAATGGTCGTATGGAAACCATGCTTGCAGATTGAGTCATGACCCACTTCTCGGGAATAGTTTAGTTATTTCTATCAGAGCCACATATTGATTGGTCGATATACCAGTATCTTGGAGAGATTTTTTATTACACAGGTGTGGAGGTAGTATGGCCTCGTACAGGATCTTCTCCAAGAGTTCACATCATATGCGAGATAGGTTCAGGAGATGGGATTGGGTTGGGATCCCCATTTGTCTTATGTTATTTGTGATGAACTACAACTGATTTGGAACCTAATTGAAGAATCTATGATTTAAGATCACTGAGGAGTTGCTAATTAGATATGGAATATGATTAAATCAGTATTATGTTGTCATTGATGTCAACTAGTTTGACAACACTTATCTTGTAAGTTACTATACCAAAGCATCTGAAGAAAGGTGAAAGAGATGAATAATAGAAATATCTACATGAGGAAGATGTATATGTCAGATGGGGATAAGGAATACATTGAGTAAATTTTTGATGAGTCTATGACCTTATGATATTGACTTGATTACGTTGCATTCATCTATGATGAAGAATAGAGCTGAAAGACACAAAGTAGTGTTGTCGGTAAATGAAACATTTTAGTATACACCAATGGAGTGTAGTATATACTAAGCATAGTGTTAACCGAGCTTGTGTTCAGCGACACATTTCTTTGTTAACCGAGCAGAACAAAAAGGAATTAAATGATCAGTTTAGCCGAGAAGGTTGATGAGTTGGAAAGTGTATGAAATCAAGGTAATAGATAATGTTTGTTATGAAGATCGACGGCTAACATAATTCAAGGAAGAACTAATGGAGCAGATTGAAATGTGTTATTGACACATCAGCTGAGGAAGCTTAAAGAAGAGAAATCAACGAAGATGATTAAGCAGCAAAATATGATGGAGGAGAAGAAAATGATTTACATGTCTATATAAGAGACTGATGATTTCATAATGAAATATCACCAGAAGAAGAAGATACTACAGAGTTATCGCGTGAACAAGTTTTTATGCATTCTGATCATAACAGTTAGTGAGAACCGAACTCGAGAGCAATTACCGAGCGACAAAGAGTAATTACCAACGGACAGTAAGTTGATACATTGTTGAATCTAAAGTGTTACATTGATCAGAAAAATTTGTATGAGCCAAATATTGATCTGTAATCTGCAATTGAAGTTGTATTAAGGCAGATCATCTACTGTTACATATTTAACCATTGTACATAGTCAAATCTCTTAACCGAGTGGACTATAAAGTCTTTTTATGTATCATTCATAGAATGAACATTGTTATCATGTCAACCCCATAGTGAATGATGGTTGGATGATAACTATTGGTCTAAAATCCTCTAACAAGGTCACACCTAATAGTGTGTTTGTAACCTTTAATAGGGTTGAGTCTTCATCGACATCACTTTAGAAGAGTGAATATTTTTGGGTTGCTGGTAGGTGGTTTTTCCCTTCACAGGGTTTCCACGTTAAATCTCTTATGTTATGTGTTGATTGTGATATTTGTTTATTATCATACTTTGCATATTACATGTTAGATTTGATCGGTAACTACTATAAAGTTTAGACTAATAATCAGTAAAAAGAATAGACAGTGAAAGTATTTTATGTTTACCAAGTAGCTGAAGTTGAAGTAATTGTTTTGGATTATACATTTTGTATTGGGACAATGATTAATTGATTCACCCCCCTCTCAGTTATTCTAACAATTGGTATCAGAGTTGTGGTTGCTTAGAATAGAGTTTTAAGGACTTCAACACAAAGGTCTCAAGATGTATAAGAGGGAAGTGCCAACACTGAACAAAGAGAACTTCATAGTATGGCAAAGCTAGATGAAGTTGCACATATCTAGAATTGGGAATTCTGCACTAGAACTGATGGAGAATGGCTACATTGAACCTACCCTTGGTCTCTTAACTCTTGATCAACTGAAAGACAGGCATGAACACAATATTACTATGATGGAACTTGTTGCTACCTATACCGATGTCGAATTTGAAGACATCAAGGGATGCACTACTGCCAAAGCTATGTGGGAAAAACTTGCACTAATATATAGTGGAGATTTGAATGTTAAGAGAGCCCGAGCTGAAAGCCTAAGAGGCAGATTCGATGATATGAAGATGAAGGAAGGTGAGAACATTGTGTAGTACTCAAATGGACTAAAAGAGGTAGTACATGCTATTAGAGCATCTGATGGAGTTATTGATGATGAAATAGTAATAAGTAAGATTCTCAGAACTTTACTGCCAGATTATGCAATCAGGATCTCTGCAATTCATGAAACAAGGGCTACATCCAACCTTACTCTTGACACCTTGATTGGTAAACTTACAACCTTTGAATTGAATAAATTTGTTCCTTTTTTGGAATTTTCTTTCATGTCTTCTTTGAAGATTGGTAAGTCTAGCAGGAAAAATAAGAATGATGATAGTGATAGCAATACCGATGATGAACTTGATGAGCTTGAAGCTCTTATGGCCAGAAGGTTATCCAAAGGTAAATGAAGATATAGAGGTAAGCTACCTTTGGCATGCTTTAATTGTAAAAAGGTTGGCCACATCACTGCTAGATGTCCACATAAGAAATATGATGATAGATCCAAAGACCGATCAGAAGGAAGCTATGGGAGAAGAGTCAACAAAGGCTACCGACACAACAATAGAGACAATCGAGATGAAAAAGGCAAAAAGGTATGTTACATAGCCGAAGATATTAAAACCGAATCTAATTCTGATGATGATATAGAAGTTGTATTTGTTGCTATTAAAGATGAATCAGAGGAGGAAGAGAAACATGAAGAGACATCACTGATCTCTAAAGTAAGCAGAAATGATACATGGATCATAGACAATGGTTGTACACATCATATGACCAGTGATGTAGATAAGTTTGATCATCGTGTTGAATATAATGGAGGATCCGTGAGAATGGGAAATGATGCACCTTGTATGGTAAGAGGTAAAGGCTCGCTCATGATCAATGATAGATCACAATGTGAAAATGCATACTGGGTAGATGGACTAAACTATAATTTGTTAAGTGTGGCTTAGCTGAACAATTCAGGCCATCGACTGGCTTTTGAGAGCAAAAAGGTGAAGATCTATGATGATGGAGGAAGACTGGTCAGAACTGGTACACAATCCAGAGTTAATCTATTCTATCTTGATATGGATCGGTCTTCTTGTCTATTATTAAAGGATGAAGATGCTTGGTTGTGGCACAGAAGGTTATGCCATGTGAACTTTGACAACATGATCAAGATTAGTAGAAAGAAAAGAGTTAGAGGATTGCCTAACTTGACAAAACCTGATCATGCCATGTGCCATGAATGTCAGAAAGGTAAGATGACTAAATCTAGTTTTAAAAGCAAAGACTATTCAATAAATAAGATACTTGACTTGGTTCATACCGATCTATGTGGTCCTATGAGAACTCAGAGCTATTCTAGTTATAAATATTTTATTTTTTTTGTTGATGACTATACTAGACTGATGACTGTTATGTTCCTAAAAGAGAAATTTGAAGCTTTCAAAATGTTTAAGTGATATAAAGCTAAGGTACAAAAAGAAATTGGAAAGGAAATAAAATGCTTAAGATCTGATAGAGGAGGTGAATTTATCTCTGATGAATTTACTAATTTTTGTAATGAGCATGGAATCAAAAGGCAAGTATCTACACCGAGGACACCTCAGCAAAATGGCATTGCTCAAAGGAGGAACAAGTCTATAATTGACTGTGCTAGAACATTGATGATATAGAAGAATGTTGCCCAGACATATTGGAGGGAAGTTGTCAGTACATCTGTGTATGTTCTTAACCAAGTACAACTGAAGAAGGACTCCAACTGAACACCTTATGAACTATAGTTTGGACACAAACCTACTGTAAGTTATTTCAGAATTTTTGGAAGTAAATGCTTTATTTTGAAAGATGAGAGAAATGGAAAATTTGATTCTAAAGGAGATGAAGGAATATTTTTGAGATATTCCACTACAAGTAAAGCATATAAATGTTTGAATAAGGTTACAAATAAGATAGTTGAAAGTACTAATGTTCGTGTTGATGAGTTTGATGACAAGTACACATAGGAAAGTACAAAGGAACCAGAAGACTACGGTAGATTCACTTACATTGAACATCCAAAGTATCTACCGACGCCACAAGCTGTGACAACTGGTTAGTAGGGAAACAATGTAGGACAACATGCAACACAAATCGAGGAACAAGATGGAGCTACCGAGCAAGGAAATGACCCTGAGCAGGATGAGCAAGAAAGGAGAAATCAAGTTTTGGCTAGTTTTGTCAGAAGACATCATCTTGAGACACAAATCATTGGAGACAGACATGCTGGAATGCAAACTAGAAGCAAAACAAGACAAGGTACATGTTTAATTTGTGAATTTGAACCTAAAACTGTGAAAGTTGCATTAGAGAATGAAGAATGGGTTAATGCAATGAAGGAAGAAATAGAGCAAATAGAGAAGAACAAAACCTATTCCTTAGTACCCCGACCAAAAGATAAGAATGTTATCGGTACTAAGTGGATATACAAGAATAAATTGAATGAAAATGGTGAAGTCACAAGAAATAAAGCTAGATTGGTATGCAAGGGATATGCACAGGAAGAAGGCATTGACTATGGTGAAACATTTGCACCTGTTGCTAGATTAGGAGTTAGAATGCTACTTGCATATGCTACACACAAGAAATTCAAGGTCTATCAAATGGATGTGAAGTCAACATTTTTAATGATATACTTGAAGAAGAGGTCTGATCAGGATTAAAGTGGGAAAATACTGAAATCTAATTTTTCCAAAATTTCATATGTTTTAGTAAATTGCAATTTTGAGGGTCTTCGGTGCATTTCTGGGCAAATATGCTAGTCAGAAACATGATGGAACATCAATGTTTCTAAAATTTTGTTCAAGATTATTTGAATACCTTTCCAACGCATCAAACGGTTCGTAATTTGGAGCTAGGATGAGAAAGTTATGCCTTCTCCAAGTGGACCTAAATTTTATATTTAGTTTTTTGATAAATTTTGATAGTTTTAATAGTTTAATTGTAATAAACATTATGATGACTCTTCATTTCAATTCCAAGGGATTTGTGTGACCCTTGGGATCCATCCGACTTGTATAAACTCTAATTTTGAATAGAATGGAGATAGTTTTTGGTTTGCAATCTTGTTGTTCTCAATTTTCGTGTTGAATTCTACAATACTGCAGGTATCACACCAGGTATTGTAATCTGGTTTTCATAAATCAGATCAAGGTCTACATTGAACAACCTGAAGGATTTGTTGATCTCGACAATAAAGACATGGTATGTAGATTACATAAAGCTTTATATGGATTGAAGCAAGCACCGAGAGCATGGTAGGAAAGGATGCATACTTACTTGTTAAGTATTGGATTTGTTACAACAAGTGAAAACAACAATCTATATGTGAAAGGTGATACTGATGATACTATTATCATTGCTGAAATATTTGTTGATGATATTATCTTTGGAGGCTCAGACCTTGTCTGCAAGACATTTGCTGATGAAATGCAAAAGGAATTTGAAATGTCTATGTTCGGAGAGATAAAATTCTTTCTTGGACTACAAGTGATCCAGCAGAGTGATGGGATATTCATCACACAATCTAAATACATAAAAGAAGTACAAAAGACATTTGGCATCGAAGATGCTAAACCTGTGGGAACACCAATGGCTACTGGATGCAAATTGACAAAGGAGGATGAAACTACAGAGGTAAACCAGACACTTTACCGATCCATGATTGGTAAATTAATGTACATAGTTCATAGTAGATCAGATATAGCACATGCTGTGGGAATTGTTACAAGATTTTTTGCTAATCCTAAAGAATCACACATGATAGCTACAGAAAGGATCTTAAGATACTTGAAGAAAATAGAGAATTATGGATTATGGTATCCTAAGGAAGGGAAGTTTGAACTAAAAGTTTACACCAATGCTGATTGGGTTGGAAATGTGGATGATAGAAAAAGCACCACCGGAGGAGCATTTTTCTTTGGTGAAAGACTTGTAACCTGGACAAGTAAAAAGCAGGCTTGTATTTCTTAGTCTACAGCTGAAGCAGAATATGTTGCTGCTGCTACTAACCGTTCAAACATTGCATATATCAAACAAGTGTTGGAAGGAATGAATAAGCTAATCACTGACCCAATGATTATATATTGTGACAACACTAGTGCTATTAATATTTCAAAGAATCCTGTGATGCACTATAAGACAAAGCATATATCTATTAAGTATCATTACTTAAAAGAACAAGTGCAAGAGAAGCAAGCGAAGTTAGAATTTGTCACATCTAAAGAACAACTTGCAGATATTTTTACAAAACCCCTATTGAAGGACACATTTGAATACTTAAGGACTAGACTTGGGGTCCGTCCCTTGTCTATCGATCACTAATGTGATCTGGTTGTTGCATCTGCCTACTTATATCAAAAGATTATTCATGTTGATGCAACATAGTTCACACTTTGAATCATGTTCAAGGTTGTGATTAAGTTTGAGAACTTGAAACGATTGGAATATCAGTATTCAGAGATACAGAGGAAGACAAAATTGTTTGCTTATTTGTTTCTTTGGCATTGCTATCAAAGGGAGAGATAAACAATATGAAAAGGAACCAACTATGAAAAGGATCAAGCACCATCGAGAATTATCTAAGGGAGAGAGAATCTGAATGAGACAGAGTATTGAAGATCAATTACAGAGAACAAAAGCAGGAACAAGAGAATTGAAAAGATCACAACTACAGAATGGTAAAGCTGTATTATTTAATGCTAGTTTAGTAATGTAGTCATTAAACATATTAAGTCTATTCGACTTACAACATTTGATCACAAAGTTGTAGAATATATGTTTGGTATGTGTATGGTACATTTCATATTACTTGAGTTGCCATCAATGCCAAAGGGAGAGATTGTTGAACTACAATTGATTTGGAATCTGATTGAAGAATCTGTGATTAAAGATCACTAAGGAGTTGCTGATTAGATATGTAATATGATTAAATCAGTATTATGTTGTTATTGATGTCAACTAGTTTGACAACACTTATCTTGTAAGTTACTATACTGAGACATTTGAAGAAAGGTGAAAGAGATGAAGAACAGAGAAATCTACATGAAGAAAGATGTACATGACAGATGAGGATAAGGAACACATTGAGTAACTTGTTGATGATTCTATGACTTGATGATATTGACTTTATTATGTTGCATTCATCTATGATGAAGTATAGAGCTAAAAGACACAAAGCAGTGTTGTCGGTAAATGAAGCATTTCCAGTATACACCGACGGAGTATAGTGTATACCGATCGCAGTATTAACCGAGAAGTGTTCACTAATGCATTTCTTTGTTAACCGAGGAGAAAAAAATGAATTAAATGATTAGTTTAGCCAATAAGATTGATGAGCTGACAATTGTATAACATCGAGGTAACAGATAATGTTTGTTACACAGATCGACGACTGACGAAATTCAAGGAAGATCTAACGGAGAAGATTGAAATGTGTTATTGACATAAGTACCGAGAAAGTTTGAAGCAACAAAACCTATGAATATGGTTAAGCGGAAAAATATTATGGTAGAGAAGAAAATGATTTACTCGTCTATATAAGAGAACATAATTTCCTTATGAAAGAAGTTGGAAGAAGTAGAAACTACAGGAATATCGCGTGAACAAGGTTTTCATGCATTCTAATCATACTGGTTAAGTAAGAACCAAGTTGCAGAATAATTACTGAGCTACAAAGAGCAATTACCGACGGACAGTAAGTTGATACAGTATTGAATCTGAAGTGAAATATTGATTAGAAGGATTTGTATGGACTAAATATTGATCTGTAATCTGCAATTGAAGTTGTATTAAGGTAGGTCATTTACTATTACATATTTAACCATTGTATACAGTCAAAATCTCTTAACCGAGTGGACTTTGAAAGTCTTATGATGTATTATTCATAGAATGAACATTGTTATCCTATCAACCCCATAGTGAATGTTGGTTGGATGATAACTTCTAGTCTAAAATCCTCTGTAATACCCCTCTAACCCTAATATAAGTTTTGTGTTTTTGAAAGAATTAAGATCCTTCGATGTTTTCTTATAGCTTAAGTTGTACATGATACTTGTTTGATCTATTCCTATAGTTATTTATAATAATTTCATAAGCTAGTACTCAATGATTCTAATATCAGACATACTATCTAAAGGTATCATTTTTGTATATATTTATCTCCATGTATGTATTGAGTACCTACAAGACCTTTATGAACATAGTTAGGATGTTATATGATATGTACTTGATAGATATATATAAGTGGTTATTTATATTTTCTTCTATTAAGGTTACCTTGGATGAATCTTGTATCTCACTTGATGATTTGATTATGTTAATTTATTATTAGTATTGATAAGAGACTAACACAATGCTTGAGATTCTAACCTTCATTATGATGATGCTACATGCTTTGAGTGTATATATATACATGATATGTTTTCATGGTTCAGGATGAAGTCGTAGTTACTCACATAGCTGAGGTCCACACGATGTATCGATCCTGGTCATCTGTCTGCAATGTTTTTTTTTATATGTATATCCGTGCATATGTATTTCTTCTTTGTGATGCAGGCTTGCAGGTACCGGGCATCGACTTCACCTGGCTTCACAGGTCTGAGCATGCCCTCAAATCTTCGATGGTTGTTGTTATGGAGATAGTACTAAGGCCCCTACATGAGTCTTACTTTGTCATTATTCTAATTTGGGAATATTAGGGTTCCTTCTTTGTCAGTCAACATTTGGGTCAAAAACCCAGATCCAACGCACCCGGTTGGGCATGGTTGTAGTTAGTGCCTTGTGGTCACTTGAATTCATTTGGTTGTATGATTTATTTACTCATTTTATTTATTTCTCCTTCTTGGTATGATTCTTAGTTAATCTTTCTATGTTGTGTTTTAGGAGTTTGGCTTGACTTTCCTTGTTGACTTTGATTGACCTTGTTTGATCTTATGGTTTTCTCGATATGTTTCATAGATGATTTGTATGGCCTCTTTGGATGATTAGATTTATTTTGAGGCATGTGATTTTATTCTACCTCAGTGTTATATCCTATAGCAATTATAAATAGGTAATAATATTGTGATCTATTACTTCATAATCTTATAGATTATAGTGTTTGGTATTTGGCATGTATATATATATATATATATATATATATATATATATATATATATATATATATATATATATATATATATATATATATATATATATATATATATATATATGGGTGCACACATATATGTATTTATATATATATAATTTATATGTGATTATATGTTAATTATTGTAGATATTGTTGATGGTGTATATTTTGGGATTAATGTAAAGTATAATATTATTAATAATTAAATATTAAATAATGCGAGGTATATTATTCTCAATTGTTAATTATTAATAATAAGGATAGGTTATATATATAGACATTGATGTAATTAATGATGGCATATGCATATATGTTAGGATAATATTACATATGTGTATGAATGAATACAAATAATCTTTTATTGTATATGTGAGTAATATAGTTTTATGATATTAAGTTATTTTATAATACCCTTTAGTTAAGAGTTAGTTGGGAGTTGGTTACTTTTCCTCTCAACCTTTGGAAATTTATTTATATGCACTACTTTCTCATTTGAAGGGAGGGGATTTTGGGGCTGAAGCATTGAGGAGAGGATGGCCTTAATTTTCATGGTGATTTTGGAGAGAAAACTTGGAGATGTGAGGGAGATTTTGTAAGCATATGTCTTTAAGAATTTTTGGTTATCTTTGCTTTTGGGAGAGAGACATTTTTGTGAGAATTTCAATAGTTGAGAGAGGGATTCTTTGTTGTG
Organism: Chamaecyparis obtusa; assembly: GCA_027943335.1. NCBI lineage: Eukaryota > Viridiplantae > Streptophyta > Pinopsida > Cupressales > Cupressaceae > Chamaecyparis > Chamaecyparis obtusa. The sequence continues at coordinate 189,044 of BSBK01003386.1, forward strand.
GAATTATTTCTTTCTTTCATGGAGATTTCTGAAAGTGGATAGGGTTTGAAGGATGCATCTCAAGTTTGGATTTGTCTTCTCTTTTGTTTCCTTCTTTCTTCGATTCAACCATCGTAGGACATGAGGTATGGATTGAATATGTTAGTTACTTTATGTCTCTGATAGATTATGGATCTATTTATATATTATAATTATTTATTATATCTGTACTTTTAATTTCTATGGTTATTTTAAAGTTTTGAATTTTTGTTTGTAAGAATTGGCATGTGTTTTCCAAGGGTTTTTAGCAACCCATTTTTGGAGATCTATTATTATAATAATTTAAATTGCATCTAAGGTTTTACTAAATTGATTTTTTGGAAGTAAAATTCACAGATCTCAAATGGGTATCTCTCTGATTTTATTTTTAGGGTCGAATTAATGCCTTATTTTTGACATTTTGGCAGACTATGCCCGTCCATTCTTGATTCCGAATTTTCTGTCAAATGTATTCGTATGCTACAGGATGATATGATCATATAAAAGTCTGAATTTGATATCATATATTATCCTAAGTCTTATCTTTCATTTCCAATTGGTTTGGTGAATTTTAATTATGTTTTGTGAAAATTACAACCGTTTTAGTGAAGGCAGGTCTGAACCCTAACCAGAATTTTCTATTTTAAACCAGAAGTCATAACTTTCTTTCCCACCGTTGGATCTTCCTAAAAATCAAATTGAGAGTCCATAATTATGTTATCTAAATCTCCACCGAAGCGATTTTCTTTATTATTTATTTTGTGGAAGATATGGTTGACTGTTCTATGATGACTATTCTTTGCATTTAATCCTTGCTTGAAATAATTCAGTTTAAGAACATCATTAAGTTTTAAGGTTTCGTATGGTTACCAGAGGCTATTAGAATTTGTTTTTGGTTAATTGGATCTATTTATACTCTGAATATATTTATAATATCACTTGTATGTCTTCTTATATGTTTGGAACATTCTGAATGTCATATTGGGTTTAGGGTTGTCAAGTGGACTAGGGACAACATATGTTTTCCTAAACTCAATCAAATGTTGTTATGGAATTGATATGAATTATTGATGATTAATCTATTATGTTCTTATGATTTTTATATGTATGTTAGGGCAACTAAGTACACTAGGTGAGTGGCTCATAGTGAGGGGTCGGGGCCCTAAGTGGCTAGTACCAGGATAACCTACTATGAGTTATTTAATCAAGTGATAACCTAAATAAATGAATTGGGAATGGAAGATTATTGGAATGGGATATTACACACTAATCAAGATTAATTGTGCCTCGCCCATGCCTTTAGTGCTAGTAAAGACTAAGGATAGGAGTGGGAGAAGGTACCTATGCGTAGGTACGACTGAATGACCTTGTCTGTATGAGAGGCATTCGGTTCCGCATGTGCCTACTTGGGGGCCGGGGCCAAGAGTGGCTAGTACCAGGACAACCCAAGGGGTGAGGGCTATGCGATGACACTCACCTAGCTTGTAGCTTAGAGTCTCTACCAAATTTGATCATGCCTCTGGTAGTCCTTGTGTTCTTCTTGTCTTTTCTTTTATGTTGTGACTTTGGGGAAATTTTATCACCACCTTAGGAATTTCCTAGTTGTTACCTCTTGTATGGGCCTTTGGTTCTATCTCCTAACTCGGGGGAGTGGGCCTATTGGTTCCACGTGGTTGGGTGGTTAATATTTATATCGAGGTATTGATCGTGATTCTTTGGATGATCCTAGCACATATTCCTTTCCAGATCTGCAGTTGAAAATTTCTTATTGGATATTTTAATATGTTGAGATGTACTTGTGTATTTGTATTCATGTAATTTTTAATCTCCTAAAAGGAGTCTTGTAGTATTGATGTAATCTCAATTCAAGGCAATGTTAAGGGAATGGGTAGTTCTAGGTAAAAGAAAGGGAAAAGAATGTGGAATATTAGACATGTTACTAGCATTAAAAGAAAGTATTTATGTTATTTCTCCTATCCTCTTATGTTGTCCATATGTAAAAGAAATAATCTTAAATATAGTTTTATATATAATGATGTATCACAAAAATAATGTATTCTCTCTTGATGAAAGGATCCAAGGAAATTATTGAGAAATGATAGGTTAGTGATTGGAATTATTAACAATGAATGGTTATGAAACAATGCAATAAAATATTAACTTGATTATAATGTTAATACTTGGTTCATGTTAATGAAGTACCTAGGATAATTCCTACCTTAATGAATATTAATCTCTTACCTAAATTATTAGAGAAAAGTGATATAAAGGATAGTCGATGTAGATGAAATCAATATGAATTTATGGAATGAGTTGATAAAAGGAATAATGATGTTGGATGATTAACCTATGTTTAATAAAAGAAATAAGTTAGGGACATTTAACTTGGTGCATTAAAATGAATGTAGATCTTTTAAGCTCATGATTCCGTGAATATCTTATGCATGTAAATGGTTTATATGATGTTGCTTTAGTAGTGACGTTAGGGAACCCGGGAGGACTTAAGTTGTATAAATCTTACATTCAAGTAGTAGAAAATTATTTCTTCTTTTAGAAATATGAAGTGTAATGATGAATATTATTCTAGTTAAAATAAATAAATAAATAAATAAAATTCACTACTTGCATTTTATAGAGGTTTTATGTCTTGTCCTCTTGGGTTGCCTGGCGGGGTGTTACATCCTCTAACAAGGTCACACCTGACAGTGTGTTTGTAAACCTTTAATAGGGTTGGGTCTTAACCGACCTCACTTCAGAAGAGTGAACAATTTTGGGTTGCCGGTCCTAGGTGGTTTTTCCCTTTACAGGGTTTCCATGTTAAATCTCTTGTGTTATGTGTTGATTGTGATATTTGTTTGTTATCATTCTTTACATGTTACATGTTAGATTTGATCGGTAAACTGTTATGATATTAGACTGGTAATCAGTAAAAGCACAGACAGTGAAAGTTTTATTGTTTACCGACGAGCAGAAATTGAAGAAATAGTCTTGAATTATACATTTTGTTTTGGGACACTGGATAACTGATTCACCCCCCCCCCCCCTCTTAGTTATTCTAACAAGACTTAGATCACTATGCAAAATACCAAGCTAAGGCTTATGCATTACAATTGCAAAACTAAGCCAAATTTTGAAAGTACAATTTTTTTATCACAATCATTGAAATCCGATTCCAAATTTAGAAAATACAAAAAAAATATGCACTTTCAAAAAAATTACACCTGAAAAGGAGTTCATATAAGCACGAACGAGGCCTTGGAAGTTGCAAAAACTAAAAATTCAACAACAAAGATTAGAGACCACATGTACCATTGTGTAGATCATGAAATTATACCATAAAATTAAAAAAAATATCAGAAAAAGGAGTCCAGATGACTGAGATATCGCTATTTGAAAATCGCCTCTGAATTTATTTTTTCTAAATCATCGTTGTCGCACTTCCAAAATTCAAATGGCTCTCGATTTGGTCTCAGGTGTCCAATTTGGATGAAACAAATTTTGATTTAGGATTTTTTGGACCTTTTTAATATGATGCCAACCTCTGATTTTCACTAACAAGATCCAATATTGATCTGCAATAGAAAGACACAAAATACATAATCCCAATTTTTTTCCAAATAGACTATGCAATGGTGATGTCCAAATACCTTTATTTTGCACCCATAATTGAATCAAGCCAAGATTGATATTCTTGAGAATAGGTCTTCACACCTTGAGAGATCTGATACCATGTTAGAGTTTTAGGTGACTCTACAACAACCCTAGGATCGAATGCAAGACCAAGATAACATCCACAAGAGATTGGCAAGACAATTGCATTAAGATGCAAGAATGATATTATTGATAATGAACATGATTAAAATATACATAATAGGCCTCCTTATATAGGAAAGGCAATAAGAGACAATGATAAGAAGCTGATAAGTTATCACCAATGCAAGGTGTAATCACATGTCCACCAAATGTGGATCATCCTCTAGTATGCATTGAAGTATGTGCAATAGGATGAGGATGATAATGTGATATGAGCACTAAAGGTGGATCTCACACCTAAAGTGGAATTTATCTTACATCATGTGCTTAATTGAGGTGCAAACTCCTAGGTGTCTCAATGAAAAACTACTATGCAATGCATTATCCTAAGTAAGATTAAGTTAAGTGCAATTAGGAATATTTAATTACACCAACATGACTGATCTTCCTTACTGGTGGTAATCCATTAGGCACATTATTGGATACAATATCTTGAAACTCATTCAATAAATATGCAACTTCTACACGTACATCTTCTACTTCCTCTTTACCATCTTTTGGAATTAAATAAAAACACATATGCTCATGCCTCATGCCCTCTAGGAACTTTTTTCCATCAACAAAACTTATTCTTGCATTACTACATACCTTCTCTTCTATGTCCTTCAATGGCTTTAACTTATGTCACACTCCATCCTTTGTCAGGGAATAGGTATTCGCACGACCATCCTATACAACACGCATGTCAAACTGCCATGGTCTACCCAACAACATATGACATGCATCCATAGGTATGATATCACATAGTACCTCATCATGGTATCCTCCAACCTTGAACTTTACTAGGCATTGTTCATTGACCATGACCTTGTGGTCATCCTACACCCAAACGATCTGGTATGAATGTCGGTGTTTTTGTCTTTTGAGCTTTAGCTTTGTGACCATCTCTCCTAACACCAAATTTTCAGTGCTTCCACTATCGATAATCATATCACAACACTTATCCTCACACTTGCATCTAGTGTGAAACAAGCTCCTCCTTAGCACAGGTTCATTCTTATCATTCAACATGACTTTTCTGTTAATTAGCATTTCTCTTCTTTCAACATCTTCAGAATGTGATGATTTGGCATCTTCATCCACATGTGCAATTCTAGCTTGGCCTTCAGTTCTCCTCTCTGTCCTTTCTTGACGTCGATGACATTCATATGCCCTATGACCTTCTCCACAATGAAAACATGTTCCACATAAGCCTCCTCTTGCCGATCCTTGTCCTCTTTCCCTTCCTTTCTGATCTCTATTATTCTAATCATGGAAATGATTAAAATTATTTCCTCTCTAATTTTGACTGCTACTAGCCTCATCCTTCTTTTTCTGATCTTCATTTCATCCTCCATAAGACCATCCACTGGATCTTCCACCATGACCTCTTTCGCTTTGTCTGCCTTCAAACTTTTTGTTGAACTTTTCCTTTACTTTTAGGGAAAACTTTTAGGCCTCTTCAATATTGTTCAGTTAGACCAAATTCAACTCCTCCTGAATGCTCGACCTCAACCCATTAAGATAACGAGCAACTTTCTCCTTGTCAGCTTTCGCATGGCCTGTTCTGATGAGGATTCGATAGAACTCCTTCGTATACTCCTAAACAGATCTCCCTGCTTGCTTATAACCTTGCATTTTCTTTAGTAGATCAACTCATAATCAACATAAATGAATTTTCATTTCAATTTATCCACTATCTGATCCCATCTTGTGATTTTATTCTTTTCTCTTATATTTCACTCTGATTGAATCTCTTGTCACCAGATCTTTGCATGACCCTTTAGTCTGGCCTTCATGAACTTGACCGTATCAGGATCCTCAATATCTTCATACTGGAAATATTCTTCTAATTCATTGATCGAGTCAATCAACTCTTTTGGGTTAAGATTTCCTAAAAAATGTGGGAACCTCAATCTTAGGTCTTTTCCCAAACTTGGAAATGGCCTGGAAAAGCCTTTCTTCCTCTTGGTTCAGAATTTTGCCTTCTCCTTCTTAATCAAAATTTCCTTCTTCTTCGGCTTCATCCTCGCTTTTGTCTTTGATTGTAAGATTTATTCCTCTGCAAATCTCTTCTTGCAGTGCTCGTACTTGTCTCTAGAGGGCTCTAACCTCAGCTGACACACCACCAGCTCTTCCGCCACATTCCCTTTGTGGAGGCATTTTCACGCTTATAGCCGAAACCCTAAACCACAGTCTTGGTGCAAACTGCCTCACAGTTGGCAATCCGTTTACACACTCAGGAACTCTTGCTCTAATACCACTTAATTAAGGGTGCTCCCCTTAATACCACAAACACATAACAAAGAAACAACAACAATATGACAGAATACAAAATGGGCTTATTATTATCTTTATAAGTGTGGAATTACAAATTTTAGAATTACAATATGCAAAGCCACATGGGCATTTTCCTTACAATATTTTGTAGGAAAAATCCTCAAATCACTACCCAAAACTGCTCTAGAAAATACTACGAGCCTTCCTTATAGAGGCAATTTTCCACCACCCAAGAAGGTTCTAGAATTTTAGCCCTTAAGGCTGACTACCCCAAGAATTATTTTATTTTTTATAATTATTACATTAGGGTCGACTCAAAATAATTACAAATTATATTTTTAGGTAGCCCAACTTCCAAAGGCCATAACTTTTTAACTGTAGCTTTGTTTGGCTATTATAACCACTTTTCAGAAATGGCAGGTTCTAATCTACATCACTTGACTCGCGTAAGATCTAGTCAGCCAGGTTCGATCGTGATTTGGAGCCTCTAAGGCTTTCAAAATTGAGCTCAAAAATTTTGTACCCAGAAACCTCAATAACCTCACCAATAAAAATGATATGGCAATGAAACTCAACTAGCATACTTATATGACTAAGATGAACCTCCACCTATGAAATTAGAACATTTCGATCTCGTATGACCAACTTACTAAAAATAGTAAGTTTCCATAAATAGAAGCTCTACACAAGATAGCCCTTACTGAAAAAAAACCATAAATATTTTTGGGTGATGCAAGATTTCCCTTACACCGAAGATACTCCTGCATCATAATAACATCAACATTGTAAATAATAGAGAAGGAGAAGTCAAAATTTTATGTTGAAATTGCTTGCAATGGCCCAATATTTTTTCTCCAAAAAAAACTCAAATGGACACTTTAGAGATAAATATTACCCAAAGATCAAGAGATTATGATGCCATGAAAGATTTGGATGGTCAAGGAAGGGTTTCCATGAAAGAACTGCATGCTCAATATCAACAATTACGAGAGAAAACAGACAAAGCTCAAAACCCTGTCCATCAGTTAAGATAATTTGTTAAGTCGGGGTTGCTCACATTGCTAGTATCCTATAGTAGTCCCAACACTTCTCACAAAACATCCAAATACCTACCATGGTTCCAAAAGATGTAAAATAAATGGTGTAGCTCCCGATTCACATCAACTAGCTTTAGTTGGTGAAAAAGTAGTGGGATGAGAATTTTGAGACCCTTCAAGACATCTACAAGGATATTCTTCCAAAATGAAAAGCTTGACTTGAGGAAAAGTCAAGTTTTTGAAGAGGGGATGACATTGGTAGGAAAAGAGTAACTAGATAAACATCTAGAGATCTTTCCACATCCTATTATATCAAGTCTATGGAGCTTGGAATTTGGAACATAGAATGTATTCTATGGATACTTTGTAAGGGTCACATCCCATGTTGTTATTATAAGTATATCAAGAGACACATTCACTAGTAAGAGGGAGTAGGGATTAGTATAATGTAAATATGGGAAGGATATAGGGAATGTATAGAAAAGACATGAAAGGAGTGCATATGATATAATGTATGGGGTTATAAGGATATATATTGTACCAACTAAATACAAATGAATACAAATCCTTTTGAATCTTATTATGTTATGTTATATAATTCTTATTTTGGTAATTAACTAAAATTTTCCTAGATCTAATTACATGTTTCCCTCAATAGGATTGAGTCCAAGGTATAAAGACTACAAACTAAGAAGTCGCTAGGGATCATAAATCTAGATTATATGTTGATACTCCATTCCATAATTACATTTGACTATTGTCCAAATTCTACCAATGCCTTCATATTGACACTAGTTCAATATATCTTAGTATCTCTAATCTAGGATATTTGTCCTTTGGGAAAGTAAAAACCCTTCTAAATTACTTATGATTTTGTGTTTATGCCCAAAATTCTTGGCATTAGATCCATGATTTCTCCCAAATATTGATGCATTTTCCTTTTAGTTGGCACACTATCCTTTTGGATGATGGGGCCAACATTTCTAATGAGTTCTCCCAAAGTTGCCACATGCTTTCTATAGGAGTTGATAGTGAGCTCACGCACCGTGGGATTACCTACACAAAACCACCTCCCACAAGAGAGTATGTAAAGAATATAGCTTGTTTGATTATGGATGCAATGATATAAATGATCAATAATTGATCAATGACAATACATCCTTTACGACATGATACAAATGTACAAGAGACCTTGCTTATGTAGGTACATGAGAGATGGGATTAGACAAGATCATAACAAGTGTCATAGTCCTATGACATGAGACAACAAAAATTAAATGACCTAAGAAACAAGAAGTAAATGACATAAGATAAGATACGATCTTGTGACAACTAAGACTTCTAGAAATATTCTCAGGGTCTACGTAAACTCGATATATTAATAAGACCTACTAGGTGAACTAGTTAGGTAGAACACTTTATTCATGACAATACTCCCCTTAAATGCAACTTGAGGAGAGGTAAAGAGAATGCATGACTGCAAAGATATAATGATTCATGTATGATGGGTCTTAGCTACTAGGACGTGTATATTAGGCACCCATTTACTAAAGTATTTTGAATCTTTCTAGAAGTTGAAGTTGTCACAAGACCTTGTCTTATATCATTTACTTATGTCTTAAGTTATTTAATGTTTTTTTTGTCTCATGTCACAATATTATGACACATTTTATGATCTCGTCCAATCCTATTTCTCACCTTGCCTATATAAGCAAGATATCTTGTACATTTCTATCATATAATAGGGGTATGTACTGACATTAATCCATTGTTTATCATCGTACATTTATTGCATCCATAATCAAGTGAGCTAATGTTTTTTCATATTCTATTGTAGAAGTTTTTTTGTTTTGTTTTGTTTTGTAGGTTCTCTTAGGGCACCTGATCTCACTATTAGCTCTTACACTCATCTATTGTTCATTAGCAATGTACTTCCCTGCCACAAATTGACTTTAGTGGGTATTTCCTCCTCCAAAACTTGAGCAGATTGGCTAACCAATGGCCAAAGCCTAGGGTGCAATTTTTTCTTCTGATGTCTTAATTGGGTAGGTTTTTTCAAATCACTATAATTTCTTATCCAAGAGCCAGGTTTTTGCAAATGAGATATCGATGGAAAGCTAGTTTCCTATACTTTCTAGTGGTATATGGCTCATTATAAGATTTGGCCAATGGTGCATTTTATTTCATATTGAAATCAGATTTCCTATTTGGACATTTGAGTTAATACCTTTTTGACAATTTATCTCATTTTCACAATTTTTGTGACATTGGAAAGGTATTGAGGAGCTCTTATATTTTATCCATGCACTTTTTTTTCAAACTTAGCCCCATGCAAATTTTATTCATTTTTTTAAAATATCACATTTTAATTGATTACTTAGACATCCTGACACTTGGAGTCATTTTACATTTTACATTTTAATTTTTAATTTTTTTTTTGCGGGGGGGTGTTAGGGGGTGGGGTAGTGAGGGGAAGGGGGACTTTATTTTCAATATTATCACATTGAGAGTTTCTAATTGTTTTTGAAGGTTACTATCTTTGTAAATTTGGAGATCTTATCATTTGCGGAGTGAATCATGTATAAAATTTATAGATGCATATATTGTGGGAGAAATCAACATGGGAATAAATTATTTCCTTATGTCTCATAGAATGCATAAATTAGTTTCTGGATTCAATTGTGTAGAGTTTTTTGATGGTAAAAAACTATACACAATTGAATCCAGAAACTGATTTATGCATATATATGGATTGTGGAAATCTCGTATATTTGGTCTCATAGAATGTCATCCAACTCTTCTTTGAGCTTGCATATCACCCATCATGCTACATTCGAATCTAGAGTTTCTCATTCTCCACCTTTAGAGAGAGTTGTTAATCCTTCACCTTCATTGATGATTGATACTTTCACCATTTCTCCTCCATTGATGATTGGGACTTCCACCATTTCTCCTCTATAGGACCAACTTTTTTCTTTCCAATTCAACTTTTTGATATGATCACTAGACAATATATTGGATTTGTTTTGTAAATATCGTATTGTAAATTTGGAGGACACATTTGAGGGTTTATCTCTTCTCTTTGACAATAATTTTTGCACTATTGTTTTCAAACCTTTATTGTCTTTGGATCTTGTTCATCATCAATTACCACTTTATTATAGTTTCTCACCTTCTCTTTTGATTGAACATGTATTTGATTTGTTTGTGGCATCATCTTCTATGTACATGACACATGAGGACATTTTACAGACATCATCACACATTTTCATCCTTCTTCTTGTCAATTCTTTTTTGGGACAAGGATATTTTTTTCTACTTGGTTGTGTTTCTTTCTAAGGGAGGAATGTTGTTTGTAGGCATTGGATCATATTTGTCTTCAAGCATCTACCATTCGTACAAGATGTTACACATTGTGGAGTATAGGTAGGTGGAGAGAGATGGGGGAAACATGGGGGCTAAATGGTCTCTCTTTCCCTCTTATTGAGGGGGTTATTCATTGTATATTTGTGATGGATGTGGGGGGTATGTCTAGTCCTACATTCGCCACTTGTACACAATTTTTTTCTTGAAATCTCTTTTGTGGAGAGGTTTTCTTAACATATATTTTTTCCCCTTTACTCCATTTGTGAGAGATCATTTGTAAATGGATGCCTAACATGGCCTAGTAGCTGAGACCCATCATACATGAATCATTATATCTTTGCATTCATGCATTTCTCTCTACCTCTCCCCAAGTTGCATTTAAGGGGAGTATTGTTGTGAATAAAGTGTTCTACCTAACTAGTTCACCTGGTAGGTCTTATTCATATATTGAGTTTAATTAGACCCTGAGAATATTTCTAGAAGTCTTATTTGTCCAAATAGGATATACGATTTCAATCAGAAATAAAATGTACCAATGGAAAAATCTGATAATGATCCATATACCACTAGAAAGTATATGAGACTAGCTTTCCAACGATATCTCATTTGCAAAAACCTAGCTCTTGGATCAGAAATTATAGTAATTTGAAAAAACCTACCCAATTAAGACATTAGAAGCAAAAAATTGCACCCTAGGCATTGGTCATTGGTTAGCCAATTTTCTCGAGTGTTAGAGGAGGCAACACCCACTAAAGTCGAGCTTTGGCAGGGTAGTACATCACTAATGAACAACAAATGAGCATAAGAGCTAATAGTGAGCTAAGGTTCCCTAAGGTCACCTACAAAACAAAAGCAAACCTTCCACAAGAGAGTATGACAAAAAAATAACTCACTTGATTATGGATGTAATAAATGTACAATGATCAACAATGGATTAATGACAGTACATACCCCTATTATATGATATAAATGTACAAGATATTTTTCTTATATAGGCAAGTTGAGAAATAAGATTAGACAAGATCATAACATGTGTCATAATCCTGTGACATGAGACAACAAACATTAAATGACATAAGACATAAGTAAATGATATAAGATAAGGTCTTGTCACAACTTAGACTTCTAGAAAGATTCACAAGACTTTAGTAAACTTAACATGTGAATAAGACTAACTAGGTAAACTAGTTAGGTAGAACACCTTATTTGAACCAAAACTTTCAAACTAGAAAATCTTTTTTGTACCTATAGAGATAGAAACTCTACTATTTTTGTTCATTTTGCAATACAAATTTTGTTATGCATTTCAAATCAGTGAAGATTTCTAATGAGACCATGCAATTTCAAGTCCAAACACTAGAGCCTTAGCATCTCCAAACCCTATTTGATCACTAGAGGAGTGCCCCTTGATTTGTGGTTAGTGTTCCATCTTCACTAACTCGTGTTGGATCTTTTTGCCAAGACCAATGATAAGGCCATTCAATCCTCTCAATCTTTTTCTCACAATCATAGTGGAGGATCCACTCCACCTCTACCACCTCAAACTAGGCAACCTTCAAGCTAGACCCCGCAACCTAACCACTAGGGTGGGTGACTGCTCCCTTATCAATCATGTGCACCCTCTAAATGTTATGGTTGGGCCCCTTGGATTATGAGAAATTCCCTTGTTCATCTCTTGCTATATCTCTATTGAGGATTGTATAGAACCACCTATAGGACAATCCTTAGAAGGGAGAAGTTGCTCTCATTAGTTGGGGCCCCTCATATTAGAAGAAATCCCCCCATTTGTCTCTTGCTATATATTCATGGAGTATTGTACAAAACCAGCTACTAGATAGCCCCTAGAAGGGAGAAGTCACCCTCATTGGTTGGGAACCCCCAAATGATGCAATTGTGTGTCACTTTCAGGGTGGGATAAACTCAATGGATTCAACCCCCACCCGACATTGAGTTGCTCTTGTTGGTTAATAGTCATGCATATTTATTTTTATTGCTTGTGAATTCTTAACTTGACAATTGTTCCCTTGCAGGACTGTTCTCATTCTTGTTGTAGTTGTTTCTATGTTTTGGGGGCTGCAATTGAAAAAATAATACTATAAAGAAAATGAGAAAAGCTGCAACGAATGCATATATTTTATTTCGCAAAAAAAAAATGGAAAAATCACATACTACTCTAATGGATGAACTTAGTGTAAATGCAAGTTAAGGTTTCTTCTATTACTCTAAAATAAGCATTAGAAAGAAATAGAATTGTGAAATGAGATGAATAATAATTACAGTGAAATGGATTACAAATAGTTGAAACTAAACAGTACAATAACCGGCAAAATGAGAAGAATGTAAAAACAACCTAAAAATGATTCGGTTCTTACACTGAATAATGATAGAATGTACAAGAGCTTAACTCTTGTTCTCCATCTTCTAATTTACAACAAAAGCACTGGATGTACCAGTGAAATGCTCAAGGGAACCTGGCAGAGTTTTGGCCGCATTAAAATGGTGAATCTGATATACACTAGGAGTAGCTGCTTGTGGAATCTCCCACTGAATTTTTGCATAGCTATGAGGACATAGAGAAGCAGGCAGAGACCAATTAAAACAAAGACAAAAATCATCATCATCATCATATGCAGGACTCCAATCCCCATTGGATTGTAAGAATTCTACAAGAGAGAAAGTTCCCTCTGTCATCAAGTCATTGCAGGGATAAGAAGACCAAAAGGTTACTTCCACAATTTCTTCCTTCTTACAAGAAGCATTCTTACGAACATCCTCTTTAACATTACCAAAATTTACACCAACAAGTGTCATGTCAACAACTACTGTGGAAGAAGGCTGATTTGTTGATCTAAAAGATCTGGTGGTGTGGGACCTTGATCTACATTGCCTCCATTCACCATGGCAGAAGCAAGTTTTTTGAATTCCCGAATTAATGCACTTAAAAAGTATGTGGTCCATACAAAGTTGAAGCTCCTTGCATTGATATGATAAAAATTATAGCCAAGAATGACTATGAACGATGTCAGTTGTATTTGATACTCCTCAAATGTGGTTATATACTACGAGTAGGTGTTTGTAATCCCTGCAATTACTGCATGAATGTCGCTTCTAGATCCTCCATTTTCAATAACTCTCAATTTTCACCTCAACCTTTTATATAACTCCTTTGGGCTGAGCACTTTTTATCCAAGGCAGGCCCTTCTAAAAAAAGATAGACATAATTTCTATTGAAAGGGAAGGGGAAATATCTTGTTCTATCTTTTTAGGGATCTATTCTAAACTAAAAAAATAAAATTTGGAAGGAATGTACCTCTTGAAAATTCTTCAAGACATGTGAAAAAAAAAAAAGAAAAAAAAAACTTGGTTCATTAATCCCTCTATTCTACTTTAATGCCACTATATTAAAGAAGATAATTGAAATGAAATCTAACCTAATAAATCCTTGCAAAACCACAATCAATAGTCTCAATTCTTTTGTCTTGGTCAGTCGACGACAACTGCACAAATTTGTTAGTGTTAACAGAGAAGAGGAAACCTGAAGCACAGGCAGAGACACTGATGTGTAGTTGCAAACAGTGAATAACATAGATGTTTATTCACAATCAGGGATGCAAATCTAGCCTAAATTGAGAAATAACTAATTTAAAATTAGAAAATGCAATGACACCTAACTATGTTTTTTTATTCTTATGGTTATCTGATTTAATTGATCTTATCCTAAAAATAAACTAATAGAAAACTGTAACTAGGGAAAAAAAATTATACTTGCGGAGATGCGGGTTCGCAGACGCTGACGACGAAGACCACATATGGTGGTTTATAGGAAATGATGCCAAAACATACGGTAAGGGTAGGTTAGAAAAATAATGTTTGCATTAGTAGGTCAAATTAATAAACATGAGAATAAGTCAAACAACAAAAATCTCTGGAAACCAACCTTCGTCACCTTTCATCTGATACTCGTGCAATAAAAAAAACATAGCACAACATCCAATAAGCATAAAATCAGATGTCTAATCATCTACTAAATGTTTTTACCAAGTCAACATAGTTGATGAAGATCCACAAAAACTTCACTATCTCTAAAAAATCAGGACACACAAAGTGGAGACATGATAAAGAATGGTCCCTTATTAATGTACATCCCAATGATCAAAACATGAAAAAATTTCATGATAGATGTAGGAGTAGACCTGAATATCACACTGACAATCACATGGGAGAAAGTTAAAAGACACAAACTTGTAAACACACCCATGAAAATAAGCTCTATTGATGGCTATAGAATGAGAACACCTAGTACTTGCAAAGATGTTGAAGTAAATACTAAGGCATAAAATTTTTTGTTGATTTTGAAGTTGTGGAGATGAGAGAACCCTTAACACATTTAGAGATTTAGTAGCCCTAAGATGGTTTTTTAACTCTAAAAGTATTGTTGACTCCTAGTTGAAAGAAATATCTTTTTCAAATGAGAATACAATATTTCACATTCAGATTGGAGAACTAAGATAGGGCATATGTGACGAAAGTAGAAAAAACTAAACAAGGAGAAGATGTAAAAAAAATGTATTCCCTCCCCAAACTTTTGGATAGAAAAGATGAAGAAAGTCCTAATATTTATAGACAAATTGAACTTGATAGTGACTATTTCAACACCAATTGTGATGAAGCTCATCACTCATGGATGCAAGGAGAACATGATTTAACATCCCAAAATGTGTATGGGTTCTAGATGGAATTTCTAATGCATTAAATACTTCTTAAACATTTGCAGAATAGCACAAAGTATTCTAGGATACCACAAACTAAGAATAATAATCTAAAAACACCAAAGAATAAGACACAAGGTGGGAAGGACACTCAAACTCATGATAGTAGTAATGTATAAACAAGATAGATTAATGTCACCATTCTGGAGTACAACCAAACGATTATTAATTAAAACCCTAGTTTTAGCTACGTAACATTCGATGTGGTATTAAGTGAAAGTGTGATCAACATTATCATATGTAAGCATATCCAATATATTATGATGTACTAATGAAGTAGGTGGATAGCAAAAGGGCTAGAAACATAGAGTCATGGAAAACTTGAAGAGCATAAAATAGAAAGAAAAATGAATAAACGACTAGAATAATAAATGCACTTACCCCAAATGATATTATAAGTACCCTTCATCACTATCATAAGTATCATTTTTTCAATTGTGCTAACTTTTTATATTACATTCATGTTTTCCCATGAACATTATCTCTCCATGCACAAACCCTAGTTTCTCTTCTTTATTTCACCTCTACAACTCACACCTATCAACATGCCACTCCCACTCTCGTAATTGCTATAGAGAAACCATGCCCTAAATCTAAAATAATTCCTTACAAAGAAATCCTAGATGGTGTCTTCTCTAGGGTACTGGTTTCCATTATATATAGAGAAGATTCGAGGATGTATATCCGCACTCTAATGGTAGAGATTGATCATGTAAAGTTTCAAGAGGTTATGGTAACTCTAATATAGCTTGACACAAACATTTACTTGCCCCAATATAGGTAGATAGGAGAGACTAATCTAGATTTATAGATGGAGCTTTTATATTTTACTAAATAAATTCAATGGGTCCATGTACTATTCATCTAGTTACACAATGAGCACCTATATCTAGACAAGATCTACTAGTTCACCAAGAAAGAAATTAAAGTTGTAACCAAATTTTGGGCACAAGAAGAGATTCCTTTGAGAAAAAACCATCAAGAATTCTCAAGTCACTATGCTTTCTAGGGGAAAATTTGATGGGAGAAGCATGGATATCACCAAATTCACCATCCCAACTATGAAATATGCAATGATGGTAATTTCCTACAAAATTACTTCACCCATGGGGAGGACTCTGCCACCAGCACTACTATACAAATTGTATACCAAATGGTGGTCGAGGGGAAAGACCATGATTTGTGTGAGATTGTATGCATGGATCTACTGGTGAACACAACTTAGACCAAGAACAAAAGTTATAACTTCTAGTATGGTAATATGATTATTTGTTTAACTTTTTCTTTCATGAATGAGTTAACCTCATTTCTTGGAAAAGTATGGGATCCAAGTACACCAATTTTATCCCAAGAGAAAGATTATGTTTATAATTTCTCATATGCCAACTCTTTAATGCAAGTATTTTGGGGGTTATTCAAGTCTTTTCAATAGAGTATCCTATTCTGAAAGGAGGTCCAATATCAAACACTAGAAAGGTATACTAGCATGGCCAAACCAAACAAAAAGAGCACTAATAAGGTATATAGTATCCTCTAATATCAAACTAGAGGATCTCTTGAACTGACTTTTAGATCCCCTTGGCTACCACACTAAAGGTTAGAAGAGAAAATGTGGCTGGAGAAGAGGAGAAATTGAAATAATTGGTGATTGGATGAGTAGCCCCAACCATCGCACCTATGTAGAAGAAAATGTTGATGGATATCCAAACAAGGGAACTTTGGTATAAATTGAGGATAAACAAACTAATGTTGGAAAATAGGTAATTGAGTCAATACAAGTGGAGATCACCAAAGGAACTATTCGCTAACTTTTCCACCATTAGCCCATTAGAGATAATTGATATGAGATACTTCATCATGGGCTAAATGTGTTGTGTTTTTCATATTGGCAACTAAACATGAGGTGTTTTATACATTGGTTGTTAACTCAACATATTTTCTATATGAGGAAGAATGATAAAACGTTCGTGTGTTTTCCTATCAACAAGATAGTTTGTGTTGGTGGGAGTCCATCTTGGATCTTTCTAACAAAACAATGCATTCACATCAGTGTGAGATCCTTGGGGTCTCTCTAATGAAGCATTTGGGTTGGGGAGATAGTTTGTGGTCAGAGGGAAGTTTCTAGAGGTCTCTTCAATGATTCTCCTTAGAAAAACATGCTCATATTGGCAAGACATGCACCAAGGTTGCTACTTTGTTCCTTGCTGATCCGGATGATATTTTGGCTTTGGGGAGATACATCTTTTGGTCTCTCCAATATGTTTCGAGGATGATAATTCAACATGTTTTTGGCATCAATGGACTTTTTACGAGTGGCCCAATTTAACTTTTAACGAATATGGCATGGCCTAGGGACTAAGATTCAATGCATAGTTTCTTGTCCAACAACCTTTCTTATAGATCCACACAATCTAAGGTGATCACATGCCTATTTACCAATTTGCAAGCATTGTTTCTTCTAACAGAGATATCTTTCACACCAAAGTTTTTATAGAAATTGTCAATAGGGCATGGGCTTTATTTTTTCAACTATAGATGCATTCATTTGACCTTTGCCTGTCACTTCATGGATTAGCTTGAACACACACAGATCATATTTTGATCTGATATGATTTGTTTGACTTTCCTTTTGTAACCTAACCTTGGTCTAGGTTTGAACTCCATGATGTAATCTAAGTTACATCGACTCTTTAAAAAGCAACGTTATTTCATAATTATAAGTGGTTCTCTCTTGTTCTTTTGTAGTAGCTATGCTCTACATCTATAAACTTTCCTTTCCTTTCATTAATAGAAATCTTTGTTTTACCTTTTCTCATGTTCAATTATCTTGTGCATGCTTCTTGACTAGTGTTGAATGTTTCTTTTATGTTTATCTAGTTTATGTGTTGAGTCAAATGGGCTCATAGATGTTGTATTATGAAGATTATCCTTCCTTGTAGCATCTCATTAATTCTAACCTACTATGAGTCTTTGAGGAGTAGATTAGAGTCTATAATTGTGCAAGTTGAGTTCTTTATTGATGTCATTTGCAGTTATTGGTAGGGCGAAACTATAGTTCAATTTGGTGCATCACCTCCTTTACGTTTCTTCATTCTCCTACCTTTTCCCTCAAAGTTTTTAGTTTATATTACAATAGGTGCACCCTGATTGGGAGGAAGTTGGCCTTCTCCATAGGTTTAGTCTCACATGTGCAAGGTCCCACACTTGGAGGTTGGTTCAATGTTCCGCAAGGTGGCTTGGGGTTCATGCCCCAATCGTGGGTGCAAACTTTTGTGATAATAGTTTTTGACATGCCCGGTGCGACTAAGATTCAAATAATTTCAAGAGCATCCCTTAGTGGACCAATCAAAACTCATCATTCACTGAGAATTTAGGTGTTTTTCTTAGTTCCATCAGCCTTTGGAGGCAATTTATCTAACACCATGGTGACTCTAAGTGTACATCTACTAGTTTCAAGTAGTTCTAGTGCTGGTATGTGTGTGGTGTAAAAGTGACCACTTCTGTGAATCCTTGCATTCAAGGATACTCAATAATGAGCTCTTGAATATCGATTCACAGCTCTCTATCTGTGGAGTGCATGGATTGTTTATGAGGCCCTCAGATTGACTGAGTTAAACCCATGCAAGTACATCACAGAACAAGAGATTCAAGGATGAGAAGCAAGAATGCTAATCTCCATTAAATCATCAAGTTCTTGCATGCAAATGAAATTAATCTATATGATTGCAATGCAAGAAAATAAACTACTTTATTGAAATGAAGATTAAGCTAAAACAATGAAATAAATTAAACTAAAATGCTATGAATGTTAATCTATATGTAAATATGCAAGCTAAATGCTATGTGATTTCCAAAGCTCCAAAGTCTCTAAGAAAACCTGCAGCATAACAATAGTATGAAAATTCAGGATCCCTAATTGAGAAGGAGAGGGCTCCTTATATAAGAAACTGATGAAAAGAATGCATCTCCAAGATCAACGTGGGATTAATGCAAAAGGAGGAAAGAAATCTCATTTTTAGAAAGTGTGGAGAGAAAAGGAAATCTATTTATTTTATTTATTTTTATTTCACTTATTTCCTTTTTTTCATCACAAAAGATCTTTTGAGAGGATTTTATTTATTTTAAAAGAATAATTCTCTTTTAATTAAATAAAATAAGATTATTTAATTAAAAGATGAATATTAATTAAATAAAATAAAAGCATTTAATTAAAAAGGGATTTTAATTAAATAACATTATTTTATTTAAGAGATATTACTTTCAATTAAATAATGTTATTTTATTTATTTAAAAGGGATTTATTTCTTTTAATTAAATAAAATTATTGATGACATGATCAAACCTTAGGGAAAATTAAAATGATTGAAATAGTTACGATTTGATCAAGAAGTTTGATTCAAATATATTGTGAAGCATTGATTCAGAAAATTGATATTGGATAAATTGAATAAATGGGGCCCAAAGTCTAGGCGACCATTTTAGGGGTGCTCTGTTCTTTGTTATTCAGAATACTAGCATAAACTCTTTGATTTCCAAACTTCAGAATTGATATCGAATTGAATTGATAAGCTTGCACTTTAGAATCTTTTATGCGTTGAGGCACCTTATAAATCACTGTTTTATGTTTGGTCTCTGCTACTTTGAATAGGAGAATCAAATTTTCTATTTAAGATCTTCGGTTCTTCAACACTTGTGAGTCTCTGTTTTGATTTGATGTCTGGTTATTGGTATCGATTATATGGAAGGAGTGTGGAAGTTTATTGAAATCGATTTTGGGTTCCTTAACAAAAATCAATAATCAAAACTATTTGGGATTTATGGATCAAAATTTTATGTTGGAAAGATCTCTGTTTTAATAGGGTATGATCTAATTCCTTGTCTCAGATTTTTAAGGGGAAGTTTAACATTATTTGTGTATCGGTTTTATGGAAGAAATTTCAATTGTTTATTGAAAACGGTTATGATAGTAAAAACCAAGTATCAAACTTTTGGATAAACATTAAATTTATAACGGTTTGTTTCAAGAACCGTGATACAAAATTCATACTGGTTTCGATTCAAAGTAGAATAGTTTACTTTCGGCATTTGGTTTGTACTCAATGCCACCGGATTTGGTTATTTTGGAGAATAGTTAAATTCTTGAGAGCATGCAATGTTGTGGAAATGGTTTGCCGTGATAAATAAATGATTCAAAAATAGTGAGTTCATTATTAATTGCATTAAAATCATAACAGTTTTTAAAGAAATCGTTAAATGCAATTAGATTGGTTTTACGAAACTGTAAAAGCTGCAAAGAGCCCGAGAAACTTGTGTTGGGACAGTTACATTGACAGAACACATAGATCATTTGCAGAGTTATTCGGGTGATTCAAATGAATTCGAAGAAGATTTCTAAGTCACATGCATTGTGTCTAGACTTTGTAAAATCTAATTGCTAGTACTCGAAAAGTTTATAGTGGAAGTGTAAAGGTCAATCTTAGTGATAAAATCATGTGGTTATCAAGTATTGAAGCGATGAATGATTGATTCAAAGTGCAATATAAAATATAGTTGGTATTATTTAGAAGACATTATCATCATCGGTATATTCTAAGTTTTTGTGTACAAAGAAGAACTCATGCAGATTTTCAAAATATTTTAATGATGATCTAAGAAAGTTTTTTAAAAGATATGCAGATTGAGTGTTCATCTTGAATCTCTCTGCATCAGGTGGATATTCATTTCTATTTTGATTGAACTGGTTTCATTGAAGTTTATTATTTATATAGTTTTGAGAAGAGTTACTAAACTGTTAATGCCGTATGGGATTCAAAAGTTAAATCTTTTGCATTTTATTGCAAATTTATATTGCTTGCAACTCAATTATTATTCTGATTTTGATTGGGCTTAATCACTTAATCATTATTATTCTGTCGATGTCATTGATTGAGATTTTGATTTCTAACGCTTACGGTTTGCCATTGATTTGTCTTGATTCTGTACTTTCAGATGTGTGCTAAATTCTGGATTGCAGATCTTTGGACCTAAGGTGCATTACTACAATCTCTATAACACTTGGTTTGGACATAAAATTAATCTCTTATGTGTTTGGCTTGAGTGTTTACATGATTTCATAAAACACATTTCAATTAATGTTCTTAATGGGAAATGAATGAACATAGATTTGCTTTAATACAAGTTTGTGTTTAAGTGAATGCTTGTGTTCAAAATGTGTGGTGTAAAAGTGACCACTTCTGTGAATCCTTGCATTCAAGGATACTCAATAATGAGCTCTTGAATATCAATTCATAGCTCTCTATCTGTGGAGTGCATGGATTGTTTATGAGGCCCTCAGATTGACCGAGTTAAACCCATACAAGTACACCACAGAACGAGAGATTCAAGGATGAGAAGCAAGAATGCTAATCTCCATTAAATCATCAAGTTCTTGCATGCAAATGAAATTAATGTATATGATTGCAATGCAAGAAAATAAACTACTTTATTGAAATGAAGATTAAGCTAAAACAATGAAATAAATTAAACTAAAATGCTATGAGTGTTAATCTATATGTGAATATGCAAGCTAAATGCTATGTGATCTCCAAAGCTCCAAAGTCTCTAAGAAACCCTGCAGGATAACAATAGTATGAAAATTCAGGATCCCTAATTGAGAAGGAGAGGGCTCCTTATATAAGAAACTGATGAAAAGAATGCATCTCCAAGATCAATGTGAGATTAATGCAAAAGGAGGAAAGAAATCTCATTTTTAGAAAGTGTGGAGAGAAAAGGAAATCTATTTATTTTATTTATTTTTATTTCACTTATTTCTTTTTTTTCATCACAAAAGATCTTTTGAGAGGATTTTATTTATTTTAAAAGAATAATTCTCTTTTAATTAAATAAAATAAGATTATTTAATTAAAAGATGAATATTAATTAAATAAAATAAAATCATTTAATTAAAAAGGGATTTTAATTAAATAACATTATTTTATTTAAGAGATATTACTTTCAATTAAATAAGGTTATTTTATTTATTTAAAAGGGATTTATTTCTTTTAATTAAATAAAATTAGTGATGACATGATCAAACCTTAGGAAAAATTAAAATGATTGAAATAGTTACGATTTGATCAAGAAGTTTGATTCGAATATATTGTAAAGCATTGATTCAGAAAATTGATATTGGATAAATTGAATAAATGGGGCCCAAAGTCTAGGCGACCATTTTAGGGTGCATACAGTATGTATAAAGATCAATTTTGATCTTCCGTGATTTCTAGTTTTCTATGAGTTTTTAGCCTATATATATGCTTTAACATGAAGCCTTTTTCATGGACACACATCCTATCACCCCCATATCATAATAAATCTACCCCTTCACCCTCCTTTTATCAATATCAGCTTGGCTATGGTTTAGTTTCCTTTGCAACATCAAATGGCTAGTATGCTTCATCTACTTGTCACCTACTTACCCCTACTCAAATCTTAACCAATATGATGATTGATGGGATTAGGGGTCATATTATGGACCTTGGCCATAGGTTTATTAACCTTGGCTTGGGTTTCAATTGTAATCCAGCCCTTCCCAAATATATGGATGAGTTGGGATATCAAGAGTTGAAAATTCTTTTGTAGGGTTGGGCTAGACAGTTGCTTGAAAGAAAAAGACAACAAGGATTTGATATGCAATTGGAGGAATTGACTCACAAGATCTTTCAACTGTTTATGTTAGTCTGAAAAAGACAATACATGGAGACAATTGCAAAAAGTAGTTGGAGGCACAAACAAAGCAACACAGGGAAGAGATTGCAAGACAAGTGGCTGAGAAGGAGCAACAAATGAGGCTTTTATTGGGCAGAGTGCAAGAATTGGAAAGTCAAGCATCCCCTTCTCTAAAACTTGTCATCCCAAGATTCATAAGGTCTTCTCCATTGCAATAATATGAACAAGAGATGGAGGCCAAATGGAGATAGGTTGAGGAGAAACTTGCAAAGCAAGTTGTTGCAGCAGATGAACAGATGAGACTTGAGTTAGCTCAATTGGAGATCTAAGAAGCAGCGGCATACTCTCCTCCCAAATTTTCCATTCCAAGCTTCTGGAAGCCCCCTTCATCACAAGAGCCCATACAAAAGTCAAGGCCTCACTCACCTACCTCTTTTCCAAATCGATTTTTTGGAAAAGAGGTTGACATATTGAGATTTGATCAAAGTGAGCCTTCCATATCAGAAAATTTGATTTTCCAATGCTCTCAACCTACTATTGAAACTCCTTCCTCACCTATGAAAAAAACCTCACTTGCTCACCTTTCTATGCATGATACCATTTCAATCCTCAAGGGTGGACCAGAGGTGTGGATTGTCGATGTTCCTAACATGTCATGGTGGGAAGATAAGACCAAGCTAAAGCTTCCATGGGAGGAGGTGTAGTCAGTTGTTTGTGAGCCTTCACATGTTGCAAAGGAGGAAAAGGAGGAGTTGCAAGAGGATATTGAGAAGGTTGTACCCATTCAAACCTCTATGTAGATGAAGACTGAACAAAATTAAGAGGATCCAATCCTCTTATTTGAAGAACTTTCCTCTTTTTTTGAGGAAGAGAAAGACAATGAAGTTGTTCATGACCTTGAGGAACAAATCTTGACTAATGTCTTTTACAAGAATCCAAGGACCTACTACAAGAAGAGGAAGAACAAAATCAGTTACTACAGTAGGATGTGTTATATGATATGGATAATGAGAAAGAGGATCCCAAGGAAAACCCTTTCCTTGAGGAAGTGTATACTGATACTCATGAGGTTGCCCCTCAACCTATGAATATTATTGCAGCAAAGCGAGAGGGGCCCTCAACCTATGCATATTATTGCCATAGAGCAAGAGGAATTTGATGAAGAGGAAATTTTGTGGGAAGAGGTAGAAGTTTTTTTCTCATACATAGACATCAATCCATCTTCTCCTTCATTAGATGATGCAGAGGGTTTGGGTTCTAATATTTCATCCAAGGTTCCTATAATCTCAGTGTTATCTTCACCACTTTGGATCTCCAAGATCCTCTTCACCAACTTCTCCTCCAAGGTATAGTTGGTATCTAGAAGATACACTACTTCCAAGACCAATTAGGCCTTCAATTTGCTAGGCTTCTACACTAGGACTTCCCCTCTAGAACCCCAAACCCTTGCTTAGGATCTTCCCACACTTCATTCTAACTTCTAACTAGTTCCTTGACCCTTCAACATCATTAGGATCCCTTCCTTGCACCTCTGGTCACTCTACCTAGTCAAAAAGTATCAAATTCATAGGAGGCCTAATTGGCTCAATTCCTATTAGGCCTATTTTCATTGTTTTTGGCTTCAAGCTCTCAAAAACCCCAAACAACCACACAGAAGACCTTGAAAGTCTTCAAGGTATCTATCAACCCCTTCCAAATCCAAATTTTAAGCTTCTGGATGCACCCACAACCCTACTTACTAGCAAGCCCTAGTTTTAAGCCTATTAATTAGGCCTTTGGACCTATCTGCACAAAAGACCATCAAATTGGTCACCAAAATTCTAAACACTTCCTCCAACCTCTTGAATCTTCAAGGGGACTCTTAGGGAGTTCCACAAATGCCACTAAGTGTCTTCCACCAGATCATGGGTGCACGTGCCAACTCTTTCTATACCCTGTCCTGGCTCACCTGTCTTCAACAGTCAGCCATAGGGCTTCCATTCTGACCTTGAAGTCTTGGTGCCACAACACAAATGAAAGCAAAAACTATAATTACAGACTCTAACCTATCATACCCTATGGTTTCAGCCATTTCCACTGGTGGATGTTCAGGTTAGAGCCATTTCAAGCATGGTGGCTCTGTAAATGGCTTTTACAGACCAGTAGCTTGAAATGGTTGCCAAATCTCACTCTTCTATCCTAGAAACAAAAGAATCAATGCAGAGTGAAGATAGAACACCAATATAAACTACCATGGATTTGGATCACTTCAATAAATCCGTACAGGTCATACAATACACAGAGAAAACCTGCAAAACAAGAAGAACTAACACATGGCGTCTGTACAGAAAGTTCTAAATCATAGTATCCAATCCAAAACTTCATTAACCCTCAAAATCCATCATTCTCATGCTCATATACCGAGCATAAGTGGTTACAACCAACTTAACCACCAAATGAGAAACTTTTCAAAAAGTTACAAAAGTTGCTCGAGCAACTTTGCAAAGTTGCTTAGCAATTTTTTGGCAAAGTCCCATTTGGCCTATTAGACCTACTCAATGACTTAGTAAGGACTCCTAAGTCCTAAATAAAAACATTTAAGGTCCTAAGACCTTATTTAGGCCATTCCCAACCAAATCCATCACCTAGAGACTCTTGAGGCCATTTAGACCAAATGGAGTACTAACCCTGCCTAAGCTCACTTGGCTCTTACAAACATATGAATGGATCCAATCTATGGATCTTATTCCAAACTCATAACAAACTACAACAAACTCCTAAGACCCCTAAAACACTCATTAACCCATCAAGGTGGGAGGTGCCCTGCACCATTAGATGATCATGAGTTACAAATCATAGTAGAAACTCTAAAAATGGCTCATGAGAAAGATGAGAAAGATGTGTAAAAGTCCATCTCTTCACAAAAGGAAGAGGAGCCACATTCAAGACAACAAGATACCAAAATTTTAGAGCACCGGAACGAGGTCAAGATTGATTGCTTGGACATATCACCATTGACAGGATGCCACAAGACATCTAGCTCTACAATAAATCTGCAAATTTCCCCTAGTCATGTGTGTTGCTAATCATGAGGGTGAGTATCACAAGGAAGAGCAAGTGTTTTTTGCTCAAAAAGACAACATTCCAATGTTGGAGATCTTCTTTTCTCTCAACATTGGGAGGGAATTCCAGCAACATGTGAAGTGCTTGTCATGTTTGTTGTCCTAGTTGATTTCCCATATGCATGAAAGAAACAAAAATATGGTTAGAAAGAGCAGCTACTTCAACAAGCCAACTAATGGTTTTGTTTGATATTTTTTCCATGTAAAAATTTGTACATAGTAGGTTAGAATTTTTGAGCTTTCCAAGAAGTGCACAAGCACAGGCTATTTCCTTCCCAATGACAAGAAATTTAGACCTCTTGCTTAGTTTGTAGAAGTTGCAGATTTCATGTTATTATAGGCATGGCCAATGCGTCATGTTTTTTGTATGGGTGGCTAATGTGTCATGTTTTCAACATTGGTGACTCCATGCCCAATGGATTTCTTGAGGCCACTGATCATATTTTTAGTAGGTAAGAATCCCCTCTAAGTTGCTAGAAATGTTGACTATTTTTGCCATCATTAGCCCATCAAAGATAACTGATCTGAGATGCTTCATCATGGGTTGAATTCATTGTGTTTTTTGCATTGGTGGCTAAACACATGTTCTCTACATTGGTCATTAACTCGAAGCATTTTCTACATGATGCAAAATAATAAAACATTGAGGTGTTTTCCTATTGGTGAGATATTTGGTTATCAATGGGAGTCCTTGGGTTTTTTTGACAAAACAATGCATTCACATCAGTGCGAGACCTTGGGGTCCCTCTAATGAAGCATCCGCGTTAGGGAGACAATTTGTGTTTGAAGGGAAGTCTTTGGAGGTCTATCCAACTATTCTCATTGAAAAGACATGCTTATATTGGCAAGACATGCACCAAGGTCCCTCCTTTATTCCTTGCTAATCGGGATGACATTTTGGCTTTAGGGAGATGCATCTTTAAGTCTCTTCAATATGTTTAGAGGCCAATAATTTAATGTGTTTTTTGCATTGATGGATTTTATACTACTAGTGACCTGATTTGACTTTTAACGACTGTGATGTGGTGCAAGAATTGAAATTCAATGCATAGATGCCTATCCAACTACCTTTCTTGTAGATCCATACAATCTAACGTGCTCCCATGCCTATTTACCATTTTGCAAGTGTCATTTCTTTTGACAAAGATATCTTTCACACCAAAGTTGTCTAGAGGGCATGAGCTTTATTTTTTCAACTATAGATGCATTCATTTAATCCCTTTCTATCACTTCATGGATCAACTTGTACATGCGGAGATAAAATTTTGATCTGATTTGATTTGTTTGACCTACCTCCTGATTTGGGTTTGAACATCATGATGTAATCTGAGTTACATTGAATCTTTAAAAAGCAACTTAATTTGTATCACAATTCTAAGTGTTCCCTCTTTTTCTTTTTGTAGTAGATATGCTTTGCATCTATAAATTCACCTTTTCCTTTGTAAATAGAAATCTTTGTTTTACCCTTTCTCCCATTTAACTATCATGTGCATGCTTCTTACCTGATGTTGAATATTTCTTTTATGTTTCTCTAGTTTATGTGTTGTATCGAATGGGCTCGCAAATGTTGTATTGTGAAGATTATCCTTCCTTGTAGCATCTCATTAGTTTTGACTTGCATATGAGTCTTTGGGGGGTAGATTAGAGTCAAGATTTGTGTAAGTTGAGTGGTTTATTGAAGTTGATGTTATGTTATATCTCATTTTGCAATACAAACAGGAAATCTGATTTCAATCAGCAATAAAATGCACCAATGGCCAAATCTGATAATGAGCCATATACCACTAGAAAGTATATGAAACTAGCTTTCCAACGATATCTCATTTGCAAAAACCTAGCTCTTGGATCAGAAATTATAGTGATTTAAAAAAATCTACCCAATTAAGACATCCGATCAAAAATTGCACCCTAGGCGTTGGCCATTGGTTAGCCAACTTGCTCAAGTGTTAGAGGAGGCAACACCCACTAAAGTCGAGCAGTGGCAGGGTAGTACATCGCTAATGAACAACGGATGAGCATAAGAGGTAATAGTGAGCTCAAGTGCCCTAAGATCACCTACAAAACAAAACAAACCTTCCACAAGAGAGTATGACAAAAAAATAGCTCGCTTGATTATGGATGCAATAAATGTACAATGATAAAAAATGGATTAATGATAGTACATACCCCTATTATATGATAGAAATGTACAAGAAATCTTGCTTATATAGGTAAGGTGAGAAATAGAAATTAGACAAGATCATAACATGTGTCATAATCCTATGACACGAGACAACAAACATTAAATGACATAAGACATAAGTAAATGATATAAGATAAGGTCTTGTGACAACTTAGACTTCTAGAAAGATTCACAAGACTTCAATAAACTTAACATGTGAATAAGACTCACTAGGTAAACTAGTTAGGTAGAACACCTTATTTGAACCAACACTTTCAAACTAGAAAATCTTTTTTGTACCTAGAAAGATAGAAACTCTACTATTTTTGTTCATTCTACAATACAATTTTTTTTATTCATTTCAAATCATTGGAGATTTCTAATGTGCTCATGCAATTTCAAGTGCAAACACTAGAGGCTTAAAATCTCCAAACCCTATTTGATCACTAGAGGAGTGCCCCTTGCATTGTGGTTAGTGTTCCACCTTCACTAACTCATGTTGGATCTTTTTGCCAAGACCAATGATAAGGCCATTCAATCCTCTCAATGTTGCTCTCACAATCGTTGTGGAGGATCTACTCCACCTCTACCACCACGAACTAGGCAACCTTCGAGCTAGACCCCACCACCTAACCACTAGGGTGGGTGATTGCTCCCTTATCAATCCCCTTCACCCTCTAAATGTCATGGTTGGGCCCCTTGGATTATGAGAAACTCCCTTGTTTGTGTCTTGATATATCTCTATTGAGGATTGTATAGAACCACCTATAGGACAATCCTTAGAAGGGAGAAGTTACTCTCATTGATTGGGCCCCCTCAAATTAGAAGAAATTCCCTCATTTGTCTCTTGCTATATCTTCATGGAGTATTGTACAAAACCAGCTACTAGATAGCCCCTAGAAGGGAGAAGTCACCCTCATTGGTTGGGAACCCACAATGATGCAAGGGTTTGTCACTTTTAGGGTGGGATAACCTCAAAGGATACAAACCCCCCACCCAACATTGAATTGCTCTTGCTGGTTAATAGTCATGCGTATTTATTTTTATTGCTTGTGAATTCTTAACTTGACAATTGTTCCCTTGCAGGACTGTTCTCATTCTTGTTGTGGTTGTTTCTATGTTTTGGGGACTACAGTTGAAAAAATAATACTATAACGAAAATGAGAAAAGCTGCAACGAATGCATACATTTTATTTCTCAAAAAACAAAATGGAAAAATCACATACAACTCTAATGGATGAACTTAGTGTAAATGCAAGTTAAGGTTTCTTCTATGACTCTATAATAAGCATTAGAAAGAAATAGCATTGTGAAATGAGATGAATAATAATTACAGTGAAATGGATTACAAATAGTTGAAACTAAACAGTACAATAACCAGCAAAATGAGAAGAACATAAAAATAACCTAAAAATGATTCGGTTCTTACACTGAATAATGACTCAGTTCTTACACTGAATAATGATAGCATGTACAAGAGCTTAACTCATGTTCTCCATCTTCTAATTTACAACAAAAGCACTGGATGTACCAGTGAAATGCTCGAGGGAACCTAACAGACTTTTGGCTGCATTAAAATGGCGAATCCGGTATACACCAGGAGTAGCTGCTTGTGGAATCTCCCACTGAATTGTTGCATAGCTATAAGGACTAAGAGAAGCAGGCCGGGACCAATTAAAACGAAGACAAAAATCATCATCATCATATGCAGGACTCCAATCCCCATTGGACTGTAAGAATTCTACAAGAGAGAAAGTTCCCTCTGTCATCAGGTCATTGCGGGGACAAGAAGACCAAAAGGTTACTTCCACAATTTCTTCCTTCTTATAAGAAGCATTCTTAGGAACGTCCTCTTTAACATCACCAAAATTTACACCAACAGGTGTCATGTCTGCAACTACTGGTGGAAGAAGGCTGATTTGTTGATCTAAAAGATCTGGTGGTGTGGGACCTTGATTTACATTACCTCCATTCACCATGGCAGAAGCAAGTTTTTTGAATTCCTGAATGTATGCACTTAAAGTATGTGCTCCATACAAAGTTGAAGCTCCCTGCATTGATATGATAAAAATTAGAGCCAAGAATGACTATGAACGATGTCAGTCTAACTAGAGGGTAATTGGACTCGAGATTAAGCATGGAAACCTCATATCGTTGTATTTGATACTCCTCAAATGTGGTTATATACTGCGAGTAGGTGTTTGTAAGCCCTGCAATTACTACATGAATGTCGCTTCCAGATCCTCCATTTTCACCTGCGACAAATGTCTCTTTAACAGCTTCCCTGAGGCGTCTGCCTGCCATTGTTGTGAATTCTGCAAAAGAAAAGATAACAAAGGCACGTGACAAATAAAAGTCATTACATCTCATATGAAGCTTGAAAACCATGTTTCATCTCTACATTCATGTGTGAGGATTAAAGCAACAAACAAATTACAACAATAGTGTTAAAGGAAGCCCATCCTTGTGGCATTCGGACAAGATGGAAAGGTAGATGGTAAAATATTGCAAGCCTGTGTCTAGGAAAAAATATGAGAGTGACTGTGATACAAAAACAAAAATTCTAGTTCAGACTGCCTTCTTTTCCAAGTCAATCTACTCGATAATAGTAACAGTACTCCAGGTGGGTATGCAGGGAGAGATTTAGGATTATAAAATTAGAACATCGTCATGGTTTTGCAAACCATGCTAACTTTATCCTTAATCAGATTCACAGTCAAGTGCATTCCCAAGCAACCTTGTCTCAAAGCTGATGGACTATCTCACAATATAAATTCTACTATCAAGTTCCTACATGTAAAATGATAAACTTAAGTTGATTGATGTGAGAAATTTAGTAATGATTTTCAGAATAACGAATATGCTTAGAAAAAACACATGATGGTGGGAGAAGAAGATATGTAATTATAGTTAATGAAATTCATTTCTTCTATGATTATTGGCAACAAATTCACAACCTTTGAGATTCTGAAAAACGTGTAATATGCAAAGAAAGTTTGACCATCCTGTATGGAAGAATAGTTAAATTCAGCAATATGATGGACTTGGAGATACAAGCAAGAAAGAGAAAACACAAACAACAGTGGGAATGTGTGTGGGTGTGGTTCTGTGTGTGCGTGTGTATAGAATTATAAGCATTAACAATCAAGTTGACCAGATAAAATCAAGTTTCACTATGAAGGTGATTAGTTGATAAGCAATATTATTATATCATTTCTTGCCAGGAAAACAAACAAGGTCAACTCACACAGCAAACACCACGTTAATGCTTTCAAACTTTGGAAAAGTTTAGCAGACACTCAACAAGTTTGGGAAATCAACACATTCATCAAATTTCTCAATACTCAGCAAATACCTGGAAAAGGCCTCATCCCGCTCAATTCTTTGAAGCATTAGAATTTCAAGCATAAGATTTGCTCAAAGAGGCCAGTTTGATACCAAAAGCACAAAGTTTTGGAAGAAATTTTTTAAATAATTGAATTAGGCAAGGTTTGATGAGTTGAAATTTAGTATTGCCTCCTCCCAGCATTTGAAATTGATTAAACAAGGAATCATTTGTGAGTTTTTCATTTGAAGTAGAACTTGAATCAGTGAGCAAGTGAAGGTGCACTTGTACATAAGTTTGAAAGATATTTAAGAAAGGGCATGATGTTTGATAATTTCCATATCCCTTGGTGCGGAAAGGATTCATTTCTCCAATCAAATGTATCGAATATCATTTCAAATACCCTCCTATTCATAATTCTGATATCAAACCTACAAGGGCAACAATAAGGCTCTGATAGAACAGACATGAACTAAATCTGCTGTTAATTGAAGACTGGAATTATGTTGTTATACATCAGAGTTTAACTGACCTGGACATCTTGTTATCAAAGAGTTTGTGAATTCAAGAATTAACTGAAACCAACTGAAATATGAAGTCGATTATGATCCTAATCTAAATATGTTTATTTAATAAAAAAGCAAACAGAATATATTAGAGAATCATATCCGAGTTTCCATCTTTGAAGAATAAAATATGATGTCTCGGCAAAAATCTTTAAATTCTAACAGGCATGGGGCAAGTGATGTAGACTGATGAGTTTCACACTACAAACCCACATTCCATTCCAAGGGTTAGCACTTTGTAGAGGTCATGGGGACACTTGGAGTTAGGGATCAAACTTGGACTAAAATATGATGTCTGGGAGAAAAAATTATATTTCAACAGGCTTGGGGGAGTGAGGTGGAATGATGAGTTTCACACTACAGACCCACATTCTATTTCCACGGGTGGGCACCTTGTGACGGAGATGGGGATGCCTTGAGGCACGATCAGGAATTTAAGAGTAACAATATCTAAGACCCAAGCACAACCTCGCTTTACCTATGTGATTTGCCCAAGTGTTTATCCTAGTATTTTAGCTCAAGTGTTTTAGAGCAAGCAATGGAAGAATGAGTCTCCCACCACAAACCTAGGCTTCATTTTCATGGGCAAGCACCTTTTAATGGCCACAAAGATACACTGAGGTAGTTGTCAAACACATGGCAATGCATGGCCTAACCCAATCGTATGTATCACCATGGGAACAGTTTTGAGGCCTGATCGAATTAACCATATTAAGGACCCAAGTAAGCCTCATTTTCTCTATGCGATCTACCCAGGCAACTAATCTAACATCTAGTCAAATAGGATGAGGTCATTTGGCAAATCGTTGAGGTTTTCAACATGGAGACTTGTGTTCAAAGAATCAAATCCCCTAAGGCATGTTACATGCTTAAAATGTAAAAATGTAAATGTTGAATTGGGAAAACTACCACATTCAATTCCACGTGTAGTTTACCCCAACTGATGAGGCCAAGTGCAAGTCTTGGGTGAATTTGACAAAAGAGATATCTCTTAGTTGTACCATCTAAGTTGAAGGAAACCTTGCAAGAAGAATTTACCAAGAAAAAAGAAAAAGAGGATTTAGATTTAAATATTTGAAGAGAATTTAATGGATGTACTGTTATCAGGATCGTATGATTTATGCGGACCTTCCATGGACGTATCATATCAGGATCTTCTTTAAGAGGGTTTAATGGATGTACCATTATTGTTGATGAAAGGTCTGCCTCAATCATAGAAGGATTATTATAAGAGGATAAGGATAAATATTATTTCTACCACATTTTCACAATTCAAATGGTTTTGTCAATCAGTCAAACAAGCCTAGGCAATGGCCATAGTTTGAAAGAGAGGCTGCTGCATGCTATCACAATTGCAGACGCAGAATCCTTATAATTAAATGTTTATTCTTTGGACCACCTATTAGCCAATTGATTGGTTAATGATGTCACCACAATCTTGGCTAGCTGTTGGAGAGGCCATACCAACAGCAAGGCTTCTAGGTGTGGTGAAAAAGTGGAGTCATGAACAAGCCTTTGCCATGAAGTTGAGAATGTATTTGGATATAATGATGTGAGAGTGTTTTGCATCAATGTTTTTAGTCATACTTAAGATGATGGATCATGAAGTATGATCCAAAACATTGATGCAAAAATTCTCACAGTTTTTATGGATTGTGGAAACATTATGTATCGTAAAGGTATTGTTTTGTCTGAACTGGACCAAAGGGGGTGAGACCCAAGACTACTGACCAATTGAGAACAGATTCCAAAGAGATTTAAATCTATCTTACAGCATATCCCTACAGGAATAATCTCTAGTGTGATAATACTGGAAATTTTAATGCTTCTCAATGTCTACTGTTTTGAAGGGTGTGTATGCACATTAACACTTTACCCTATTTCTGTCCACTGCTACCTATTCCACAAGGTAAGGGCGTCCTCCTCAGCTAATGGAACTTAAAAATAAAATTTGAATTCATATCAACTAGCACTACAGATTCAGCTCAACTTATTGTTGGAATAGATATGATTCAAGTATATCTAAGATGACCAATTCACTTGTCTTAGATTTTATTAACAAGAAGGAAAAATACAACACAAGTATCCAAAACCCTTCAAAAACATAATTCTTTCACATTTTTTGATATACCTTGATCAGAAATGGTTGGTTCCACACATGATATTTCTTATTTATCTGTGTGTATACATACCTCCAGGTACAGAAAGGACAACAAATTGCCCAATCCTTAGAATTTGGATAGGAAGAATAGATGGCTGCATAAAATAAAATAAAAAAGTCAACATTAAGTTTTTCTCTCATGGGCATGCTTTATGCAAAGAAAACTGATGCTAATGCATATCAAAGATAAAGAAAGAATTTCAAAAATCTAGTTTCTTTCATCCAATTCAAGTATCTATCTTGTTTAGAATTTGCATCCGACAAATAACTGGCTGAATAAATTACAAGAAAGTGAATCTTAAATTTTGCATTTGTAGACATGCTTTATGTAAAAAATACAACACAACTTTACATCAAAGACAATAAAATAGTTTACAAAATTTACATTTTTTCATCCAATTCCAGTGTCTATCTTGGTATATCATTTACCCAAGCTGCAGAATCTTTTCCACAGTTTTATTCACAATTTTACAAGATGTGTGACATGTGACATAAATCTAATCAAGGTTACTGTGGCAGGATCATAGATGGACTACTTGCGGAGTACTTGGCGAGTTGCAAAAACTCGCTGAGTTTTTTGGCCCAGCGAGTAGTTACGACTTCTACTTGCCTCAAAAACTTGCTAAAAAGCTCGCCAAGTTTTTGCCAAAAACTCGGTGAGTCCGTGTTAAAAACTCAGCTGGAGTTTTAAAACAGTGCATAAAGGCAAAAAAAACTGCAGAAATGATTTCATTTCATCATTTTTTCACTTGTGTTTCTCTGAGAGGGGGAAAAATACTCTTCCAAACACTTGCAAACTGATTTTCATCGATTTGAAGCGAATTTGAGGTGATTTTTGAAGAAAAATCAGATTCCCAGGTAGGTTTTCTGATTTTCTTTCTATGTTTTTTTAAAATATTTCATTTATTTTTTGTTGCACCTAGATGAATAGAAAATCATTCCTTACTAGTTAAAAATGATTTTGAGTCATTGGAACAAGACTTAACACTATTTTTGACAAGTATTGTTGAATCTTTCACTATTTTTTCTAAGTTACCAATGCGTAGGGGTAAGGGCTAGATGCGGATGTGGAGGTGGAGGTGGAGGCGGGCGGATGCAGATGTTGATCCAAGTGCCCTGTGGATGCCACCCAGAAGCACATCCGGGGGCCCAGGATGTGCTTCCGGTTGGCATCCACAGCGCATCACAACGCATCCGAGGGCCCAGGATGCGCTTCCAGGTGGCATCCACAGGGCACCTGGGTGCATCCTAAGGCATCCATGGGCCTAGCGTTTGATTCAAAGGTTTTTTTTGCCAAAAAAACAACTTAAAAACACATTAAGACATGTTTTTTACATTTTTTTAATCTTTTTTTTTCTCCTAAACCCTAAAACGGCCCTAAAAGAGGCCATTCAATCATTTTGCATCTCATTTTGTTTGCAGCTAGGCTCTCTTCTCATTTGGTCTCCATTTTGGCATTTTGAAGGCAAGCTGATTATTTTCGAAGAGGATCGTTCGTGGGGTGAGAGATAGCTTCCACAAAGGAGTTTTAAGCATCTAAGGTAAGCATTTGATCCCATTCTTGAGTCCTTTACGAATTTTTCTGAGATTTTGATGGATTTTTTCAAGTTTGGGAAGAATTTTTTCAAGTTTTATTCATTTTTTTTTTTTAAAGAAATAAAGAAACAAGTTTAGCTATCTATTTTAGTATTTTTGTATCATTTTTTTGCACTCGTATGCTTGATGTTCATAGTTTTTTTCTAATTTAAATTTATTTAATTTCTTATTATAGCAAAAAATTAGATTGTATTGTGCAAGAATGGCCGCCACCGGTAGTCAAAGTTCAGTGGGAGTGCAAGCTGCCGATAGTTTCAAAATTAATGTAGGATCTCCTTTATGGAGACATACCCACAAGAATATCACAGGTTTCAGGAGGTGGCTCATATCTTTGGAAGTGTAACTATTGTGAAAGTAACAAAGGCAAACCATTCAATAGCTCATATTCCCGGGTCAAACTTCATTTTATGGGACCTAGTGATAAAGGAATGGGTATGTGCAAAGGCATAGATGGGAAAAAGTTGTCTAATGCACAAATAGCATCCTATGTAAAAGAACAAGAGGCTGCTGATAAAGTGGTTAGAAGATCAAAAAAAAAGTTTTTATCAACCTCCATCCGGAA
The DNA here is from genome assembly GCA_027943335.1 of Chamaecyparis obtusa. NCBI lineage: Eukaryota > Viridiplantae > Streptophyta > Pinopsida > Cupressales > Cupressaceae > Chamaecyparis > Chamaecyparis obtusa. The sequence goes on from BSBK01003386.1 coordinate 225,485, forward strand.
AGAAAAAAACGCAATTACCCAATGAACCAATTCAATCCTCCAAACATCCATTCTTGCAAGTACCTGTACCGGGAGAGGTAGAGGAAGAAGTAGAAATTACCGCTCAAAAAAGAGGTCCATTGGACACCGCATTTAAAATGGAGGCAAGAGAGCTTGTTGATGAAACCATTGCACGTTGTCTCTATGCCAATGGTCTTCCTTTCAACTTGGTAAGATCACCATATTGGAAGGAAATGGTGCAAGCCATCAATAGAGCACCAGCGGATTACATAAGTCCTGGGTATGAAAAGGTGCGTACCACTCTATTGCAAATAAAGAAGACTTCTATAGAGAAAGCTCTTCAACCAATTAAAATTTCTTGGAAAACTTCGGGTATAACTATTGTGTCTGATGGATGGAAAGATACAAAAAAACGGTCATTGATTAATGTGATTGCAATGTCCCCCAAAGGGGCAATGTTTTTTAGGGCAGTTGATTGTGAAGGGGAGATGAAGGATTCACATTTCATTTCTAGAATTTTCATTGACGCCATAGAGATGGTGGGTAGTGAGAATGTGGTCCAAGTGGTTACAGACAATGCCAAAAATTGTAGGGGTGAAGGTGTTTTGATTGAGGGTCAGTGTGACCATATTTTTTGGACACCATGCACTATACACTCTCTAAACTTGGTCATGCAACAAATTGGCACTCAAATAGATTGGGTGAAGCAAATATACCAAGAGGAGGAGGAGATACAAATGTTTGTGACGAACCACCATATGTCACAATCCATATTTAGATCATTCTCCAAATTGGAGTTGCTGAAGGTAAATTGTAAATTTGTAATTAGTAAATTTCAGTTATTTATTTAATTCGAATAAATTTTAATATTTATGTTCATTTTCAATTATCAAATTGTATATAACTTTGTCTTTGCTTAATATTTATTGACATATTTTTAACTTGCTTAGGTTGCTGAGACCCGTTTTGCATCTCATACTATTGTTATGAGACGACTTGTCAAGGTGCAAGGGGCATTGAGCCAAATGGTTATTTCTAACCAGTGGAGTATATGGAAAGCTTTGAATTCAGAAAGAGCCCAAAAGGTCAAGGCTTTGGTCTTGGATGATAGTTGGTGGGCTCATGTGCAATTTGCATTGGAATTCACCGAGCCTATAATAAATATGCTGCACTTTGCCGATACAGATACACCTTTCTTGGGGGATGTGTATGATGGCATGGATACCATGGTTGAGAAGGTAAAATTTTTCATACAAAAACATGAAAATGGCCCCACAAAATGTCAAGACTTATGCAATAAAGTGGAAGCAATCATTCATCATCATTGGGAGAAGATGCTTACCCCATTGCACCTCCTTGCATATGCTTTACCTCTGAGGCACTATAGCGAGGAAGTACTTGTTATGCCAAATAGAGTTGCACCATATGCGGATGAAGTTGCTAATGGGTGCCACAAAGCTTTTGCAAGACTCTTCCAAGATGATGAAATGCAAGGAAAAGTGAGGCTAGAATTTGGCTTATATGCTTCGGGATCAAAACTTACTCCATATGCAATAAAGGACCAAAATAAAATGGGAGCTATCACATGGTGGTACATGTATGGTCAACCGTATAAGAATCTACAACCTCTTGCAATCAAGATCCTCTCACAAGTAAGTTTTTTGGAGGGTTTTATTTACCACTTGTATTCTACAATTTAGTGTTTAACATTCTTTAATTTGTTTTTCATTTGTATGTTTAATTTTGTGAACACTATCCAGGTTGCAAGTTCTTCTGCTACTGAACAGAATTGGAGCACATACTCCTATATCCATTCAGTGAAATGCAACCGGTTGGGCTCAAAGAAAGTTGAGGATTTGGTTTAAATTCATACCAACTTGTGTCTTTTGTCACCTAAGGAGGATCAATACAAGGAAGGGTCGGCCAAGCTTTGGGATGTAACCTTTGAGTGTGCAAACTTGGATGCAACACTTCATGATCTTACTACAATCACAGATGATGGTGATGATACCATGACACATGGTGCATCTAGTACAAGTGGAACCGTTCTTGGTTCAAATGATCTTGAACTTGCAACAGTTGGAGATGATGAGAATGTGGATTTTCTTGAGAATCCTTATGATTCTAAATCTGATTAGTGAATCTTGAGTCTTGACTCTTGATTAATGAACATTGAATCATGAACTAAGTTTTCATTTTGTAGTTCAAATTGCATTGGAATCTTGAACATGACTAATTTACTAATTTAGTTATTAAACTTCTTTCAATTTGAATATTTGTGTCTGAAGTTTTAAGTTGAAGTTGTTGAACTATCAAATATGAAATATCTTGAGTCTTGATCAATGGTTAAGTATCATTATTTTGAAGAATCTCTAGTTTTAAAAAAAAAATCAAACCCTAATAGTTTTTTTAAAAAAAACTTTGAATGATGTCTAAAATTATTTAAACTAATTTAGATACTTTGCTAAATTGTTTAACTAAAATGTTAATTTTGTCTTTTCACTTTGTATGTGTAAGTTAACAGTTAGCCACTAATTCAGTATGGCAACTTCAAGGAATGATTGGCCACTAGAACCATGCCCATCTGGATATATAGGTACCCATCCTAAACGTGCTAGAGATAGGACTTGGAGGTATGTCTATAAACTGCATTAAATACCACCTTACAAGCATCGACAAGCATGATGTTAGGAGATGTGAAAAAACCACAAAAGAAATAAAAAGAGACGTTAATGCCATACTTGCAGCTAGGGAAGAGAAAAAATTGCAAAGGGAGAGGGCAAAACTAGCTATGAGAGCAGCCATAGTTGAATCTCAAGGTGCTTCAATTGACATTGAAAAAGCAGCACTTGAGGGCATAGTGGGCTCTCGTCATGGCCCACGTATTTATAATGACCCCTAATAGGTCCTATGATTATTGGGGTTGATTTTCTTCAAATTTAACTGCAAAGGACTTCTGGTCTATTTAACAAGTATCAATGTGTAATGTCCATGTACCGACGACTCAAACAATTCTCCACAATTTCCTCTACGTGCCCTTTTGTCAAATAGTGTTCCTATTGTAATTTTGTCAAGCCATATTCATGGGCTCTCTAACTCACTTGGTGATTAGATATTATCTCGAGTATTTTTACTTGGCATGAACTGGTTATGTTCTAGGGTTTCTATTGGGAATCCATCTCCAAACAGTATTCCCATTATCTATCTTATCCCTTTCTTGATAATGCCTCGCTATATTGATATAGCTCTCACTGTTACAATCAATGGAGAGTCGTTGTTTCTATCCGGACATCTATATATATAGATCACTTGTTTATTTATCTGTTCCCGTAAGATCTCTATATGGTACTATAATCAAGGAGTCTCAGGTTTAGCAAGATGAGCATATATTGCTCCCTTGCGTTCATTGTCTTTCCAATCGGCGATACCTCAGAGATAGAAAAAATTGTCCTCCATTGACTTGTCACCTGTATATATATCTCTCCGTTCCATGCTTATCTCGCCACTATTGATTCCTTTATGCATTTGCGGTGGAAAGTCATGAAGAATAAGACGCATCTCTTGGTGATGGCCTCCCTCTGTTATAATTTTTAATTCATCATTGTTAACCCAATAATTATAGATTGTCGTTTTTAAACAAACAATCATTCTTCCCTAAACGATATCATTTTTCATCTCTGATTTTGTCAATCTAGCCGCTTACATGGTTATCGACCCATACAATATTGTATTATCAACTATAATCTGCAGCGATGATGTCAGGAAATATCGTGATGTCTAGCGGTGTGAAGGCGTCTTCCAATCACTTAGAGACGAACGATCTCCTTAATTATTATTGTGTCATTGTATCATATATTTTTCTGGGAATTATAGGGTGCCAATAACTAAGCGTGCCTATTGTATAGTCCTCCAGATTATACAGATGTCGAACATACCATTATAACCGATTAGTATTAATGTTTGATTATACTTATTTATTATATTATTATTCGTATGCAATGATTTATAGTATTATATTATATTATTATATTTGATGTTATTTAATTATGTACCATATTATTATATTAATGATATACTGTATAATATAACTTCTTATTATATTAATAATAAATTTATTATTATTACTATATTTCTTTATATTTGAATTATTATGCAATATTTATATTGATGCATTTAAATATTGTTATTTATTTGTAACTCAATTATATTATATTATTTGTCTATTTCTATATTTTAATATTATTATTTATTCATTAAATTCTGTTTCATTATTATTTATTTAATAAAATTATATTATTTAATTAATTATTTATTATTAAATCTTATTTTGGTGGGAACATTAGAGTATCCGCAAACTCAGCACCCCCTTGGCTGCCACTTCTGCTTCCTCTAGTACAATACTTGTTGCTGCATCACCATCAAGGACACACCCTATAGGTAGTTATTTTGTGCCCAGGAACACACTTGGAGCACAACCATCATTAGAGGCTGTTGGATGAAATAGGGAGGCACCTGAGAAAACAGACATTGCATGTGTTGATTTTTGGTACTTCAACAACATCCCATTAAATGTGACAGAGAGTCCTTATTGGCTAAATTTGTTCATCGCAATGACAGTTTCAAGAAAAGGGTACAAGGCCCCTTCTCGCAAGGATTTGGGTGGGAGGTTAGTAAATAGTCCACTTGATTTCATTTTTTATTGTTTTTCTTGTTTATTAAATCAAAAATGTGTACTAAGACCTAATTTCACTTTGTTCTTGTAGGTTGCTCACAAATGTATTTGATAAGGCAAAAGAAGTGGTGGAGGACAAAAGAAAAGAATGGAGAAAATATGGTTGCACCATTCTTTCCAATGGGTGGACAGATCGAAAAAATCGCACCATTATTAATTTTTTGGTTGCTTGAAAGGACAATGTGGTGTTCTTGAAATCGGTTGATGCCTCCAATAAGGTGAAAAATGTAGAAACATTGGCTGGAATGTTGGAGCACATTGTCATAGAGGTGGGAATAGAGAATGTGGTGTAAATCATCACAAATAATGCAACAACACATGTGGCAGCAAGTAGAATCCTCCAAGAAAGGCACCCCACTCTTTTTTGGACACTTTATGCAGCACATGTCATTGACCTTCTTTTGGAGAACATAGCAAAACTTGATTGGGTGACTCTAGTTGTGGAAGAAGCAAGGACGATCACAAAATATATTTACAATCACCCTTGAGTTCTACATTTGATGAGAGAGCATGCTCAAGGGAGAGATTTGGTGAAATCCGATGTCACAAGGTTTGCAAAGATTTTCTTGACGTTGCAAAACATTCTTGGTGCATTGACTTATTTGAAACAAATGTTTGTGAGTCAAGCATGGCTAGACTCACCTTATTCAAAGAAGGTTGAAGGAGAGGACATGCATAGTCTTCGACAACCATTTTGCACAAAAGGTTGCAAGGATTGTGAAGGTAACTTCAAAAGTTGAATTTTTTATTATTCTTGATTCAAGTCTCTTATTATTAATTTGTAACTTCATTAATTAATCCTTTTGTAATTTGTATTTTTCGATTGTAGGTGTCTGAGCCCTTGGTTAGAGTTTTGTGCTTGGTAGATGGGGATCAAACCCCAATGGGCTATATTTATGAGGTCATGGATAGGGTCAATAAGTCTATAAAAAATTACTACAAGGGGGATAGACTCAAATTTGATCCCATCCAGGAAATTATTGATAGGAGGTGGAACAATCAACTCCACCAACCCATTCATGCAACGGGGTACTTCCTCAACCCTCGTTTTAAGTTCAGAGATTCTTACTCAAATCCTAATGAAGAGGTCATGGAGGGCCTCATTGCATGCATTTAGAGGATGATACTTGAGGTTGAGGAGAGAGACCTCATTGTGGCCAAACTCCAAAACCATGAGGAAGCAAGGGGTAAGCTATTCTCTTCAGAGCTAGCAAAGAGAGGAAGAACTACTCAAACCCAAGGCATAAACATTTGCCATTTGGATTTTGGGGTCTAAAGTAATTGATAAATTGATAAAAATATGTTTTCGCTTTTCTCTTTCTTTCTAACTTTTCAATATGTTATTTTGCAGATGCTTGGTGGCAAAGTTGGGGTGGAAATACCCTAAATCTCAAAGAATTTTCCCTCAAAATCTTATGTCAGCCTTGTAGTTCATCCAATTGTGAGTGCAATTGGAGCTTGTTTGAGGCCATCCATATGAAGAAGAGGAACAAGTTAACTCAAAAATGTCCCAATGACTTTGCCTTTGTGCAATATAATCTTCAGTTGCGCATAAGGAAGGCACAGGAAGCAGCAACTGGTCCAATTGATTTGGATGATAAAGATCCTTACAGTGATTGGACATCACAAGAGCAACCTCCATTGTTTACAAAGGATGATGTCAATGATCTGAAGAGGCAGACTATGGAGGAGGGGGGTGGATTTGGTTTCACATTGGATGACATTGGGGAGGATGAGTCGAATGAGGAGTCCTTGCCAGTGCTAGAAGAATCTAGAAGCAAAGTTACATCCAGGATGAAGGACGAGCCACAAATTGAATCAGACATACCGAGCGAGGAGGCAAGGTTACACCTAGTGTAGATTTCTAGGACTAGACCCTCTAGTTCTACCTCTCCCTTAGTTTTTACTATAGATGGGAAGAGGAAGATGTAATTGTAATGATGTATTTACTTTTAGTTTTACAGAAACTATTTACTATTTTGCTTCCAACCATCAGCATTCCTCGTGAGAATGCGATTTTGTACCCACTTTGCATTTAAATGTATCTAGACTCAGCGTGTTTCTTTTGTGTTCTCATTTATTGACTCATTGGATGCATCTTCTCATTTAATTTTGCAAAAACAATGCATTTCTAATTAAATTTAAGCAATTTTTCAAGTTCCTGAATTTTTTGCTAAGTTTTTACCGAGAACTGGCCAAGTTTTTGCGGAGTTTTTTTCAGGCCTTGGCGAGTTTTGGGTTTTGGCGAATTTTCCATCTATGGGCAGGATGTTTAGATTTAGCACGTAGTTTGGCACTTACATATGAAAAGCCCTCATTCCACATGTTTATCTATCACTCTTAATGTTAGCATGCAGTTATCTATAGATTTATGTGTCAAAAGGACGTTTGTTTCTAATTCCATATGCAATCATTTCTAATCTTAACCAGGCAAAGAGTGAATCTGTAACAAAGACTAAAGTTTCAAACGGAGCACTCAAAAGCCTTTAACCAAAGGCTCCATCTAAACAAAAAATAATCCATGTCAAATGTTGATGATTAAAATCAGTTATAAAATGCCAGGTTTTGATGGCAGAAAATACTATTTTCTACATTGAACTCATTTAGCTTCTTTTTGGTGCTACCAATGTAAATTGTTGCACAACTTGAGCGCTATCCATGATTTAAGGTTATAATAACAATAGTTAAAACAGCAAGATATTTCAACTAATTGAGGTGATTGAAGTAATTGCTCATTCATAGGTATTCTGAAGTATGGTAAAGTGTTGCATAAGAAAATCCAAAGGCCAAATGATCCAACAAGACTGGAGATAAGATTGTATGTCATTATCTCTTTATAGACTTGATTATGGATTGTGAGTCATGACAAGTGGTAAATGAAAATATTGTACAATTGTGAGCTCTGGCTGACGTGTCGAGGGTAATATTGGTTGATTATCAATATAATTTTAGACAAAGAAGTACCAAAGCAGTGTCAAAATCTTGGGGCCCCATGAAAAGGTTGCATTAATTTGAAGTTTAGAAAAAGGGTTCTAAGCACAAGCAATAAAGCTTTAGCCTTTAACACGCGAGTACTGGAACAGACCAATTTCTGGCTAGAAAAGACAGCCACATGGTTTCCTAGAGATTTGTGAATTTCAATCGCACTGTCACCATAAGCACATACTCGAGACATCCAGCCTGTAATCCCATTATATCAATACAAGACCTAAATAATATAAATAGAGCTTGATAACTAAAATAGTTGAGAAATGTACATTGGGTTCTCATTGTGGAGACCCAAGTTCAATTCCCCATAGGGACATCTAAAGTAGAATTCTAATTTGTGACTCTTGGTCTTCCATAGGTGGTGTTTTCTAAATAAAAGTGGATTTCTAAGTAATGAGTCTTGGTCTTCCATAAGTGATTTCTAATGTGTTTGCTCATAAGAAGCTTGTATTGGTCTAATGTTGATGCCTCTATGAGCAAGATATTTCTAATTGATATTCAATTTTTTTAAAAACAGTTCTAAAATAATTCAATAATGGAGACATACATTTCTACAAAACATATAAATATATTATAAACTGCCAAAAAACTTATTCTGATTGAAATCCACAAAGATTCCCATTCTAATGCACTATTTACTTACCGCCCATGGATATGGTAGGGACATTTCTCCTGTATCAAGCAAAATAGGCTTTGGTTTCTGACAATCTATCTGTTCTTTGGAAGGTGTTTTCAATACGTCTCTCACTAACTTCCAAAATGGATTTCCCTACAAAAAAAACATGAGAGGAACGAATCAAGTGGCCTCTTTAAGCCCAAAAGCAGTGTAACTGTAAATAACATAATAAACTGAGCGTAAACAATCAATTACAGTAGCAAGTTTATCACAAGGGAAGCCATACATTATCATCGCCCTGCTTAAAGTCAAAAGCTCCAGGCCCATCAGTGGTTCCTGCAGCGAAAGCAAATCCCATTGCAGCAGGACATGTCTTAACTACAGACTCTGAATCTCCAGGTGTGGCTGGGGGACGGCTGACCTCAAGTTTGGAAAAGTCAAGATATACATGGCGGTAGTCTATTTTTCCTGATAATTGTTCAGATGCACCACTGAATAGGTCGATAGCCTTCTCAAATTGTTTTTCCCCAATAATGCGGGTACTTGCAAATTCATCGGGGTATCTGTCATACAAAACAGGATATAAGACACAGGACTGTCAATCAATCTATGGAATGCAACAGATCCTAAAATAATGCCTTCAGTGGGTAAGTACTTACCCTGGGCCACGCCCATAGCACAGTTCATTTTTTCCATTACAAGTACTGTGGTTGAAGTCACAAGGCAATCCTGTGTCTATGCAAAAAGCACCTAAAACATTGGGACTCACGTCACCACAATTTGATTGACAAAATGCAGCTACAAATTGTGGTTTGTCTCCATTCCCCATGGATCCCCGAACTCTACTTGAAACACTAATCATCCGTTCACTGAATTTCCCCCCTGTGCTCTTATGTGATGCTGCAATTTTGTAAAGACTCTCATCTGCAAGAATCCAATTAGGTTATTTTTTAACTTTCCACCTAATCATTTATTTCAATCACACACTTTAATACTTGCTATATTAATAAGCATCGTGACACTTCCAATTACACTTTGTCAATGTAAACACAAGAAATGTGAGGATCAATGCCAAAAAAATTGAATAGTGATTTTTAGTCTTTACATACCCATACTTGGATTCATGCTTGACTTTCTTCTGTATTGGCTAAATGAACTGGCATTATAATCAGTTTTCATTGATTCTGAACTCTCAGAAGTTGGAGAATCGCCACTTTTTTCTGAATACCAATCCTCCATAAAACGTGCTGCAGCTCCTTTATTGTCACCACTAACTAATCGATTTGTACGACTCATTGATGTTCCATGTGTTGCAAACCAGTTAAAACTTCCTATAGGGCCCCACTTAGCATCTACAAATTTCAGCAATGTCATATCTTTGTCGACATTATATTTGTATCGTGCTTGTTCATCTGGTGGATTATTCAAGTAAGCACTAGGGCTGCGATTAACACCAGCATCAAGAAGCTCACCTGAAAAGGTTGCCATAATATGGTTTTTAGATCTGAACAGTATCACTCACTAACATCAGCTAAAAAAAGCAGCAGAACACAACAAAAAAGAGTGAGGAATCTGAAAGTGCCTTTTACTACGATGATAGTTAAATGATCAATTAGAAATTTTTGGAGAGCCAACTATATATTCAAGTGCATAGCCTTCTCAAGAGATACTTTAGGAAGCATGAGTGCAAAACATTGAGCCATACCAAACCACATGTAAGTGCCGTGTTCTATGAATTACTCGTCCAGTGTCTTGGGTGTAAGTATCATGTATTGCTATTGTTGTTCAAATGGCTGGCAGCATTGTTAGTTGATTGGCATTCTGGTATTTTGAGCAACAGACATAATTTGATATCAAACATTTTCTTATATATCAAGTTTTCCCAAAAAAGACTCACTAGAAAGTTAGAAACAAATGCAAGGCAACCTTGTGATCCTTAAAAGATGATGAAGACATAGTTGGCTACAAAATGCCAATTGGATAGGACCATTGTTCGAGTCAAAGGATCCATGATAAAAGACAACCAAGCCATTATTTAGTATCCATGTGGTTAGACGGGAGTCGGGACTTGGAAAGAGAATTTTTTCCATCAGAAAAAGACAAAATAATAACATTATATTAACCTAGAAAACTAAACAGGTAACAATATTTGAGACAAATTTAAGATCATTGACACTTCTCCATATTTGGTAATGTGAATTTATAATTCACAATTATTTTATACAGTTAGAGGTATATCCGCACATCCCAAAAATTTCTCATACACTGGAAATGCACTCACACTTAGTGCTGATGTTACAGTACCAATCTTCTTGACTTGAAACCAGAAGAGCATGAAGCATTTGTTAGAATTAGAGTAGACTTGCAAAGGCAAACTCTTAATGTGGGGTACACTGAATACAATTCAACTGACATGCCTGCTAGACCACCAAACTAGGGTAAGACCAAAGAACTATGGCCAACCACAAGCATTCCAAGGAGACCCACTCCAAGGCAGATACCATTTAAAATTTAAGATTAGAAAATCAAAAGAGGATACCATGCGAAAAGGCGCATGGCTCATCCTTATAACCTCTGAATGGAATTTACCACTATATATGTAAGCCTCATTATAATATCCCTGCCAACCCATTCATGAGAAATGCATGCCCATTTACCATGTAAATACATGCAAATGTACTAATATGAGCAAGCCCTATATTTGATTTCAGCATTTATGCATGTCCATTTACCACATAAATACATGCATATGCACTATAATGAGCAAGCCCTAAATTCTATTTCATGATTAATCCATGCCAGCATCAAACTCACTCTAAACAAGTTTGTGCAAAGATGATTGATCAGGCAATATTATATGGTCTTATTTCATTGCTAATGAATATTACAATTGCTTTGTTCCCATACCTGAGTTTATATAAATGTTCCCAGGATGCAAATTATCATGGGCTTGTATGATGCTCTGTTCAATGCCATCAACAATAACATCAAATGATTGTCGAACAAACCCAAGAGAGGTAACAATATAGACAATATACTGAAGGTAGCCTCCAGGACCAGCATGTGTGTGAATACCACTTATGGCTACATTTTTCTCATTGTAAAGCCCCCCATACCTGTAGGAGACAAACACAAATCAACATCTTGACTATCAGAAGTTACAAATATATATAGTTTCCAAACAGTTGAGTGCATTTCACACGCAACAAAAGGAAGAGAATTAGGAAAAACCTTATTCACTATGAAACATTAAACAAGCATTCAAGCAATAAACATAAATCTTTATAAATTTATAGGGTAAATTGAGAACTCCGCCTGTTTACTAAAAAATTGAAATTGAATACTCCTACCAAAAACAGCATGTGAGTTGAAGTTGAACAAACAAATCATACTTACCAACTATAAGTAATAAAAAAGAAAGAAAGGATAAATGTCTAAACAACAATAATTCCTAGGTTACGGTATGTATAGAAGTTCCAATTAATGTGACCCATCCCATGATTAAATTTTACTCTATCCCTATCTCATTCTCTTTCTTTATCTATTCCCTATGTTTCATAATGTCTGCTCTCCGAGACTGCATGATAACAGCAGCTGCTGGAGATCATGCACTGGATTATCTTTACCATTTTCATAACACTTTCTTGAAGATTTCACAAAGTTGGGCCTCATATTAATTTGCCTTGAGATCAAATTCCAGAAAGTTTATCTTGTTTGTTTCAACCTATTCTTCAGAATTTATTTTATCTCATTCACTGTGATGTATCAGCCAGTGAAGAAAACCCCTAAATTAAATTGCCCATGGAGTCTGTCAAACAGATATCATCTCAAAATTGGCACTGAGGGAAAATTAATAGTTGGGAGTTAAAATGATGGTCAGGAGCAGCAAAAGTGTGCACGAGAAGATGGAGCAGAAGCAAAACAACAAGCTGTGCTAAGGACGGTCACAACAAGAAACAGTGAACGGGAGAGTGTCAGGTAGCCTTGGGAAAGGCTTCCTTTTCCCCACCACTTCCCCTTGTTTCTGCTGTGGCAGCCCTGCCACTGGCAGTGACAGAATCATTCAGCCCTAAAATCAACAGGTGCAAAAACTCACTTACCCTTTCCACAAATGTAGATATTTTTGCAGGTCACAGATCTTGAAAGTAAACTCTAATCAATCTCAGGTGCTAATGGACAGAACAAATGGCTCAATTTCTTTGACTGCCAAGTTAGAAAGCATTCCTAACCCTGATCCACCTTTATCTCTGCTGTGGACAAACAAAAAATTTCTCTCCTACTTTGTCGGTGACAATGTGATGGTATTAGATGCAAATCCTCTTGATTTTCATGTCCTGGACGATAGTGTTAAGGCAATAGTGGATGGTATTGATAGACTATCACTTGTTTTCAGATGCTTAAGGAAGCATCCCTTTGTTCAAGACTTAATGTCCTAGACAAAAGGTACCTAGTGCAACATGGAGGCTCTCTCAGTGGAGGTCTTGGAAAACAGTTTCTTCCTTTTGCAATTTCACTTTAGTTGATGATTTCAGGTTTGTGCAACAGCATGACCCTTGGTATTTTGGAAAAATTGGTTTATTCATGGGACCATGGACTCCCTTGTTTGATCCTGTGACTGCTGCCATCTCCAAATTACCTATTTGGCTATGATTTTACACCCTTCTTCCAGTAATGAAGGAACTCTGCAATTATTCAAAATTTGATTAATCACGTGGGTGATTTTGTGAAACTGAATGCAGAGCTAGAAGTTTCTGTGTTCAGGATGTGAGACTGTATACCATGATTGATATTTCAAAGCCCGTCATACACACTATCAAAATTCACTCCTCACGACGCACCTAGATACAACTTTTGAACTTTGAAGGATTGCCCTTGAGGTGCTTTCATTGCAACACAATGAGCAACAAAATCTCTGGATGTTCAGCCAAATATTCTCCTGGCTTGCGATCTGTAAATTTCATGAAATGAATGCAAAACCAGGCAGCCCCGACAAAGATTTTATTTGGAACAACCATGGGCAATTTTTTGGGCAGTTTTAACTATACATCTCAAAGCCTCGAAATGTGGATGGGAATTTGGTTCTCCGATTGTGCCCCTCATCGCTTTACCTGAGGAAATGACATCAATTTCCTCCATACCTGGGCAGGGCAAACTCATCCAGCAAAAGCTTCTTGCATTGACCATTTTGTTAAGGGTGAGGAAGACTTTCAACATTGTTTAGAGCAGCTTTTTGAAGGTCCTCAGAAATACAGGATTTAGAGATGATGGATTTCCTTGAGAATGAAAATGAACTGGACTTATCCCTTGTATCACAACCATGTCTTATCCCACAAGCAAGATCGCCAAACCAAATTACAGAAATTTAGGCAAGTGGAAGGTAAGGATAACAGAAGTTGAAAAATTATGGATGAAAGCTCATGGCTTAGTGGATAGCCGTACGCAGTGGACAATGGATGCTCTCCTCACCAAAAGTATGAGGAAGCATTCCTCCAAACACGCCTGAGGCAATGTAACTTGGGCATGACCATTATTGTTTTCTTCAGCTGTGACTCTTAAGTTTTGGGTGGCTTCTTAGGGTAGTTCAGCCAAAATAATCTACAGTCTTGATTAGCTTCTTAGACTTCCGTGGATTCTTCAGTAGAATGGCCTCTATAGGTATTCATATGATTTCTTCTACTTAAAGGACAGTTTCATCTTAGCAAACTCTAATTATTTTTTAATTACTTTTATCGTGGAAGAAAGCCCTAATCCTTCACCTTACTGATTACAAAAATGACTACAAGGAATTACGAAAATAAGTGACTTTAAAGAGCTGAAGCTTTTCCAGCTCTAGAGTGGTGCATGACCTGCAGAGTACAAAAGAGCAAAATTTATTGAGTTAACCTGAAAAAAAAAGTTAAGTTTATGGAGAATGGATCATTCATAGAGAAACATTCCTAATCTTTAGAAAAAGTTGAATTGGCTACTATTGATCAACATATCATTTTAAATGAGAACCTAATGAACAAAGGTAAATTCACCTGAAAATCCAACAAAATTACGGCGCTTTGTTGCTTTTTGTTGCTTAGCTTAAATTTCTGAGACAGATTTTTAGAGTAATAGTACAGATACAAGAGATGGAAAGACTTTAAAATAATGTCCACAAATGACCAAAGCAGGCCAATGGGACTTTGAAGAATAGCCAGTGACAATAGAGAAGAGCTAGGACCCTGGATCATGGAAGTGATTTAAAATATAAACAACAAAGCAAAAGCAGAGAACCAAAGCAAGAGAGGTTAAACTGAAAGTGATTAAAACCCAAAACCATAACATCACCCAAGTAACGGAAGGACCCCTGATAAAATAAGTGTTAAGCTGCAAAAGAAAAAATATATTGCCACTAATGAAAAATAGATGCCTGGAGAGAAAGAAAATAAACTTCTTTCCTGGCCCAAGGGTTGAGCAAGGTTCTGCTAACCCATCTATTAACCTTTCTCATCCAACATACATAAGACATTCAAGAAAGTATGAAGACTTTGGGATGACAGTCTCTGGCCAATTCATAATACAACAACATTAAACCATTCATCAGAACACCCTCCATATCCCATTATGTTGCATGGAAGGAGAATAACATGTAACTGAGTCAAATGTATCTATTGGCTGTTAAAGTCTATAAAGTGATTATCCATTCCTGCACCCATGCCCATTCACATTTGGCTATAGAGGACCTTGCTGATCTGGAAACATATTAATCGAAAAGCTCAAGAAACAGGAAGAGAAAATGCACAAAATGAAAGAGAGAATATCCAATATATGAGAGATGATAATGCACGCCAATTTTAACTATGCATGACCGCAAGCCCAACCCTCCAATGAAAAGCGGAACTCTACAACCTCAAGTATTCTCTGCTCCAGCAATTTGCAGTTTAGAAATGAGATCAGGTACAGTGTGTAGGCATGGACAATTGATGCCCCCATGCTAGAAGCTGTATTTACACCATCTAGTACTGTAACTTCTCCACTTACAGAAATTGCACATCACAATAATAATAATGAGCATTGAGCAGAGGTCAAATCTGGTTACGTTCTTTTCTGATCATAGGTTTTGATCGAATTCCAGTTTAATTGTATCTGTAACAGTCAATCTAGAAGAGTTGATTGTATATAGGTCTTATTATTATGTTTATCAATGCAGTACATTGAGATATTCAGATGGTTACTGTCTATCAAATTTTGTATATTATTTCCATTTTTTTCACTTGGTAAATATTTAGGTGACCTTATGGATTGCCTTCGATGCAATCTGGTGGGTAAGCTTGGGTTCATTGTTAAGATCTGTAAACATTGGTCACAGACAGCTGTACCCGATGGCAGATGCCATAATACCTCGCTTGGCCTACATTCCAAGGATTTTTAAGCATGGGTTATAATCGAAAGTATCCCATAATTGTTACAATGCAAACTAGCTTTGATCACATGCTAAAGATTTTTAACCATTGATTGCACTTGAATCTATCTTAAAAATAAGCTGTGCTCGAATGTATTCCTTTATCATAGATTACAGATTTGGGCTACATTCTAATGATTTGTAAACATGAATCAGTAGAATGTATCCTGTATCGTTACATGGCTTGGAGTACTTTCTTACAATTTGCAAACATGGTTCACACACAAACACATCTCACCACCATTACAGCACAACTTCGTCACATATCCACTTCTGGGCAATAATCGTGGTGAGGGGAATTTTAATTTGGATTATGCTCTTTCAGGTACCTTCCAGTGCTATTGAAGCACAAGTACTGAGGGGGATTTGAACTTGTGTCATGCTCCTAAAAGCGCCTCCCATTACCATTACATCACGATTCACAAGTGGTGAGGTGGACTTGAACTTGAGGCTATGGTCTTACAAGTGGCTCCCATTTGCACCACTACTGACGAGCAGGATTTGAACTTGGGTTAAGCTCACACAAGTGTTTCCGATTACCATTACTGTTTACATTACGACCCCTTGGGTTACTACTGGTTTGGTGTTGTGTATATGCACATTACAACAGGTACGTTTCAAGATTTATCAGGGCATGTACTTCCGTAAACTTTATCAATAATCTAATAAAGATAAACTTTTATTATTAAAAAAATTCCACACCCAAAAAAGGAAATAAAAAGACTTGTATGATGTAGCATTGACAGTATATGTCTCTGAGTTTTGAACAAATATGTGTACACAAAACATATAGATATACACATAACTTTATATATGTTCACACAAATATATGTATGTGTACATATACACTATATGCATATAAATATACCCAATTATGTGAAGAAAAAGGGGTAGAGATGGAAACAAAAATAGCTTATATACTACACCTGGACTGAAGTCGTTCGAGTACTTTAATTGTGACAAGCTGAGAGGCCATACATGCGTCCAAGTTAACAAACACAACTCTGCTGCCATTATCATTGAGATCACCCACAATGAAGGCTCTTGCCCTTAGCCTGAAATGAATGCCTGCTGCAGTCTGATCACTGTTTGCATAGCCCATCATATTCACATCAGCAGCAGGTCCTGTAATATCATATGATCCTGTTCCTATCAGATAATTGGCCTCTGATGAGACGCCCAGAGGGCATACGAATGAGAAGAAAAATATCCACACTAGCAACATGGGTATCATGGAAGTGGCTCTCGTTTCCATTTGAATACTTCTTCAGATCAGCCCAAATAATGTTGCCATGAGAAGGGTATTTATACATGAATGAGTGACGTATATAAAATGTGTTCGCATTTGGAAATGATGTCTCTGTGAGTAAGATTGTGTGTGGTTTCACCAATTTTGTCATCTGTGTGTGAACAAAACTTGTTGCGGCTGCCTGTTGAGTGTGAATGAGAACTAATTTGGGAATCACTAGGTACTTGGGAACAGAACAGAAGACAGAATCTATAGTTTTCAACGTCGGCGAGATCAAAACAATACAACGGATCGAGGTAGACAATTTAACGCGTCAGTTAAATTGCCATGTAGTGGTAAAGAGACTCAACTCGGGCTTCCTCATTTCCCCCTGTTCTGGCTTGCTCCGGCTTAATTTAGGCTTAATAGTAGCGATTGCACCCAAATGAGGTGCCATGGTTAACTGATAGGAGGATATATTTGGACAATATATTGGGAGGAGGGGAGATTTGGTGGAGTACATATTAGTCAATGGTCATTGATTGTCAACATTTTTTTTCTTTTGATTCATAATTAAAATGTTTTGTTCATATTGTCCACTTAAGTCTTGAAGGAGATTTTTTTATGCATATGCAAGATGGATCCTTGCAATTGGTTCATTTTAGTTGTTTTTAAAAAAGTAAACTGACGAAATAGAATAGATATCTACAAAAGAGAGAATTTTAAAAATTAATGTAAAGCATATAGGTAGAAGCAATAGGTGAAATGCTACCAATTTTATAGGAATAAAATAGAAAACATGTTTAGCACTATTGCACCATGATTGAGTAGTGGACATGTGACAAAGATAAAGGAGACAGTTGCATACCTTGGTTTTTCAAAGAGACTCCAGTGTAGCTTGGTCCATGTCACCCTCTTGTTCATGACATAAGAGTATTGGATCACCTATTATTTTGTGGCTTGTATAGATGATTTCAAGTTTTATAATTACAATCCATTTATACACATGTACTAATAGAGGCCTTCAGTATAAAATGGTAATAACGAAAGAGTTTGTGTCTAGTTTTTAATTTAAAAACATCTAGTTGAAAATCTCATCGTGGGCTACTTGATACAGGGCACTTATGTTGTCTTAGCCATATGATTGTCCCAGCCAAAATTTCTTCAAAAGAGATTCTTTGTGTTTGTGAACTCCATCAGATATATCAATTATATATTGATACTTTTGCTTAGGTCCATGGCAAAAGTTTGTAATACTTAGTACCTATACGTCTCGTACCAACATTAAATCTCCATTGTGCATGGCTTTGATCATGTTTGTTCTTAATGTAGCCATGATTTACAAATTCTAAGTGGTCATCATGCAATAAAGATATTCGATCAAAGACATGCACTAGTGAGGACCAATGTTGTTACTATAACTAAAACAACTTTAAATAAATGAAAGATAAAAATAGACTCCAAATTCTTGAAAGGCATATCCCCCATAGAAGACTTATCAATATCATTTCGCACCTTCATAGTAGGAGTCAAAACATTCTTTGAACCATATCATCTAAAGAAAACATTTTAATAAATTTTGAGCTTCATTGATGTTGAAATACATTATCACCTCACTAAAGTGTTATAAAAATGGGCATGTTATTGAAATGAAGAACACACAAATCTGGTGGTACATTGTGTTCTATACAACATAAAACTTAAGAGAATTAGTTGAGAAATGACACCACAACAAGTATAATGCAAGAAGGAGCCACCACTTGCTATTAAAATTCACCTAGATGAGAATGATGCACCTTAATGCAACGTATGGACCAATGACACATGCCCACTACAATGCGCAAAATTCCATATAAATTCAAAACTACAAAAGAGAATTTCTAGAATGCTAATGCTAATGAAAAACAATTAATTCTTCCCATGCACATCCATAACAAAGAGCATATTGGTTGGCTTATTGTTCATTTATCCATTACTCTTGTTTTGCACAATGACTATTTTTAAAATTTTTTATTGTTATATCATATACCTCTCTAAGAATATTAAAGCAAGAAATAATCTAGAGTCAAATGGTACAATAGTGAATCTGCACATTAAGACTTAGATAGACTATTGTAACAAGTGAAATCCCTATAGTTTAATGGTGTAAAGAAAATCCATGCAATGAGAGTTCAAAGAGTTTGTAGTAAATAACAAGCATATTTACACAATAAGAGTACAAAAATATCAAACCAAGTAAGATCCAACCAAAATGTTTTTGTAAAGTGATTTGTATAGGATCTTTCAAAAAGATACAAAGTAGGACTCTCATTTATCATTTTGTTCTTTATATTTGACACAACAAAAAAGATCTATTGTTCAATACTTAAGTAATATTCTTTGACAATACAAAAGAGCAAGTCCCTTTGATCTAGTTAGGTTTTTTGTACCACATCTCTCTCAAGATACTCTGGTATTTATCTTTAAGATATTTGCCAATGTTTACTTGAAGGATTTGACATATCTTAATTCTCGCAAGAATTCATGGTATGCCTCTAAGACCCCACATGTTGCATGGTACTTGTGAAGAAGCTCTCCAACCATTTCAACTTCATAATCTTTCACATTTTGTGCATCTTCAATCAACTGTACTCTTTGCTCCTTGAACAATCTCTCAACAATTTGAAAGGATGTTGTTTGAAAAGGCTTCAACATTATTTTGGTGATCACCCAACCAATTCACAAAGGTTGAGATGTTTGTTGATACATCTACATCTTATTTCTAATTATCGTATATTGTTGTCTGAAGAGCTACATGAAATAGTAATCACATTGTCATACGCCCTTGAATTTGCCATGAAGTTTAGTACAACAGAAAGCAATCAAAATATCATGCCAATACTAATCAAACTATTATCATCTATAATTCCATATAATAATTTGGATAAACACAAAATGTAATGTAATAAATTTAATATAAAATGACTCATAACCAAATATTTAAGATGAGATGAGATGTAATACATATACTAAATTATAGTTTCTAAAAACCACTCATTTAAAAGTTGAAAGATAATGTATTATATAATTCTAATATATTTTTTAGTAGAACATAAGAGTTCATATATCCCAAGTAATAGTTTAATGAATCGAGATGTTTTAAACAAGAATAAATAAGAGTATATATTTTTTAAAGCAAATATTTAAAAAAATTGTCTGAGATCTATTATATTAAATATATATACAAAATTAGAGATTCTAAAAATCATTCATTTTAAATTTGAAAGGTAATATGTTTTATACAATTTTAATATATGTTTTTCAATAAAATATAAGAGTTTATATATCTTAAATAATATTTTTTCAAATTGAGGAATTTTAAAAGACTAAGCAAACCTACATTTTTTAAAAATTTTTTTAAAAAAAAACTCTTGTAAATTATTAATGTATTATGATAAAAAATAGGATGAATTAAAACTAATCAAAGCAAAAGATAAACTTTTGAACGTCTAAATTGTAAACACCACATTTTACAACCTCGATACAAACACCACATTAAATTGCCACCTACGTAATCTGACCACTGACATCCATCTCTTTACGCTCATCAATACTTACCCAACAACAACATCGTAAAAAATCCTGAAACTGCCGACCACAGTCAATAAAAGATCTTATATCACATTTAGGAATTCATGCATTTTAATGAACATTTTTTTTTTAGAGGAAGCGTAACCTAGTTTATCACGTAAACAAGAACGAAAATTATTACCAGCGATTTTTCAGGCATCCGACAATGATGAAATCCGATGGTTTTCAACCAATAATAGCCTAGCATTACTAACAAGAATATCCTTCATCTGAGCCGTTAGATGCAAAAGAAGTCGTGTGATCTAAAGGTGTTATTTTTTTCTCTAAAATATTGTTCCCAAGGCTCTCCTCTTCGTCGATTCTCAATCACCTGGATGTGCATAAGAGGGCTTTGCGTCACCTCAATCTTCACGTATTCTACCATTGTCAATATAAGCATAATCCTCTACAAGTTTCTAGTCTTTAAAAACAAAAAAAACATAGCTCCAAATATATTGTGAACAATATTCCAGGCTTTAATGACGCAAGGCAGGGAGCAAGAGGGGCCAAATGATGGCGCACCCTAATGATCCAAGCCTGCAACACACATGCGGAAGCAACAAAAAACAACAATGAGAGAGAGAATGCTAGATCTTTCATATATTATCAAATATTAGAACCATACATGTCGGGCTGTAAGGCCTTCCCGATTTAGGCTAGATATTACAATGAATCTCAGAAGTCCTCAAACATGCGAGGATCTATTACAAGTCTCAAATCTAATGTCTACTATCTTCTATCTCCAACTGGTTCCCTAAACTACAACCAAACATCTACATTTATACAAGAAGCTACCGAACTGAGTCGGCCTTCAGATCCATAATCAACAAAAGTAATGGTCAAATCTGGGACCACATGCTTCCCAATGATGGATTCAAACATTAAATCTGTGATCCAATACAAATGCACAAGTCGGACACAACAGAAAATAAAACTAGACCCGTCGGTAAGCAAGATAACCGAGTAGCAGACAGACAATGCCGAGTGCCAGTGAAATAACCAACCGCCCAGGAGAGAACTGACCACACTCGGTAACTAAAGAAAATTGACCAACTCGGTCAAAGCAGAAACTGAGCAACACAGACAAAACTCCAAATTCTTTTTGGTGACACAGGATTGCCAAGGACCCGAGATGCTCCTGCATCAGACACTTGGGGTTATTTTGAAATGATTCTCTGAATCATTTGGTAGGTCTGGTCCGAGTTGCATCCAACTCAGACTGCGAAATCCATGAACTGTCTTCCATCAATCTATTCTTCCACTTAACCAGATATTCCATATATTGTTTTCCTCTTGTACTTTTGCCAACTCTTTCCTTCAAAATCGGTTCCACTTCATCATTCTGCTTCTTAGGATATTCTGTCAGTACTGTCACTTCTTCATTAGGTTCATGATACTCATACAAATCAGCAATGTTGAAAATCAGTGATATGTCCATGTCATCAGGTAACTCAATCTCATATGCATTTCCACTATCAAATTTCCTCAAACTCTTGCAAGGTCCAAACTTCTTCATCTTCAGCTTCCCATATGTTCCAATAGGAAATCGGCAGTTCTTCAAATGAACCATCACTTCATCACCAACATCAAAAGTTTTATGTCTTCTTGATCTATCAGCTTTGTCTTTGTATTTCTGGTTACTGTCTTCTAGCTTCAGCTTCACATCTTCATGCAATGTCTTCA
Organism: Chamaecyparis obtusa; assembly: GCA_027943335.1. Lineage (NCBI taxonomy): Eukaryota > Viridiplantae > Streptophyta > Pinopsida > Cupressales > Cupressaceae > Chamaecyparis > Chamaecyparis obtusa. Next base: position 247,770 of record BSBK01003386.1, read on the forward strand.
TATACTCAGCAAACTTTACTCCTTCAGCACTTTTTTTATTCTCATCAGCAATGTCTCTTAAATTAGATATTCCTCTCAATTGTGTGCCATTCACGATCTCAAATGGTGTCTTTCCAGTACTCCTATTCATTGAATTATTATATGCAAACTCTGCTTGTGCTAACACAGAATCCCAATTACTTGGTGTGTCTCCAACTAAACATCTCAAAAGATTTCCCAAACTTCTATTCACAACCTTAGTCTATCCATCGGTTTGAGGGTGAAATGTAGAGCTATATTTCAACTCAGTGCCAAATTTCTTCCAAAGTGTTTTCCAAAAATATCCAACAAATTTACTGTCTCAGTCAGAGATAATACTCCTCGGTAATCCATGCAATCTGCCACTTTCCTTAAAGAAAAGATTTGCTACATGTACTGCATCTGATGTCTTTCTACAAGGTATAAAATGTGCCATTTTATAAAATCTATCCACCACAACAAATATAGAATCATTACCTCTTATTGTCTTTGGTAAGCCAAGAACAAAGTCCATACTAATATCAATCCAAGGTTTCTCAGGAACAACAATCGGTGTATACAATCCAGTATTTTGACTTACTCCTTTTGCAACTTGACAAATTCCATAACTTTTCATAAATTTCTGAACATCTCTGTACAACTGCAGCCAATAGTACTTCTCCTTAAGAAAATTCCATGTTTTATTAATGCCAAAATGTCTAGCCAAACCACTACCATGTTTTTCCTTTATCAAATTAGATCTCATTACTCTTGTCGGTATACACAACTGAATACCTTTGAACAACATACCTTCTTGAATAAGATATTCATCCCATTTAGTATCTTGTTGATCTTGAATAGGTGCTCTGCACTTTCTCCATGGCTCAGAAAAATCAAGGTCATTTTCATACAAACCTTTCATCTCATCAAAACCAAGAACTTCAATTTTCATCTCGGTCATCAAAGATCTTCTTCTACTTAATGCATCAGCAACTCGATTAGTGACTCCACTCTTATGCTTTATCACAAATGTATTGTTAGCTTATGGTGACTAATCAGGAAAGTACTGTACACTTTTCCTCCCGACCTCGCTGGGGTTCGGGGCCGGGCCGAGCCGGGCCCCGAGCGGGGGTTTGGGGGTGGCAGCCCCCAAGAGCAGGGGTTCGGGGGCGCAGCCCCCGAGGAAATTTTTTTTGAGGCCGACTACTTATAACTCATTCTAACCCTAAAGCGGAAAAATATTGTATAATATGGCTTAGGGTTAGGGATTTTCATTATGTATGATTTTAGTACTTGCGGCAGAATTGGGCTGTAAGGGATTACAGATTGTAATCAGGTTGTAATCACTGGATAATAATAATATTGGACTCGCTGTTGGTGGACGTAGCCCAGGGATTGGGTGAACCACGTTAAATCTGTGTGTCTTGTGTTCTATTCTGTGTGGTTTATTATTTTCTAATATTAGTTATATTTGCACATAATTGTTATTTCTGCCTTGTTAATCCTAACATGTATAACTCTGCAAAGACTCAACCCATTTCATATGTCTCTAATTCAACTTATTTTGACTACCCAAATATTGTAAAGCATTATGATCAGTATACAACACAAATTCACTCGGTATTAAATAATGTCTCCATTTCTTCAGTGCTTGAACAATAGCATAGAATTCTTGATCATACACAAAATATTTCCTTCTAGCATCATTTAACTTTTCACTAAAGAAAGCAACAGGTTTGCCTTCTTGACTCAACACAACTCCAATTGCACTTCCACTTGCATCACATTCTACTTGAAATACTTTACTGAAATCAGGTAATGCCAAAATAGGTAATTCGACAACCTTCTGCTTCAGGGTCTGAAAACTTTTGTCAGCTCCATGTGTCCACTTAAATTCTCTTTTGTATCTTCTCATAGTTTCAGTCATAGCATTACAAATTGAACTAAAATTCCTTATGAACTTTCGGTAAAAACTTGCCAAACCATGAAATGATCTTACCTCACTAGCATTCACAGGTGTAGGCCAATTCAAAATAGCTTCAACCTTTTCAGGATCCATCTTCAAACCATCAGCTGAAATAACAAATCCCAAATACACAATCTCTTCTTTCATGAATGAACACTTTTTCACATTTATCAGCAACTTTTCCTCTTTCAACCTCTGCAAAACTAGTCTAACATGCAACAAATGTTCTTCTCTGGTCTTACTAAATATTAGAATATCATCAAGATATACAATCACAAAATTTCCCAAGAATTTCTTCAAAACCTCATTCATCAACCTCATAAAAGTACTAGGTGCATTAATTAAACCAAAAGGCATAACCAACCATTCATACAAACCTTCTTTTGTCTTGAAAGCAGTCTTCCATTCATCACCTTCTCTAATTCTGATCTAATGATACCCACTTTTCAAATCAATCTTTGTGAAATACTTTGCTCCAGTCAAACTGTCCATTATGTCATCCATTCTTGGTATAGGAAACCTATATTTTACTGTTATCTTATTGATTTCTCTAGAATCAGTACACATTCTCCATTCTCCATTATTCTTTGGTGCCAATACAACAGGTACTGCACAAGGACTCAAACTTTCTTTGATCAAGCCTTTCTCTGGCAACTCTTGAATTTGTCGGTTCAATTCCTGATTCTCGATAGGTGTCAACCGATGAGGTGCCTTTTTTGGTAAACTAGCTCTAGGGATTAGATCCATACATTGATCAATGCTTCTTTTCAATGGCAAACCATCAGGTACATTATTAGAAATGATATCACTGTACTCGGTGAGTAACTTATCAATCTCCTCAGGGACATTATCCTCTATTTTCTTACTCGGCTTATTAGGAATCACAGCAAAACATACATCATTCCTCTTCAAAGAGTTAACAAACTTTCTTCCTTCCATCAAGCAAACTTTCACAGATGTGCAAACATTACTAACAGGTTCTTCCATCAATGGTAACAAGATTTGTTTCTTTCCATCAGCCACAATAGTATACTTATGCAATCTCCCATCATATATAGCATGTATATCATATTGCCAAGGTCTACCCAACAAAATATGACAACAATCCATAGGCTTGATATCACACAACACCTTATCATAGTATTTTCCAATCTTCAAATTTACATAACATTGTTCACTTACCAAGAGTGTATGTTCATCTTTGATCCATGAAATCTGATAGGGCTTCGGATGTACCAACCTTTCCAACTGCAATTTTGTGACCATCTCTTCAGATGCCAGATTCTCCAAGCTAGCATTGTCAATGATTACCTTCCAAACTTTGTCAAAAACTCTACATCTAGTCTTGAACAAACTTTTCCTTACCGGATCTTCCTTCTTTCTTTCATTCCACAGTGCTCTCCTTACCATCAAGTTATTTTCTTTCTCAGGTTCATTCGGTGACTCTTCTTGCACCAAAGCATTTCTACTACTACCAGCCTTCTTACTAGCATGTGTACATTCAAAAGATCTATTTCCTTCTTCTCCACAATTGTAACAAGTTTCTCAAAAAATTCCTTTGCCATAACCACCTCGGTAGTTACTGCCTCTACCTCTAGAACTTTCACCTTTCCACTCGGTCTTGCCTTTGTCTAGATTTGTCTTTTCTAGTTCAGATCTACCATTTTCACCATTAGATCCACCTCTTCCTCTAGGGAATCTACCACCACGACCTCTCTGTCTTTGCTCATGTCTCTTGTTCAATTTCTCCTCGGCTTTCAAAGCAAATTGATAAGCCTCTTCGATGTTCTCCAATTTGACCATACTAATCTCCTCTTGGATGGAAACTCTCAGACCATTCAGGTATCTACCAATTCTTTCCACATCATCTTCATCATGTCCAGATCTGATATCTAATTTGTAGAATTTCTTAGTATACTATTTTATCGAGCTATCTTTATGTCTCAAACTTTGCATTCGTCAAACTAGGTTAATCTGATAATCACAGTGTAAGAACTTTCCTTTCAATTTGTTCACCATTTTACTCCATACCTTGATTTTGTCTTTGCCTTTCCTTTTTCTATCCAGCTGCAGATGTTCCCACCATAAGGATGCATGACTTTTCAACTTTGTGCTTGCAATATTCACCTTCTTATCCTCAAGGATATTTTCATATTCAAAAAACTTTTCCATCTCGGTGATCCAGTCCACCAATTCATCAGAGTCCAGCTTTCCACAATACTCAGGAGGATTGAAATGTGGTGTTGACTTCAGACTTGTCAAAGCCTTCAAAAATATTTCTTCGCCTTGATCCATAACAGGAGTAGGTTTTGCATTCGTCTGTTCTTCTTCAACTTCATCATCACTAACATCTTCAAGATGTTTGCCTCTTCTTTGGGTTGTTTCTACTACTTCTAATCTAGCAGCAATCTGCCTTAGCATATATGTCAATCCTGGATCTGCATCTCGCCTCCCACAAACCATCTTGACAACCCTCTGCAATTGTAGGTCAAATCACAATCTGCTACCCCACAACAATTCAACTAGGGCTTCAAGAGGAACCTGCAAACCTAGATCTACAGAACCAGATCAAGATCTCACCTCGCTCCGATACCACCCAACGCAAGGCAGGGAGCAAGAGGGGCCAAACTATGGCACACCCTAATGATCCAAGCTTGCAACACACATGTAGAAGCAACAAACAACAACAGTGAGAGAGAGAATGCCAGATCTTTCATATATTATCAAATATTAGAACCATACATGCCGGGCTGTAAGGCCTTCCCGGTTTAGGCCAGATATTACAATGAATCTTAGAAGTCCTCAAACATGTGAGGATCTATTACAAGTCTCAAATCTAATGTCTACTATCTTCTATCTCCAACTGACTCCCTAAACTACAACCAAACATCTACATTTATATAAGAAGCTACCGAACTGAGTCAGCCTTAAGATCCACAATCAATAGAAGTAATGGTCAAATCTGGGACCACACACTTCCCAATGATGGATTCAAACATTAAATCCATGATCCAATATAAATGCACAAGTCGGCCACAACAGGAAATAAAACTAGACCTGTCGGTAAGAAAGATAATCGAGCAACAGATAGACAATGCTAAGCGCCAGTGAAATAACTGACCGCCCAGGAGAGAACCGACCACACTCGGTAACCAAAGGAAACCGACCAACTTGGTCAAAGCAGAAACTGAGTAACATAGACAAAACTCCAAATTCTTTTTGGTGACACAGGATTGCCAAGGACCCGAGATGCTCTTGCATCATTTAAACACAAAAAGGTGGCGGCTCCAAAATAATTTGTGAATGTTTTTTGAGGTTTTAAACACAAGAAAACCCTAACTCCAATATAATATGTAAATAATTTTCTAGGCTTTACACACAACAAACCCCAACAGAAAAAGCATAGGAAGCGCTCCAGAATAATATGTAAACATCTTTCTAGGATTTAGACACAACAAACCCTAACCTTAACAAGAAAATCACATAAAGAGCTCTACAATATAACAATAAATCACAAAACCTAAGATTTTAATGAAAGAAGCTTTGGTGTCACAATTGCATTAATAAGCTTCTTAAAAAGTGGTTTTCAAAATTTAGGCCTCTCTCGATGTGCAATGTTGTGGTGGTATGTCACGCCATGAAATGACTACAACACAAAGTAGCCAAGGGTATTGCTTGGGATAGGGTTGTGGATGATCTAGTAGCCATGATTTTTTCTTGAGTGCTACCTCCCCATTCTTCCCCTCTAAATTGATATCCCCTCATTGTGTATGAATGTTGTAGAGATAAAAAAACAAATAAATCAATACATAAAAGGGATAACATAATGTAGGAAAGAGCACCATGCTTTTTTATTTGTGTAGTTACTAAAATGAAGTCAAAGAGGCTGAAAATTCAATCCCCTACCTGTAACGAATGCAGTCTATAACAAATGTAATGGAATGAGGGTCATACAATCTTGTTCCATCACACCCTTTTTTTATATTAACCAACATGATGATAGGACAAACCCACCTGTGCAAAGGACACAAAATTGCATCTCAATTTTGGAAGTAAAAAAAAGAAGTTGAGATTAAAAAAATAGAAATTATGTTAGCAGATGTTCGAGCTCTGTGGAAGAAAATATAAAACACAAAAAATAGAACAAGAAATCATTAGTTAAATTCAGATCTATTTCAAGCATAAAGGAGAGTCTCCTACGCCTCCATCTCTCTATCATTGTGCACCCATGGTGAAACCCCAGTCGCCTGTAACTGAAGTGAATGATCAAAAGGATAAGTGCACTTTTCTTTATTCATGAGAAATTTGGCAAGATGGATCATTTCAAATGACATGGTTGCCACTTGTTAGTGCCCAAAAATGATGGACCATTTTTGGCCAACTGACAGACACGCACTAGTACCTCTGCAATTTTGGCTTGATCAAGCCAAGGCTGGTAGGCCTAAATTCACGAGTTCCCTATATTGCACAAATGCCTACACAAACAAACAAAATTCCTTCCAAAGGGGTAAACAATATTTGGAGGAAAATGATATAATCTCCTGATAACTGTGTTCTATGAAATCTAAACTAAAAATTGAATTATCACTAAAAACCTAATTGCAAATACTTTTAAATAAAGTGATCAGATTTATTTATAAACTACAAAAGAAGAACCAAATAACAATTTTCAAACGATAACAAGATCAGTGCCTAATGAACATTTGGGTTATAGAGTCAGAAATTTCCAATCCTACGTATAATCAGAGACAGTTTTAAGAAAACTTACTTTTAATAAAGCAAGACTATCATTCCACAGGCTTCCACTTGATTCACAATTCAAATCAATTTACACAACTAATCCTATTGAGTTTAACTCAAATTAAGAGACCGATAAGAACAATGGCGGATACACAGATCCTACTATTGATACTCGAGTTGTATATATTAACTTTGAATTACAATATTTAGGGAATAGTACACAGTGGAACACTCTAATACACAGAGTATCTGAAAAACTAATTGAAAATAATAACATATAACTTCAAATAAACATAAGACAACTTATCTCATTTGGTGTTTGAGAAATTTGCATATAATGATTCAAAATTCATAGTTGCTGGAGTTTTTCCCTTATTGTTGTGTTTTTTTATTTCAAATGATTCAGTATAAATATCCTATTCAAAGGTTTCTCGTGAAAAGACACACCTTTTCACAAAAACCTAATCCTATAACTAACCCTAGAAATTACAAAATTAGCCATATAAATGGTTTGAGGGAAAAAAATTCCTCGTATTACAAATATAATTTGTCATATCTTCCGATAATTGGCTTGATAATCCACATGTTTATAATGTAAAACTCCTGCACACAAAATCCAATATTAGATAACTTTTAATAAATTTTAAATTTAGGGCTCATTATATTTAATAGTGTTTTCAAATTTCCAAAAGATCCCTTTTTAAAATTTATTGATTTTAGTAACTAAAAACGTATCAAAATAAATAATCAATAAAACCATGACATAACGCATATAAATGTATTTGATAATATAAGCAAAAATACCAATAAGGTTTAAACATTTAATCAAAGGTATCCTCTTTTAATTATCAAAGTACAAAAATTTGATTAGTAAGATAAAACCTAAAATCCATTAATAGGAATATAATTTTATGTTTTAATTGAGATTTTTACTTTTCAAATTTTAAACATAATATATTTCCTTTTCAAAATTCTTTTTCCAAAATATGAAATAATATTAATTTCATATAAATATATTTCTAGAATCTAAGGTGCAATAATTGTAAATATTATAACTCACCCTAGAAAATAAAAGGGGAATACTTACCCTTAAATGATATTTTAAATAATTTACACAGGGTAAGGTTGTTAATATTTTAGAAAGAGGATAAATAAAAAGACAACCTTAATATCATGTGATTCACCCCAATGTAAAAATAGAAATACATTTTCACAACTCATTTTATGAAAATAAAAATGCACTTAGATTTTAGGGCAAAATAATTTTACACTCTCTAAAATAAAGCCCTAATTATGCACCTTTATAAAATAAATTTTAAAGTTCATGATAAAGATAAAAGGAACGTAAGTATTTAAATCATCTAATTAATATTTTCAATAACAAGAGAAGTGAAAAATATAAATCAAATAAGGTAAAATAAAATCCATTACACCCTTTTACCCTAATAATTGATTTTTAAAATCACTATAGGGTAAAGTGAGATATTATATTTAAGTATTTTGAAAACTTAAATTTATGCCAAAGATATTAAAATAATTTCAAAACACATAAACATAATAACACTTTCCAAAATGAATTACCTTATTACATTATTTCACTTTAGTAATTTAGGGTAAATTAAAATAAGACCTAAAAAGAATTACATTAGTGAAAATCTAAATCTCATCAAAATGTAGAATCTTTTAGAACACATAATATAAAAGAAATTCAATAACATTTTCTTACCCTAATAATTTATTCCTAAATTTATTAAAAGGTAGAAAGTAATCTTAAATCTATCTCTTTTCTTCTACCCATATTCCCAAGGAATACAATAGGACAATTGGTTAGGGTAGGATGGGTAGTTAGGATAGGGAAAAAAGGGTGGGTTGAGAGGTCAAGTGTTCAACTCCCTCTCCCCACTTTTTTTTGTTGAAAATAATTTGGTAAAAAATAAATAAGCAAATAATATTCATATTGAAAATTAAAATTAATTTGATAAGATATACTCCCTGTGTGAAAATTTGCCTTGATTTTCTCACCTGCACACGAAAATGTAAATACATTAATTCCACTTCCAAAGCCTCTTAAGGAATAACAATAGACTAATTGGTTAGAGGGGGGAGGGGTAGGTAGGTAGGAAAAGGGTTAGCTTGAGAGGTCAAGTGTTTCAACTCCCTCTTGCCACCTTTTTTACCCAACCATCTTATTATTTTTTATAATTATTTTTATTTCAAAATATACATGCATTAAATTCATTGAAATAAAATAACTAAAAGCTTATTCCACAAACATAAAATAATGATAATTATTTAGGCCTTTTCAATTGTTTAATTTTTAACATAGGGAAATAACATAAAAATGAAAATAAATGTTATACTTCCCTGATATTTTGCATTTTTAGGACCTGAATTTTCAGGTGTTAACACCACCCATACTGTAAAAATGATCTGAAACACGCAAAGTCTACAGCTCCCATGAAAATTGTACAAATGCTAAAGGATGCATTAGGAAATATCACTAATAATAAATAGATAGATAAAATTTTAACGTCCACGAGGCTAAAATTTTATCTATCTATCTATCTTTTTCACCAACACAAGAGAATTACTGAGAAGCCACGACTTCTAATTTATTGAGAACCTGTACTAATTGTGTAGCTAGATCTGTGTCAAAATCTTTTTGATCATGTTTTATGCTAGTGGAATTTAATGTATTTACTAGCGACTTCACATCACCGCCTCACATGATTTTTAAAAACTAGTAAGTCAAAAATTCTTAAATCCCATCTTTTAAGACTGCACGCAATCCGCTATCATGTCTTTTCTCAGGGAGATTTATTTCTACAACCACCTACTCTAGGCTCGGTGCCTCATTCACCTATAATAAAGTGGAAACTGTGGGGAAGATACCTTCTCTCCAAAATCTTTGTTTCTTTGCTCTTAACAAATAACATTTTTTTTTTAGGAAGTGTAAATGGAATGAAAATTATTTATGATGATTTCTTAGGCATCCAACAATGACGAAATCTGGTGGTTTTCCCAACCCACAACATGGTCTACAAACTCCCACTTTCCACTATTGCAGTTCAATACCACTAAATGGGCAGTTTTCCAAGCGTGAGACAGGTTTTCCAAGATGTCTTACGCGAGCAACCTTGCAGGTAAAGCCTATCGGCAAAAAATAAGTAAAGTATTCAATGAATAATTAAAGAAAAATAAGATGAGATTGAGAATTAAAATTATTAAAATTAATTTATAAATTTAATAAATTACATGTGATATTTAGTTTAAATATAATTAAGAAAATGTATTATGACATGTGTTAGAAAAGGATTCATTAAAGTGTTAAAACTGTATGATTCATTTAGATAAAATGGCAAATTTTGTATATTAATTGTTTTTTTGCTACTTATATTCACTTCTACAATTGTAGATCTAATCTTGGTAAGTGTGGATTTAGATTGTAACTAACTAGTCAAACCCCTAAGAAATTAGCTTTATGGTTCAAAGTGAAAGATCAAAGACAACAAGTAGCCATGCAATGGACCTAAAATGGTGTGATGCTCTAGTAATGATACTTGAATGCTCTCATATGTTTTTTATATAAAAAATTCCTTGTGTAACTCCTAGATGATTCTCAAATGAGTGAATAAATATCCAAATGCAACCAAGGGCAAGAGTTAACGTAAATACATCTTAGGTTAGCTCATAATGGCTACTAGAAAGGATTCAATGGGATTTATTTTGGAATTAAATTGTAAAAATTCATGATTTAGATTAGCAACTAGGGAAGTGAGATCAATGTTTCTACTTGAGGATCTACCAAGGTGATGCATGGTAAGTTGGGAATCAAGATCGATCTTTAGAGATGAGTGAAAATATAATTGGAATACATGAATATTACAAGACAAATCATACAATAATATGTCATGTATAACTTATTCTTGCATTTAGTACAATTCAATCAAATTGGGCCCAAAATATAAGGTAAAAGGGGATGGGTGTGCAACTTTCACCAGTAAATTTTGTCCAATTGTCATGTGCATGTAAACTACTAGAAGCATCCATTTTAATGTAAAACAAATAATCCGCAGGTAAATTAAATAGTTTCAAACGCTCACAGAATAGAAATATATGTAAAGTAATAAATCATTATTGAATACTTTTCATAATGAACTCTCCATAGAAAATTGAGAATAAAAAATAATAATGTGGAATGAGTGACATATGTCAAGCCTTAATAAAATCACAACTTACTTAAAGGATCTATCTTCAAAAATAATAAAAGAAATGATGAGGATGAGAAATTATACCTATAACAAGAAAAATTATGTGAAAAAAACTTCGAGAATGTGGATAAGTATAAATAGATTTGTTTATCTTGATGTAATTAATTATTCACCTAATTACACTTTGTGTAAGCTTACTTAGAATAATGTTTGCATTTGAAACACTTGTGAAAATGGTTTGTTGTACACCTTGCATAATAATGTATACTATTGTAATATTTTATTTTATTATGTAAATGTTATATCTAGGAGCACCTAGATGGACGTGCAACATGTAAAGATTCCCATAGAATATTTTTGGAACCACTTGATGAGTTGTATTGTAACATTGTAATTTTATTTGATGTAATTATTTAATATTAGGAAAATAATTAAATAAAGTACCCAATATTGAATGTGGGTCACAGGGATTAGGTAGTACATGGTTTTAGCACATGGTTTATGTAATACCACTTAGTGGTTTTGTGGGAGCTTATTTCTATAAAAGAAACCACAAGGGTAGTTGTTGAGGTTAGCTAGGTTAGCATTTGTGGAGATTGGAAACATAGCATGAGATGTGTACATTCATGCTTGTTCACATGGAATGCTTGTTTATGGTTGGGGCTTTGAAAATTTTCATAATGTATTGTAATGGACGTATTGTTGAATAATACATAGATGATGGATATTTTTGGAGGCTAGATTTTTCCCTCATGAGGGTTTTTTAGGATATATTTTGTGTCTCATGTTTGTAGGTATGATGTCTATTCTTTTGCATGTGGATTCTAAGTGTTTATTTGCATACGATCTATAATGGGCTATGTAAAAATTGTCATAAAGTTGGCTATAAGTTTCCTTACAAGTGGTATCAGAGCCATGGTATTGGTTGTATAACCCTAGGTCTGAATCCATGAGAAAGGATGAAAGAATGATAAGACAAGCAAGATATATGGATTTTATAGCTTATTTATTATAGATATGAGGGTTTTGGGTTTGTTTGTATGCTGGGTTGTTTGGAGATTTGGGACATGAAAAATTGTTGGTCAAAACGGTTTTTTGGATGTTCATTTAAATGAGAGATTTTTGGGGGGAGTTTGTAGAAATGGTCTCTTGTGAAAAAATGAGCCTCTCCATTAGATCTGGGTTGGCCTTCCAATGAATTTTGATATAAAATTTGCCCTATTTTACTTGTTGAAAAAATGCAAAAATTTTAAGTTGTTGGTTGTGAAGACTGTCAAATTCCAATACAATTTGTGGAAAATAAAAAATGAAAAATTTCTCATTGACTTTAAAAATTACATTGCAAAAATTATTTTAAAATAATAATAATAATGCACAAAGCGCATGTTGGGGGAGTCAACATTGAAAAAGGGATTTTGAAAAGTTTTTAAAATATATATTATGTGTATGCATTGGGGGGCGGGGGGGGAGGAGGGGGAAGCGGGGGCTTGACCCACCACCCATGGCTCCCTGTGACTGTGGTACCATAGAGGTACTGTGGCCTATAGTACTTGTTGTGAGATCCACAATCCTCTCGGTGATCTCCAGTGGCCCCGACCAATGGTTTGATCACTAGTTCGATGGGGACCCACCATCGATTAGCAGCCCCCTTCATTAATACTTGCCTTATAAAATTTAAACCACATTTCTATTAAGTTTCTTCAATTAAAAACTTTGCAATTTAATGTCATATTTTATATTACATTTTATGTTTGGAATTGTTATTTTAATTAAATTGCCACCTATTTTTTATATGCCTGATGTGATAATATTAAAATGAAAAAACAATTTGGGCATATGTAGAAAAATTTTGAAAATGAATTTTAGAGAAAATTGGAGATTTTTTTTTAAGTTAGTTTCCAATTGTCTTACACATAGCCTAATAGGTTGTTTTGCTTCTAGGGGCATAACTTTTTCTTATGATGTTGGACTTTGAACTTCTCATACTCATTGGAAATCTGATTTTGAGCACTTTAGTTTGGTATAGGCTTCGTTCAATGATTTTATTTTTTTGACATGTTTTTTTGAGCCTAGAAGCCATATGTTTTCTTTGTACATAGTTTTGGTCATATCTTTTGCATACAGAATCAAATTTCCAATTTTAAATAGGTGCTGGAGAGCATGTTCAATGTACTTTGCTTTAGTGTTATTTTATTAGTTTGATGGGTATAGAGAGTTGTGTACTTGTTTTTTCACTTGTTGGTGCCTAATATTCGGGGTGTGAGTGTGGTGAATCTGGACAAGTCAAGAGATGATACCTTGAGGGAGTACATATTCTTTTGAGATATTTATGATGCTATAGTTAATTATCAGATTTGGTGCTTCCTGATCAAAGGTTATAGCTGTTTATAGAATTTAGGCATTGATGGTGACAGGTACACAAGTTGTCTTTGGTATGAGGACATGGTTGGACATGGTTTGGGACTTGGAGTCTCATGTGGGTAATAGTCGAGTGTAGGTGTAGCAATGGTGATGATTATGGTATCATAGATATGCAGGTACATGTTTTTCATTGATACAACATGATCATGTTCGTGGTGATTTGGTTTGATATTAGGAGGTTTTTGTGTACCTCTTTGATTCTATTTGGTTCCATGACTTTGGTACATGATTGTAGACATGTTTGGAAAATCAAATCGGATGTTGATTTGGTGTTCAAGTCATTTGGTTTACAGGATTTTTCTCTTTGATATCTTAGTTGTGGGTTACTGATTTGATGATGAGTTTGCATTTTCAATGATTAGATCTACGAGTTAATCTATGACCTACTAGTTTTAGTGGGATGACTCAGATGTTGACTATCTATATCCACTAGGTTTGACTCATTGGTGTTGCAGACTTCATTAGTTGGCCTTGTATGTGGCCATTTGTACATTGGTATGTTTTAATTTGAGGTGATACATTGGTATGTTTATGGTACCTGTATAGTTGGTGTTGGGACTTATAGCATGTGGTTTTATCACGATGTCATGATATTTGGGCTATTTATTCATTGTACTTTGAGTAGAAGCTTATGATAGTGATGAGTTAGTAGTGTATAATTGATTCCTGATTGGTGGTTATTTCTAGTTCTATGTATCTTCTTGGTTTGGAGATCTTAGTTTCAGTTGATTTTTTTGACATATCAGTTGTATGTGTGTAGACCTAGATGATCTTCATGTAGAATATAGTTATCATTATGCCATGTATGACTCGATACCATGGTTTAGTGGGAGTTGTTGTTAGTGATGTGGATCCTGTTAGAGTAATAAAGTGTTTACTGATTAATTGAATCATATTGATTTATTTATTAAGTCACTTATTACCTCTTTCGACTTAAGCTAAACTTTAGGCATATAATAATTAATAGCTTTATTAATAATTATTGTGCAACCTAGGTTTTACCTTTTTAGGTTTTCTGATCTCCTTTTATAAGGATTGATCTTATAACACTTTGTAACTTTTTTTGACATTTCATTATTGATTGCAACTTTTGTTTTTGCACATCAAGGATTTCTCCTCTCTCGTGGATCCATACGTTCAGGTCTCCATAGCTATTTTCTTCTCTCTCTTTCTATGACAGGTGTTTGTGTGCAGGTGTTCTTGGGAGCTGTGATTTTTCTTTCATCAACTCCAATAGATTCAACATTGGATGGTAAATGATATTCTTTAGTGTTGCAGATGTTTGAGGATGCCTTAGATTCTATTGCTACTAAAGGGTCCTTCACATTTGTTGGTTCACTAGTTGGAGAAGGTATCTTCATGTGATTGGAGATGTTAACATCTTGAGGACTCAAGGGATCTTTAGTAGAGGTGTGGTTTTATGCTTTCATTTGATATGTTATCATGGTTTCTATTATGTTATGGTATTCTCTTGATACTAGTTTAGAGTGTTGGCATGGTATAATTGTTTGGTATGTTCATGTGGAGCATGTTATCTCCTTAGATGAGATGTTTTAGATCATGTTTTCATGTTTATGTTATCGATTACATCATTGGAGTTGTGACATTGATCTAGGTTTAGTTTCTTGGTATTGAGTACGTTGATCATTTCATTGATACTTCATGATAGTATTGTGTTGCATATGGAGTTTGACATAGATTGATCAATTATAGGTGCTCATAGATACTTGTAGGCTTAGGTGATGTTGATATTCTCTTGCAATTAGAGATGTATGTGTTGGGATGGTTTATTGTTTTGATAGGAAGACTGAGGAGCACTCGCCTAGTATGGACTTGAGAGGAGAGTGTTCTTGGATTAGTCTTGGAGACTTGGATATCTTGATGAGTATTTTCATTCCCTACTCTTTCTCTACTCAATGCTTTTCTACTTGAGAGGTATTCCCCATTGTTCCTTTCAAGTGCATTATGTGTATGCTTATCTTTCATAGATATGGATCTTGAGCTATGGTGTGAGATAGTTCTGGAGGGATCATTTGAGAGATGGTTTGGAATTGGTTATTTCCTTGTACATATGTTGTTATTACATATGATATCATTGTGATTATGTTTGGGAGATGGTTTATTGGGCATATTTCTTGGTTTGGGAATGGTATGAGTTTGATCTTCTTGTGAGAAGCTTATATCCATGATTAGTTATATGGTATGTATGTTTATTTGGCCTAAAGAGGTTGAATGTGGTTAGAGTTTTGGGGTTCTATGGAGGAGATCATACTTAACATAGTTGGTATTAGAGGTGTGCATAGAAGGACATGATACAAGTTTGATTTTTAGTGTTTCTTTCTTTGGTCTTAATTATCTTCCTAGATGTTTGGTTTGACTTAAATTAGATTTGGGATTGGTTGGAACTTTGTGATCACTTGTTTGTGTTCATGTATGTCATGTGGGAGATGGTGTGGTGGTTCCTTTATCTTTTTCTTTTGTTGGTTGTGGAGAACTTGGGAGAGCGTTGGAGACTTGTTGTAAGAGTTGTTCTTGAAAGTTATTGGTTTCCATGTTATATATTATTGTGGATGTTCTTGATACTACATTGTTACACTTATAGGTGATGTTGTTAGTGGATTTATTTCAAACCTAATATTACCTATGCAATGGGATATTCTTGGTGTGTATGTAGCAACACTTGAGGCTTGTGGTTGCCTGTTATAGGTTGTATATGTTGATGATTTGGGATTCTCTTGTTATACCTTGGAGGTATGGATAGTTGATGTGTTAGCACTTGTTGTGGGTGTTATTTAAGTTTTGGTTTGACAACTACTTATACGTGTGATTACCTTTTGATTGAGTGTTTATGTTTTAGGATATTAGTTGGTACAAGATTTTAATTTGTATGCAACAAGTTGTATGAATTTCTCTTTGGATGGCTTCTATGTATGTTCAGTGGCAATGTCATGATAGGAGATGGGACCATTCATGTATGAGATGGTGGTCAGTTTTGATTTTGTTGCAGGTATATTGATGGAGCACATGGAGCATTTTGATTCATGATGATATATGTTTTGGAGGGATTTTTCCCCTGTTCATTTATGTGGCTACTTGACCCTTATGCAATGTATACAACAAGTGGGAAAATATTGGGAAAATGGTAAGTTATATACCTTGCATAATAATGCATATTATTATAATATTTAATATTATAGTGTAGATTTTGTACCTAGGAGCACTTAGATGGATGTGCAACATGTAGAGATTCCCATGGAATATTCTTGGGACCACTTGATGAGTTGTATTGTAACATTGTGATTTTATTTGATATAATTATTTAATATTAGAGAAATAATTAAATAATTTTATTTGATATAATCATTTTTAATATTAGGGAAATAATTAAATAAAGTACCCAATATTGAATGTGGGTCAATGGGGTTAGGTAGTACATGGTTTTAGCATATGGTTTATGTAATACGACTTAATGGTTTTGTGGGAGCTTGTTTCTATAAAAGCAACCATAAGGGTAGTTGTTAAGGTTAGCTAGGTTAGCATTTGTGGAAGTTAGAAACATGGCATGGGATATGTAGATTCATGTTGTTCACATGGAATGCTTGTTTATGGTCGGGGTTTTGAGAGATTTCATGGTGTATTGTAATGGATGCATTGTTGAATAATACATGGATGATGAATACTTTTGGAGGCTAGATTTTTCCCTGATGAGGGTTTTTCCAAGATATACCTTGTGTCACATTTTTGTGGGTATGTTGTCTATTTTTTTCATGTGGATTCTAAGTGTTTATTTGCATAAGATCTATAATAGGTTATGTGGAAATTGTTATAATGTTGGTTGCAAGTTTTCTTACAACACTTAGGAGTTTGCACTTTTAGTTGCACATGGTGTTGGAGAAATTCCCCTTTAGCTGGTGATAGTTGTTATCACATTCCACTTTATGTACATTGTCTCCACCTTTAGTGTACTTATCACTTTATCATCCTCCACATGTGCACATTTTTCATTGCACAATAGAGAATGATCTACCTTTAGTGGACATGTGATTCCACCTTATGTGGGTGATAAGTTATCTCCTCCTTATTATGTTCTCTTATTGTCTTGCCTATATAAGAATACACATATACATTATATGTAATCCATTGATTCATTATTTTGCATCTATATAAAAATACAATTTATTCTTGTCCTTATTGTCTGTCTTTTTGTGTTGTTCATTGGCCTCTAGATTTTGGGTTGTTATTATTTCTATTGACAAATTCATACATGGTAATATATAGCTTGCAGATCGCCATTACAAAGTCATTTTTGGAGATATTTTGAAGCATTCTTAGTTGGCATCCTTGCAATTATGAGGACTAGCAATTTTTAGGAGCACTCTATGCCAAATCCAACCTTGTCATTGTATTTAAAAGGCTATTCCAATGAATTTTGACTATAAATTCACCTATACTGGACAAAAATTTAATTCAGTTAATTCATTGATTAATGGTTGATCAATTCCAATTGAGTTGAGCGACTGTACATCATTAGTGGGAATACATCTTATTCTTATCATATTATTTCTCTCTTTTTTTGTGTTATTCACTGGTCTCTAGATCTTGGGTTGTTTCTATTGGAAAATTCTTGTATTTTATATATGAATCAATATTTGGATATGTAGATAGCACAATAAAGATCTCCAACTTTTTAGAAATGTACTTTGTTTAGATATAAAAATTAAGCTTTTTCTAGTACCAAAAATGACAATATGTATTATAATCACATTGTTATAATGAAGCATGTGAATAAATTTAGTGAGAATTTGACCACGTCCAATTAATTACATACAAAGGATAAAAACAACTAGAAGAGAGGGTAAAAACCTGTGTGATAAATCATGTAATTAAATAAAAGTTAGCATCCTACGATAATCTTAAAAGGAAGTAAATAAGAAATAATCATGAAATTGTGTGCCACTATAGAAAGGTCCAAGATTCCCCCAATGTTTTCTCCTAATATAGGAAAGTGATTAGGTAAGGATATTCCTAAGACTAGATAAGGACAATTAAGCCAATACGCTTATTTTGTGGAGGCAATGGCCAGATTGTTCTTTTCTGGTATTGTCTTACGTCGTGAAGTGACCCCTCACGTTGAGTTATCATCCTACCTGCCTATGTGCCTAGTTTATTCTGATGGATGATGTGTTTTTAAACAACCCATGCCCCCTGACGGTGAAATTGTTATTAATTGCTAATGCAAACTATCATAAGTCTAAAAATAAAACTTGTGCATGTGTATTGATATGCTTTATTACATCTTTAAAATAAATGACCCCATTCTGCAAGGGCTTTGTCTTGAAATAATGTTTGTCACCCGCCTGAACCAGGATGCTCTGATCTACAACTGCAAGCTCAACAGTACAGTAAACAGATTAGGAGCCAAGCTGCCAGGGATAAAAATTGCAGTGTTTTACATCTACATTGCTTTATTGTACATCGTTAAGCACCCTTCAGACAATGGTAAAGATTCCCATTTCAATACCCATTTCACTCGTTAATTTATTACTAGAGTTTGCTAAAAAAATGATGTGAATGTGATGGGAGAGGGTTTTCACATCTCAATACCCATTTCACTCATTTCTTTCTCAAGAGATGTTTTCTCAAAAAATGTTGTGAATGCAGTAGGATAGGGTTTCTGGCCACAATTTTGCTTATTAGAAATTTTGTGATAAAGATTCCCAATTAAACACCCATTTCACTCATTAGTTTCTTACTAGATCTTTCTAATTAGAAATTATGGTAAAAGTTCCCAATTCAATACCCATTTCACTCATTAGTTTCTCAAGCAATTTTTACTCAAAAAATAATGTGAATGCGGTGAGAAAGCATTTATGACAACAATTTTTCTAATCAACAATTTTGTAGTGAACATTCCCAATTCAATACCGATCTTTTCTGTGTTAAAAATTTATTTGGATCAATGTTTCTAGACAATCAATGTTTCTGACCATAATTTTTCTTTCAAAGTTGCTTTTCTAATTAATATGGATGGCAGAAGCCCCACTTCTCCAATAAATGTTTCCCTCCCCCAAAATAATTGAGGAGTTTGCAGATTCTTTATAATAAAAACTCCATTAGAACATGTGCCAATGCTTCCTCCCATGTTTTCTAGACAATTTTCATCCATCTCAAGTTTTCAATCAAGTGCTTAGCATTTCACTTATTCTTCAAAGGATCTCATTTATTTTCTAAATATTATGTTATGACATACATGTTATGTTTGAGTATATGTATGATAGGTGTTTTAGCCATGATGACTTTACATAGAATTTCTAGAAAACACTCCATTTATAAGTCTACCAGTGACAACATATCTTTGTTATTTTTACTTAGGAGGTTGATGCAGTGGTGAAGGGCAGGTCAATGTAACATGTCATTTCCATCAGTGTGCATAGGCGGTAGAGGTGTAGGCAATTGACTTAGTAGCTTCAGTTCTGTCATAATCGATTTTTCAGACACTAAAACTTTTTAAAATAATTGGTGACTTTTGTTGACTTTTGACTTGGTCACTTGTTGACGACCTAAGTCGATTAAATTTCTTTGTTTGACGTGTTTTATGTTATGCTTGATAAATATATATATCTAGAATTTCTATTTTAGTTAGAATGTTATTTAAATGCTAAGGAGGATTTATCATTAAAGAAAAAATGTTATGTGTAATAATATCATTTTATTTTGATTTGATTAAAAATGTACAATATGAATTTATGCATGTCGAATTGATTATTGATTTAGTAACTAACCTATTGATGAAGCAATTGAGTTTATCCATTGGTGACATGACTAAAGACGGGGGTTTGGTTGAGGTAGGGGAGCCTAGCTCCTCGGTAAGGATGAGTTTGGAATTATATGGTTAAAATTCACACACCACATAAATGTTTTTCTAGTTTACAAATAAATTTAATGATGTGAATTGGTTTATATTAAATGTGTGTTTGAGAGAAGTACGTAAATATGTGTTAGTCGAGTTAAAAAAAAGTATAGATGCTCATGTAGTGTTTATTTGTTTAAAATATTTAAATTCATTTTATATAATGGAATCTATTGAATAACGTAAATTAGTTTTATATTTTGTGATTTCATCTTAAAAGAAATGATTGTTTGTTATTTTAAAATTTGATTTAAGTTTAAGTTGGAGTATTATTGGTTCATAAATCTGAACTAGTCAAAGAAATAGTTGCCTCTTAATGCGTATTAACCTCATACATTCAAATATCTCTTTGACCAAACAAGAGGGAAAGAGAGAGTTAACTAGTAGTTGTATTGATTAAACTTTATTAGTAATGCTATTTTGGGCCTTAAACTTTCCACGTAACAACAATCAAGAGAAAAATGATGCACTAAATAGGGGACCCTAACGCCAGGTTTGTGAAGGAATGGTGATTATTAAAGTAGGGCAGTAATGAAGGAAGAGGGAGATCAGAGAAGAGTGGAGGAGAGTAACTGTTAAGAAGAGGAAAAATGCAGAGAGAAGGGGGATAGAAGGGTAGAAAAATGTTGAGCAGGGGAAAAAGCAGAGGTGAGGAGGAGGGAAGCACATCAAGAGGGAAGAGAGTTGCGCGTACACATTAGGGAAGGAGAAATCATGGTTGTGCTTCTCTAGAATTGAAAGATAGCTAAGGCATTCAGGTAGGTTGTGTTATTTTGATAATTTAAACAAAAATCTATTTGGGATTTAAGAACATCACTGCTTGGATTGATCTTATTATAAAAAAATGATTTCATTTGCTATTGTTTTAATCTCCGTGTAAAACAATTTCATTCCACGCCACATAAATATTTCCCTACTCCTCTGATAACAAATGATTTTTAAGAAATTGTTTGTAAGCTGTCTTAGCTCAGTCGGTAGAGCTTGTTCCATCTGTTGCATATTCTATCTCAATGCCAGGAATAAAGGATTCCTACGATGTGTTTATCAATCATCGTAGTCCCAAGGTCAAGAAAACCCTCACAACCACTCTCTATAATACCTCTCTCTCATGAGTTTGTGGGGTTTTTCTTACAAAGAAGAGATCCAACTTGGGGATTAATTGCCCAAAGTGATTGAATAAGCAATGCAAAGTGCTTTGCTCCATATAGCCATATTTTCATAGAACAATGCACAATCTCCCTGGTATTTGGCTGAGATTTTGTATGCTTAAAACTGGTACCCCATTTATTCATATTTTTCTACCATTTTCAGCCTGGCCAAATCCAATATAAATAAGGACTATATACTGAAGCATTCTCCCTACTAAAAAACAAGGGCTTAGTTTTCATTTTTGTCTTCTTTTGAGGTGGATCTAACACTCCAATCGAATCTACTAAACACTCTACCCCAACAAAATTTATAGATTTTTTAATAATGATTCCATTTTATTTATAAATACTCGTATCTTCTAGCCTTAATTTGTGTGTCTCTGTCTCTGTTTATGGAAAACCAGTTTTGGGTTGTTCATCTTCAGGTTGTACATACTGATTTTATCTAACACCCCAGATATTCCTTGCTAGCTGTGTTTGCATAAGCCTACAGTCTTCTATAGTCGCTCTCCTTCTTATGTACAACTCACTTATTTGTTGTCTTTCCTTTTGTTTTAATTGTCTCGTGTGCTCTGGAGATGAGTTGCGTGTTGCCTCTATATTGGTTCTTGTCTTTAAAAAAACTGTGCAAATATGTATCCTCATAAACAAAACCAGTTTGTTTAGTATTTGTGATTAGTAGATACCTTAGCTTTGCATTTTTCTAGAGATAATTCTTCTTATATATCTGAATCTTTTGTTTAGATAAAAATATAATAAAGGAAACAAAATATAGAAAATGATGCGACTTTCATTTTGTCATGAAATTTCAAAATCAATAGAAAAACTTATCAGATTAAAAATATTTTATTTTAAAAAAATTGCTAAGATTTAAGTCAAACAAGATTGTGAATTATTATTATTATTCTTTCTCAATGTGAAGTCGAATTAGAAGATTATGGCATGTTTCAAATTGATGTGTGATGTGGAATAGATAGAGAAGGGTGAATTTAGTTGTTATTTACCTATTAGTGGAACTGATATACATTAAAGATACTTTGGCCAAAAGTTTTTTTTCGCATATGTATCATTATTATGCTTGGTTATTTATGAAATTTTCTCTCTATCACCCTGTGATTAGGATTTATACTTAGAATAAAGACTATTAAGTAGTTAGATTCATAGTAGCATCATATTCTTCTGACTCATCAATGCCGAGATGCTAGTCTCCTCAAGTAGGGTCGGTGCACTTTCCATTTCAGGGTGAGCCCCGGGGGAACTAACCACTCCATGGTTGGGCGAAAAAAGTGCCTGGGACACACTCCTGTCTCAAGATTTGCAGGTGGACGTGTTGTCTAGAGGCTTAGGAGATAGGGATTGCTGACAGTGTGGTGCCTTGTTACCGTGATTTTGATGGTTTGAAAAATGATGTTTCTCACTAATATTGTATCTTATTGTTTTATTTGGTTTGGATCGACAAAAGGTCAAAATTCAGTTTTATGTTGTATTTAAACTACCCACATGAGTGTACTCTTCGATGATTTGGTCAAATGTTGTAATTTGTAACGTCTTTTCATGATTATTGTATATCGACAATTTGGTTGAATTGTTTATCATTATTGACATACATGGAATATTATTTCTTTCGACCTTGATAAATTTTAGGCTTGTTTCATGTTTATCTTTTTATGGGAATTTTGGTCTTTACATGTGGTATCAGAGCATTTGTTTAAACTCTAGGGCCTGGGTCTTCTGTGTTGAAGTTGTGTTTGTGCATGGTTCAAGAATAGATTGTCATCATGCAGACCCAAAACAATAGCTGATTTGGGACTAGAAATGAACAAAATAGGTTGCCCAATCAAAGGCTAGATTAAATCATATCTCTCTTAGTTTAACAAAGGAACATCTTGCAACAACAAAATGATCAGATCAATGTCATTGAAAATGGTGTAATGGGTAGATAAAATGAGGGTCAGCAGGATGATGAAGTTCATAGGAAATAGGGGGAAGATCAAAGGCTTGAGGCCTTACGAAAAGAGGAAGATGATAGGATGATTGAGGAACAAGGTAAGAGAGATGCCAATATTGGGGCAAATGCAGGAGATCTGAATAATGACCAGATAGCTAAGGAACTAAGAAAGGACCTTAAAAAGGTCATACCACCTAATTTTGATGGGAAAACTATAGGGGATGATGAAGAGGCATGGATCATCTCCATGGAAAAGTACTTTCATGTTTGAAATCTTTTTGGACAGTCTAGGGCCTTATGGGGTGCTTTCCAGCTTATTGGAGAAGCATTGACATGGTGGAATAATGAAATGAATGAAAAGAAGTTGTGAATGGGACAAATATCTTGGGAGGACTTCCTAGTCCTCTTTAGGAAACAATGGTTACCACAACTATTTTATGATAGCAAGGTGTCTGAGTTCCAAAATCTGATTCAGGGGGTCTTGTCCATAACCAAGTATCATGAGAGGTTTTTCCATTTGGTAAAATATGTTCCACAATATCTGCAGGATGAACATTTTAGGACACATTAGTTCATTTGGGGATTGCATCTAGAGATTGGATCTGAGGTTGAGATGCATGAACCAGAAACTATGGAGTTCACTTATGCTAAGGCATTGTTACAAGAGGAGAAACTGAAAAGGGTACCAGCAATTAGAACCTCACAATGAAATGACAATTCACAAGGATTCAAGAGAAACTATGATAATGATAAACTAGGGAATAATGGACGTCAGCAAGTGCAAAACTTGAGAGGTAAAGGCAGGGGTAATGGAGGCAAAAACAATAAACAACCTTCAGAATCAGAATCTGAACATGGGAAATAAAAGGAAAGGGAACAATAGTAATGGAAACAACTGGAGAAACATAACTGAAAAATAGGTAGGGACCGAGAAACAAATGTTTTAATTGGGGGGGTAATCATTATGTTGCTTATTGTCCTTAGAATATGACTCAGAGAGAGGGTAAATCTCCTTGGGTTCAGCACCAGATTCACCAACAGTTGATCATCACCAAGCATATTTTCAGGAAGCTCTCATTCAGATAGCTGGTAAGCTCTATGTACATGATATTTATGTTTTGATTGATACTAGAGCTACTGAATGTTTTTTAGATCCTAAGTTTGTTTCAAAGTTACCTATTAGAGATGATTATTTATCTGAACCATGGATGGTTGAATACGACAATAGGATAGAGTGTAGGGTTGAGCAGTGCCTAGCATGCAATAATTTAGAATTTCCAAATTCTCAAACATAAGTTAACCTTTATGTCGCTCCATTAGGATCTTATGATATTATTTTGGGCATAAACTGGCTAATTGAGCATAAGGCCATTATGAATTGTAAGGACAAGTCAATTCAATGTCTAGATGATTCAGGTATGCCTACAGTTGTTAAGGGTATTCAGAAGCCTTTAGACCTAAGGCTAATATCCTCAATGCAAATGAAGAAAGCCCATAAGAAGGGGTGTGTGATCTATGTAGCTTATGAAAAAGACTTAGACACTCCTAGTCTAAATGATTATACTATCTTGCAAGAGTTTCAAGATGTTTTTCTAGAAGAACTACCTTAATTGCCTCCTAAGAGAGAATTTGACTTCTCTATAGAAGTGTTATCTGGAACCGAACCTCAATCCAAGGCTCCATACAGAATGACAACCACATAAATATTGAGTTCAAATCCCAGTTGCAAGAACTTTTAGATAAAGGGTTCATACACCCCAGTGTGTCACCATGGGGAGCACCTATGATCTTCGTAAAGAAGAAAGATGGCACCTTGAGGTTATGCATAGACTACTGAATGCTTAACAAGGTGACTATAAAGAATAGATATCTACTTCTGAGAATTGATGAACTATTCGATCACATGAAAGGAGCAACTGTGTTCTTAAAATTTGACTTAAGATTTAGATACCATCAGATCCGGATCAAGGAGGAGTATATAGAAAAAGTAACTTTCAGAACAAGGTATGGGCATTATACGTTTGTAGTATTACCTTTTCGTCTGACTAATGCTCCTGCAACATTCATGAATTTGATGAATAGTGTGTTACGGGATTTCTTGGATAAATTTATAGAGATTTTCATTGATGATATTTTAATTTATTCAAGAATCTCGAGGAATATGAGGAGCACTTGTGTATAGTTTTGTAGCGCCTCAAGCATAGGAAATTGTATGGAAAACTATCCAAGTGTTCATTTTATCAAAAAGAAATTCATTATTTGGGGCATATAATTTATGCTAAGGGAATTGCAGTGGATCCTGTAAAAATTCAAGTTATACTTGAATGACCAACACCACAAAATGTGAGTGAAGTAAGAAGTTTCATGGGGCTTGCAAGATATTACAGGAAGTTTGTGGAGGGATTCTCCAAGATAGTGACACCTATTACATCCCTTTAGAGGAAAGGAAAGAGGTTGAACATTTGACCCAGCACCCTCCCAGTCTTGCCACAATCACCCACCCTATAGATTTCCCATATGAGTGGATAGATGTTTGTGAGCAAGCTTTACAGTCACTAAAACAAAAACTCACATCCTCTCCCATTCTAGTTGTTAGCTATTTTTCTTCCAAGGGTAAATAACTAGACCATAAACCTCATCTCTCCCTTTTGATGCTCTTTTCCTAGCAAGATAAATACTAATTAACAAGGATGAATTCCTTCTTCACTTCGGGCTCCACAAACCCAGGCGGGTGTACCTTACAACATCTACCTCAAATGATAATTTCTCTACAAATCATAGGCAGGTATAAACATGGATTAGACAGAACACTAACATCTTGTGAAGGGATTAACTACTCCGAGTTAATCAGAGGATGGTTTCCAACCCATCATACTTGATTTATCATTCCACACACTAAAATAGAAAGGAAATAGGTGATTGATTAAATTGATGCTTGATTGGAAAATGACCTCTAACAGTAAGGATCAGTGCCTTCAATCTGGGCATGGAGTCAAAACCAATAGATATAAACCCAAACTACAAACCATGTTTCATTGATTAATATCCCTACATTAATGCCTTACATTAACACATTTCTATCACTCAATATGAAGAATCATACAAATTCATAGTACTGATTAATTTCCAATCTGCCATTTAAGGATTTTATAATCCTTCCTTGAAGGATACCCAAATACAAACAGGTATATACTCCCTTGGAGAAGACAAACTCAATATCCCTTGAATATTGAACTCATACCGAAATTGAAACTCATACAATGAAGACAACTCCCTGAAAACCATACATGCCTTACATGTATTCGATTTGCAATCAAGTTTACAAATACTTGCATTTAATCTATGACAGAAAAATGAAGAACACAAACCATTACACTTAGACAGTCATGAACCAAAATTGAACTTCTATTTGGACCCCTCTCTTGGAGAACCCCCTGCTCGAATCACCACAGACCTGGAACCATACAATGTACATTTACCCAGGGTCTGGAACCTAGACCAGAATTCTCCAAGAATTGGAACCTCTCAAACTGAAAAGAAAGGAGAATAAGAAGAGGGGGGAAAAACATCAGAAAGCATCACAACTCGACACTTGTCTCCCTCTCATCTGCTCATTGAATGAGTCATCCACCTTTAAACTGAAAATGGGACCTACTCTAAACTTTGGAAAGCACATGTCATCTATTTCAAATGAAATGTGAGTCACCGGATGAAAAAAATTAGATTTCACCAAATATCTTCCTGGCCCCTATTTCGTTCAACTACAAATATCTTGAAACCAGCTAGACCTGCATCAAATCTGATCCTAGAAATTGATTCCTCGTTCTCTCACCTTTTCGGCGGTATACAATACTTGATATTTGGCCCAAAAATGAAGCCTCGGGAAACCATTTTCCATCTCCAGGCCTGCATTTTGATTTTTTAATTTATTCCATATAGTGCAGACTATAGGAATTAATACTTTTAATTTTGATTTTTACGTGCATATGGGAATCTCTCAATTTTGAATTTTTGATTTATTTCTTCATCTGCACCTGAGTGGGCTCCCACCACATGTCGATCTCCGATTGGGTCACATATCTGATTGGGCACATTGAATAGCAACTTATTTCCACCTCGCCAGGGTGCCACATGGCAGCCTGGTGCATGATCTCAAGGGCCAAAACTGGCCCATGAGATCGTGCGACCATCGTTGGATGGTGGCACAAATCTTGAGGTCAAAATCCTGCACAATGACACTTGTCAAAAATTTCTTACCTTTTCATGGGGCCCACCTGCCATGCAACCACCAACTAGACTCCAAGTGGGCACATCAAAACACGTGCACACATAAGAGCGGCCCGCCAAGAGCCTCTTGGCTCTTTCTTTATTTTGTAATCTATGTGTTTTAGTATATAAACGTTATAAACTCTTCCCACCCACCGAATGTGGGATAAACCTGTTTACGCTTTTCACAAGCGTGAGTGCTACCTTCTCATATTTCATGGCGCTGGTTTCATATTTAACGCAGGCTTGATAAACAGACCCCTTCATTTTTAACGTAGGGCCTTTCACTATTTGTGCAAGGCTTCTTGTGCTATCGTTCCTTAAAGCGCTGTATATTTTCTTCCAGCCATTTGCATAAGACCCTCTACACTGGCCCTCAAAACACTTGGCACTAGCTTTCATGTTATTGCGTGGGTTGAGGTGTGGTTGGCAGCTTTCCTTGTTTCATACCCATGCTTTGAGTTTCACTCCTGATCATGGTGGGGTTCCCTATCTATGTGTATACTCTTTGAACTAAAATCTGGCAATCCCTATCCTACTCGTGAGCTTCCACGATGGCATTTTGCATGAGCAGCTCCCTTTATGATGTGTGAGTTCCTTGGCTTTCCATTGTTATGGTGTAGGCACCGACCTTTTGTATTCACGCTAGGCTACAATAGCAATTCATTCCTCATGTTGGCATTCCCCTTTGGACTCCTCACATTGTGCACTGGTTCATAATCTGCAGTGTGTCGGCCTCCAACATATTGCGCAGGGTTCCCCCTTTGTATTGTGCGTGAGACTGGCTCTGCAGTGTTTACGTGAGCCTCCATTCACTAGCAGACAGCTCCCAATTTGTTTTAAATGTTGGCTATGATCTAGACTTGCACTGGCATCCTTGAAAGTGCAGGTTCCTCTCTTTATTAACATGAGCCCCCTCGCTATTTATGCACTGGGAATCCCTGTGTTTAGTGTGAGCTAATCATTACAAATAGGTCCCAGATTCACCATTTGCGTGAGCCAGTGTTAGCAGGTAGCAACTCCCCAAACACACTTCGTGAGGCCCTCTGCTATTTGCGTGGGCAACTTTCCACCATTTGGTTAGCTTGTTGTTACACTGGCATGATGGCTTCCAATTCATTGTGTTGCGTGGAGTTTCCAACACATTGCGCGAGGCACTTCCAATTCTTAGTTCTGGCCACCAAGTTTGATGCAACTCCCACTGTTACTACGTGGGCAGTCCAAAAAATGATCACAGGTAGCCCCTCCTCAATCATTACACACTATCCCCAATTTCATTATTTGCGGGGACAATAGCTTGGTCACCTCAACCTTTTCTTGCACTGGAAACTCCCTTGTTTGCAATGTGTGGGTTGCTTGATCTTAATGAACTGGCGGTCTCCCTTTCATATTTTGTAAATGCCTTCACCGACTGGCTGCATGGGCTTCTTCTACCATAACCAATAACATACATTCTAAAAGTTGGATATTCGTTCTATCTGTAAATATATTTCCAGCCAACTTTAGACAAATTGGAGGCTATACCAACATCACTCATACGCATTCAAGTGCCTCATGACATGCCCAAGTGACATCACCTTAACCTCTTTCGCATCATTTTGTTCATGTTTGCAGCCAAGGCATTCACATTGGTATCTCAAGGTTGATCAAAATGGTGGTCTCAAAAGTGTAGATTCCCCAAAACTTGATAAAATAATCATTTGGATACCACAAGCATTGAAATAGAATTCCCAATGTAACCTTTGTGTAAACAATGATTGATACTTTGCCAACTCTTTGATCAACAGTAATCAACTTCATAATGATAATGTTGTTGAAATGAGGGAAGGAAAGAATATTGTGTCCCATGGAGGCCTCCCATGTACTTACGCAAACCCTTGGACAAGGCCATCTCCAGCTGTTATATTGTGCTGGCAGTCTTATAGACATGGCTTCCTATCGAGTTAACTGAATGATAGAGTCTCTGAAGTAGAATATGATAAGCAACTGAAATACCAAAGCATTTGTATATTGCATTGATATTGTATGGCATGCATCTGTTAGTATCCAGGGAACCCCATAAAGGTGAGCATGCCTCGTGAATAATCTTCCATGCATCACAAAACTGCTTTACTTCACTTTTCTCAACGATTGCTTCTATAATGATTTCACCTTCAACAGATTCATGCCCACCAATTTGTAATGGAACCCAAGATGCAGAATTCACAGGGCTCCACAAAACCCTTACTGACTGTATGCAGTCATAACCTTTAGCTATTGTCTCCATTAAATTAGGGCATATCATAATTGGTTTCTTTTCTTCTTCACAATCAACAACAAACACCGCATCACCAAAAGATTAAAAAAAACTTGTTTTGCAAAAGCACCAAACTTATGCGAACAGGCCCGGAAACTGGCTTCAAAAACTGACACAGTGACCTGATTGGACCCTGCCCTCTAACAGGCATATTCTCTGATCTATAAACTGTCATTCCCCAAAATGGCATCTCATGACTATACCTGAGTCGAAAGAAATTAATCCTTGAAGTCGGTCCCTCAATTATGTTCTCTGTAAACCATTGTTAAAAGTAATAAACTGCATTTGAAATTAGCCTTGAAAAGTGCACGAATGGATTGGCAGGATGCTCGAATCAGAATGAGATACAGTTCAAATTGTCAGCAAAATAGGAAAACAAGAATTTTGACAATAGGATCATCCTGTGAAAAGTTATTAGCAGGCAAAGAAGGCCTCTGACAAACTTGCAGAAAACATAACCGTGCAATTTGCACTTTTTGCAAACAGAAAGGGTCTGACAAATTGACCAAATGAATACGTCAAGAGCCACAATCTTACAACATGGAAGTATTTTATGTCTACTATACACTGAGACAAACATATTGATGACTTGATCAACAGGGCATGAGTTATTCACAGTCAAAGTAGGTTTCTGGAAAACTGGTGAATAACCAAACAATGCAAAACATGAAAGCTGCAAATGGAATCAGCTTCAATTTCTCATCAGATGGATTCATCACGAGCTACAAACTGATAGGGGTAGAGTAAAACTTGTCTATACTATAGGGAAATGATTAAAACCTTTCTACCAATCCACTGGGTACAAGTGATAGCATGTCAAACAGGGTTCTCGACAAAATTGGGAAAACAACAAAGTGCATATTCTAGAAAACTCCTCCGGAAGGGGATGAATAAACGGGGTCAAAACTTATCACAGAGGCCTAAAAACTGACACATAGAGATTATGCAATGTGTAAAACAAGACGCTAAGCTCAAATTTTCATGACGCTCTCTAGGGTGCATTTTATTCAACCTCAAAGTGACCCTTCCCGTTGATTTCTACACTTAGCAATTTTCTGATTTTGAGACCCCCTAGGAATGAAATGACGCAAACCCATTTGAACATGTCATCTAAGGACTCAAAACAACTCGATAGGATGAATGAAAAGCAATGAACATATAGACCTCAAGATTTGATCCCAAATACGCCCATACTAGCATGTAATACAAGGCCAAAATGAGCACTAAATCAAGAATTCAACATGGTACCTCAAAACTGCATTTTGAGTACCAACATTGGCTCTGTCTGGGGATGGCTGAGCGTAAGATCAGCACAAGGATCTCAGAATCTCCTGGAAGAGCAAACCACCCCAAAAACAAGCTTCTCCTTATCACTCCAAAAACAACTTCATCTTCTTATTCCTCCAATCCATTATTCGGTTCTGAGGCTCCTTTATTGAAAGAAACTACACTACTGCTAAAAGGAAAGCAACTATACAAATGTACAAACATTCAAAACTGAACTACAAAAGGCTCCCAACAAGCGTCAGCCTTTACCTTTATCAAAAACCCGATTCTCATCCCCATGTTCTGGAATCAAACTAGTATCCTTATTTTCATCTGCATGGTCAAATGGATAAAAACCTTCCATTGGCAAATCAAAAGACATATGATTATCAACATTTTGAAATCTATCAAGCATGTGAGTGTCAAACACTAACTGTTCATTCTGATCTTCTACACACATATGCTTACTACACTTGCCAATGTAATCACTTTGCAAAAAAGAAACATAGTCATGATTTACCGCACCGAGCAATCGAACACTAGACTGATTTTTACAAAGCGGGAAAAGACGTGTGTTGATTGCAATCTTTAGATGCATCCTTATCTTCAAAACATGATTGCAAATCAAAAGCAAAAGTCTCATACTCACACTGCTGCACATATTTTGAAATATCATGAGGCTCATAGTAGATAACTTCTTTCTCATCCAGCTGAGATGAAACTTGGCAATCTGACTCATATCCCTTGGAATCAACTATTTCTTGAACTGTTTCAGCTCCATCATAGTCCGGTTGTTCATCATTATCTTCAAACAATGGATTACACCCTAAATGGAAATGTTGATCATAGAAGTTTTTGCACAAGGCCGGCTGATTAGAATCCATATCCTCATCAAATAATGCATTAGAGAAACTACTGAATACATTATTGGACCTGCTACCACAAAAACTCTGATCAGAGAAAGAAGAATCAAATTTTGAAAATGAAATCAGATCTTGAGCATCAACACCACAATTATCAATATGTTCATCAACGGAAAAACAACTTGTGATGCTTTCACAGTCTCCAACCGAATACTCATTTTCTGAACTACATTCATTCCCGGATTGAGAATCATCATCACACACTGAATCATAGAAATCATCATCAGATTTATTTCTATTATTTTGATCTCTATCACTGTCAATATCAGCATCACTACACTCATCATACAAATCTGAATTACATGTTTGATTTTCATACATATCATCTGAAACATCTTCATACTCATTCTCAGATTTGGCCTTTTCAAATTTTGAAAAACATTCCCTAATGTGTGCAAAATGTTTTTCCCTAAATGTTGCATACTGATTGATTGATTCAGGCATACATAACTCTACAAACAAGTCCATTAAATAGGGTTCTTTGAATAGATCATAAATCTCTACTTGTCTCAGAGCTGCTGAAAATTTATCATAGAATAACATGACTGATTCATCTTTCCTTCTACCTATTCTTGTTCTTAGAAACTAGATAGTTTTCTCTTCAATTTGTTGTCATAACATCAGTCTATTCACTTCAAATTGATTAAAACTTGACAACAAATCCTTAGATTCAAGGATAACTTCTACATCTAAAGCATTTTCCATCTCAGCTGAAAGACTACTATGACATGACATTTCTCTTCTGCTACACAAACCTCATGCAGACACAACTTCAAATGTATATACTTCTCACCATGGATTTTCAACCGAAGTTATTCAAACAGAGAAGCATACACAAGGCATACTGAATACTCCTTAGCTTGGTGACTTCCTCACCGAGTAAGGATCTTATGAGATATTATAAATGAATGGGGAAATACCTAGAAAGATTTTTTGCTGCTACTGTAACTTCACCTTTTGATTTAAAATCTGAAGAACACCTTCAAATTTTGGGTTCATCTTGACACAGAGTTGCCACCTCTTCTTAGAGGAAATCATTTTTTTTTTTTTACTAATCTTCTCTGACTGCTACAAGATTCTGAGTACGTCTCACAACGGAGTCACATAATTTTGTAAACTAATGTCAACAACAATTCCAAGTATATACAGATCTGAAAAAGATTTTCAGAATTTTCAAACATTGAAGACTCTTTCCCATATGAACACTGGCTAGACTCATGGGTTCAACTGAAAACAATAAGGAAACTCAAATGTAACCTCACCGCTTATGCAACTGCAATACTTTGCTTCCCCAGCAGAGTCGCCATTTTGTTAGCTATTTTTCTTGCAAGGGTAAATAACTAGACCATAAACCTGTCCTCTCCCTTTTGATGCTCTTTTCCTAGCAAGAGAAATACTAATTAACAAGGATGAATTCCTTCTTCACTTTCGGGCTCCACAGACCCAGGCGGGTGTACCTTACAACATCTACCTCAAATGATAATTTCTCTACAAATCATAGGTAGATATAAACATGGATTAGACAGAACACTAACATCCTGTGAAGGGATTAACTACTCTGAGTGAATTAGGGGATGGTTTCCAACCCATCATACTTGATTTATCATTCCACACACTAAAACATAAAGGAAATAGGTGATTGATTAAATTGATGCTTGATTGGCAAATGACCTCTAACAGTAAGGATCAGTGCCTTCAATCTGGGCATGGAGTCAAAACCAATAGATATAAACCCAAACTACAAACCATGTTTCATTGATTAATATCCCTACATTAATGCCTTACATTAACACATTTCTATCACTCAATATGAAGAATCATACAAATTCATAGTACTGATTAATTTCCAATCTTCCATTTAAGGATTTTATAATCCTTCCTTGAAGGATACCCAAATACAAATAGGTATATTCTCCCTTGGAGAAGACAAACTCAATATCCCTTGAATATTGAACTCATACCGAAATTGAAACTCATACAATGAAGACAACTCCCTGAAAACCATACATGCCTTACATGTATTTCGATTTGCAATCAAGTTTACAAATACTTGCATTTACTCTATGACAGAAAAATGAAGAACACAAACCATTACACTTAGACAGTCATGAACCAAAATTGAACTTCTATTTGGACCCCTCTCTTGGAGAACCCCCTGCTCGAATCACCACAGACTTGGAACCATACAATGTACATTTACCCAGGGTCTGGAACCTAGACCAGAATTCTCCAAGAATTGGAACCTCTCAAACTGAAAAGAAAGGAGAATAAGAAGAGGGGGGAAAAACATCAGAAAGCATCACAACTCGACACTTGTCTCCCTCTCATCTACTCATTGAATGAGTCATCCACCTTTAAACTGAAAATGGGACCTGCACTAAACTCTGGAAAGAACATGTCATCTGTTTCAAATGAAATGTGAGTCACCGGATGAAAAGAATTAGATTTCACCAAATATCTTCCCGGCCCTTGTTTCGTTCAACTGCAAATATCTTGAAACCAGCTAGACCTGCATCAAATTTGATCCCAAAAATGGATTCCTCGTTCTCTCACCTTTCCAGCGGTATACAATACTTGATATTTGGCCAAAAAATGAAGCCTCGGGCAACCATTTTCCATCTCCAGGCCTGCATTTTGATTTTTTAATTTATTCCATATAGTGCAGACTATAGGAATTAATACTTTTAATTTTGATTTTTACGTGCATATGGGAATCTCTCAATTTTGAATTTTTGATTTATTTCTGCATCTGCACCTGAGTGGGCTACCACCACATGTTGATCTCTGATTGGGTCACATCTCTAACTAGGCACATTAAATAGCAACTTATTTCCACCTCACCAAAGCGCCACATGGCAGCCTAGCGCATGATCTCAAGGGCCAAAACTGGCCCATGAGATCATGCGACCATCGTTGGATGGTGGCACAAATCTCGAGGTCAAAATCTTGCACAATGACACAACTTGTCAAAAATGTCTTACCTTTTCATGGGGCCCACCTGCCATGCAACCACCAACTAGACTCCAAGTGTGTGCATTGAAACACGTGCACACATGAGAGTGGCCCGCCAAGAGCCTCTTGGCTCTTTCTTTATTTAGTAATCTGTGTGTTTTAGTATATAAACGTTATAAACTCTTCCCACCCACTGAATGTGGGATAAACCTTTTTATGCTTTTCACAAGCGTGAGGGCTACCTTCTCATATTTCGTGGTGCTAGTTTCATATTTAACGCAGGCTTGATAAACAGACCCCTCCATTTTTAACGCAGGGCCTTTCACTAATTGCGCAAGGCCTCTTGTACTATGGTTCCTTGAAGCACTGTATATTTTCTTCCAGCCATTTGCGTAAGACCCTCTACACTGGCCCTCAAAACACTTGGCACTAGCTTTTATGTTATTGTGTGGGATGAGGTGTGGTTGGCAGCTTTCCTTGTTGTTTCATACGCATGCTTTGAGTTTCACTCGTGATCATGGCGGGGTTCCCTGTCTATGTGTATACTCTTTGAACTAAAATCTGGCAATCCCTATCCTATTCGTGAGCTTCCACGATGGCATTTTGCATGAGCAGCTCCCTTTATGATGCGTGAGTTCCTTGGCTTTCCATTGTTATGGCGTAGGCACCCACCTTTTGTATTCATGCTAGGCTGCAATAGCAATTCATTCCTCACGCTGGCATTCCCCTTTGGACTCCTCACATTGTGCACTGGCTCATAATCTACAGTGTGTCGGCCTCCAACATATTGCGCAGTGTTCCCCCTTTGTATTGTGTGTGAGATTGGCTTTGCAGTGTTTACGTGAGCCTCCATTCACTAGCAGACAACTCCCAATTTGTTTTAAACATTGGCTATGATCTAGATATGCGCTGGCATCCTTGAAAGCGCAGGTTCCTCTCTTTATTAACATGAGCCCCCTCTCTGTTTATGCACTGGGCATCCCTATGTTTAGTGTGAGCTAATCATTACAAACAGGTCCCAAATTCACCATTTGCGTGAGCCAGTGTTAGTAGGTAGCAACTCCCCAAACACACTTCGTGAGGCCCTCTGCTATTTGCGTGGGCAGCTTTCCACCATTTGGTTAGCTTGTTGTTACACTGGCATGATGGCTTCCAATTCATTGTGTTGCATGGAGTTTCCAACACATTGCGCAAGGCACTTCCAATTGTTAGTGCTGGCCACCAAGTTTGATGCAACTCCCACTGTTACTACGTGGGTAGTCCAAAAAATGATCACAGGCAGCCCCTCCTCAATCATTACACACTATCCCCAATTTCATTATTTGTGGGGGCAATAGCTTGGTCACCTCAACCTTTTCTTGCACTGGAAACTCCCTTTTTTGCAATGTGTGGGTTGCTTGATCTTAATGAACTGGCGGTCTTCCTTTCATATTTTGTAGATGCCTTCACTGACTGGCTGCATGGGCTTCTTCTACCATAACCAATAACATACATTCTAAAAGTTGGATATTCGTTCTATCTATAAATATATTTCCTGCCAACTTTAGAAAAATTGGAGGCTATACCAACATCACTCATACGCATTCAAGTGCCTCATGACATGCCCGAGTGACATCACCTTAACCTCTTCCACATCATTTTGTTCATGTTTGCAGCCAAGGCATTCACATTGGTATCTTAAGGTTGATCAAAATGGTGGTCTCAAAAGTGTAGATTCCCCAAAACTTGATAAAATAATCATTTGGATACCACAAGCATTGAAATAGAATTCCCAATGTAACCTTTGTGTAAACAATGATTGATACTTTGCCAACTCTTTGATCAACAGTAATCAACTTCATAATGATAATGTTGTTGAAATGAGGGAAGGAAAGAATATTGTGTCCCATGGAGGCCTCCCATGTACTTACGCAAACCCTTGGACAAGGCCATCTCCAGCTGTTATATTGTGCTGGAAGTCTTATAGACATGGCTTCCTATCGAGTTAACTGAATGACAGAGTCTCTGAAGTAGAATATGATAAGGAGCTGAAATACCAAAGCATTTGTATATTGCATTGATATTGTATGGCATGCATCTGTTAGTATCCAACGAACCCCATAAAGGTGAGCATGCCTCGTGAATAATCTTCCATGCATCACAAAACTGCTTTACTTCACTTTTCTCAATGATTGCTTCTATAATGATTTCAACTTCAACAGATTCATGCCCACCAATTTGTAATGGAACCCAAGATGCAGAATTCACAGGGCTCCACAAAACCCTTACTAATTGTATGCAGTCATAACCTTTAGTTGTTGTCTCCATTAAATTAGGGCATATCATAATTGGTTTCTTTTCTTCTTCACAATCAACAACAAACACTGCATCACCAAAAGATAAAAAAAAACTTGTTTTGCAAAAGCACCAAAGTTATGCGAACAGGCCCGTAAACTAGCTTCAAAAACTGACACAACGACCTAATCGGACCCTGCCCTCTAATTGGCATATTCTTTGATCTATAAACTGTCATTCCCCAAAATGACATCTCATGACTATACCCGAGTCGAAAGATATTAATCCTTGAAGTCGGTCCCTTAATTATGTTCTCTATAAAGCACTGTTAAAAGTAATAAATTGCATTTGAAATTAGCCTTGAAAAGTGCACGAATGGATTGGCAGGATGCTCGAATCAGAATGAGATACAGTACAACTTGTCAAAAAAATAGGACAACAAGAATTTTGACAATAGGATCATGCTGTGAAAAGTTATTAGCAGGCAAAGAAGGTCTCTAACAAACTTGCAGAAAACATAACCGTGCAATTTGCACTTTTTGCAAACAGAAAGGGTCTGGCAAATTGACCAAATGAATACGTCAAGAGCCACAATCTTACAACATGGAAGTATTTTATGTCTACTATACATTGAGACAAACATACTAATGACTTGATCAACAGGGCATGAGTTATTCACAGTTAAAGTAGGTTTCTGGAAAACTGGTGAATAACCAAATAGTGCAAAACAGGAAAGCTGCAAATGGAATCAGCTTCAATTTCTCATCAGATGGATTCATTACGAGCTACAAACTGACAAGGATAGATTAAAACTTGTCTATACTACAAGGAAATGATTAAAACCTTTCTACCAATCCACTGGGTACAAGTTATAGCATGTCAAACAGGGTTCCCGATAAAATTGGGAAAACAACAAAGTGCATATTCTAGAAAACTCCTCCGGAAGGGGATGAATAAACGGGGTCAAAACTTATCACAGAGGCCTAAAACCTGACACATAGAGAGTATGAAATGTGTACAACAAGACGCTAAGCTCAAATTTTCATGACGCTCTCCAGGGTGCATTTTATTCAACCTCAAAGTGACTCTTCCCTGTGATTTCTACACTTAGCAATTTTCTGATTTTGAGACCCCCTAGGAATGAAATGACGCAAACCCATTTGAACATGCCATCTATGGACTCAAAACAACTCGATAGGATGAATGCAAAGAAATGAACATATAGACCTCAATATTTGACCCCAAATACGCCCATACTAGCATGCAATACAAGGCCAAAATGAACACTAAATCAAGAATTCAACATGGTACCTCAAAACTGCATTTTGAGTACCAACACTAGTTATACCAGATCCTAACAGTTATTTAATGTTATCACGAATGCTTCAGGTGAGGGTTTAGGAGGTGTACTTATGCAAAATGGTAAAGTAGTGGCTTACAAGTCATGAAAGTTGAAGCACTACGAAGTTAACTATGTGCCTCATGATTTAGAACTTGCTACTATATTTCATGCACTTGTGATGTGGACACACTACCTTTTAGGTAAGCCTTTCGAGTTGAAAATAGATCACATGGGTTTGAGGTACATCTTCACTCAACCCAACCTTAATGCCAGGCAAAGGCGATGGATATAATTTTTGAGTGAGTATGATTTTGGTATTAAATATATCAAAGGGAAGGAAAATGGGGTAGCTAATGCCTTAAGCATAAGGAGACACATTGCAACTATTTCCACTACCCGAACATGCCTAAAGGAACATGTGTTGCAGAACCTCCAGGGTGATGATCATTATGAGTTGGTCAGGCCAGCATTGCAGAATGATCCAATAGACCATCATTTTGATGGATATTCTTTTGATGAGGATGGTATTTTGAGATACCAAGGGAGGATGTATATTCCCAACCATGATGGGTTGAGGAAATTGGTTTTTAAGGAGATGCATTGCACTCCATTCTCAGGGCATCTAGGAGTGAATAAGATGCTTATTGATATGCAACCATTATATTTTTGTCCTGGACTTAAAAGTGATGTGGTAGTATCTATAGCCCAATGTCTAGAATGCCAGTGTGTCAAAGTTGAGCATGTCCATCTAGTTGGACTTTTGTATCCTCATGAGATACCAAAATAAAAGTGGTAGGTTATCACTATGGACTTTATCCAAGGTTTTCCCATGACTAGATGCAAACATGATGTAATCTTGGTTGTGGTTGATAAATTGACCAAGGTTTCTCATTTCATACTAGGTAGTTTGAGGGATGGATCCTTGGTTTGGGCCAAAAAATTTGTTTAGGATATTTTTAGATTTCACGGAGTACCTGAGACTATAATATCTGATAGGGACACAAGGATGACATCAAGGTTCTAGACAACCTTTAAAATTTCTTTGGGAACTAGATTGAACTTTAGCACAACCTATCATTCTCAGAAAGATGGTCAAATTGAGAGGGTAAATTAGGTTCTTGAGGACTTACTGTGAATGTATTGTGTGGATCAATAGTACAAGTGGGAAGAGTATCTTCCTTTGGTTGAGTTCAATTACAATAACTCTCATCATTCTTCACTAGGTATGGCTCTATTTGAAGCACTATATGGGAGGAAGTGTCAAACACCCATTAGTTGGGACATAGTAGAAGATAGAATCATTGTTGGTCCTGATTTGCTAAGGGAGATGGAAGAGAAGATGACTCTTATTCGAGAAAGGTTGAAGGAAGCCATAGATAGGTAGAAGAGTTATGCAGATAAGAACTATACTTTCAAATAGTTCTTGGTGGGGGAAAATTTTTTTCTTCGTGTGAGGCCACACAAGAGTTCTTTATCTTTTGGCAGAGCTTCTAATCTCAAACCTAGATATGTCAGGCCTTTTGATGTTTTGGAGAATATCAATCTTTTTTCATATAGACTAGCCGTACCACCCGCTCTTTCCTGTATTCATAATGTGTTTTATGTGTCTTTACTGAAACCTTATCATCCAAATGCTTCTCATATCCTTGATTGTCGTGCTTTATAGGTACGAGATTTGGGAGTGGTGTTAGTGCAGCCATCTAGTATCATTGATTAGTGTACCATCATAGTATGTGATAGAGAGATCTTGTAGCATAAGGTCCAATTGGGACCAATTCTCTATTGATAGTGCTACATGGGAGGATGCAGATGATATGATTAGATCATTTCTGCATTTAATTCTATAGACTTATATATGTTATTTGATTTATGTTTTTTAGTTAGTTTATGGTATGAGAACTTATGTTGTATTTTTCATAAGACATCAGGACGATGTCTTCTCTTAGAGGGGAAGGATGTCATAACCGATTTTTCAGACACTAAAACTTTTTTAAAATAATTGGCGACTTTTGTTAACTTTTGACTTGGTCTCTTGTTGACAACCTAAGTCGATTAAATTGCTTTGTTTGGCGTGTTTTATGTTATGCTGGATATATATATATATATATATATATATATATATATATATATATATATATATATATATATATATATATATATATATATATATATATATATATATATATATATATATATAAAATTTCTATTTTAGTTAGAATGGTATTTAAATGCTAAGGAGGATTTATCATTAAAGAAAGGATGTTATGTGTAATAATATCATTTTATTTTGATTTGATTAAAAATGTACAATATGAATGTATGCAAGTTGAATTGATTATTGATTTAGTAACTAACCTACTGATGAAGAAATTGAGTTGATCCATTGGTGACAGGACTGAAGACATGGGTTTGGTTGACGTAGGGGAGCCTAGCTCCTCGGTAAGGATGAGTTCAGAATTATATGGTTAAAATTCAGACACCACATAAATGTTTTTCTAGTTTACAAAGAAATTTAACGATGTGAATTGGTTTATATTAAATGTGTGTTTGAGAGAAATATGTAAACATGTGTTAGTCAAGTTAAAAAAAAGTATAGATGTTCATGTAGTGTTTGTTTGTTTAAAATATTTAAATTTTATATATATAATGGAATCTATTGAATAACGTAAATTAATTTTATATTTTGTGATCTCATCTTAAAAGAAATGATTGGTTGTTATTTTAAAATTTGATTTAAATTTAAGTTGGAGTATTATTGGTTCATAAATATGAACTAGTCAAAGAAATAGTTACCTATTAATGTGTATTAACCTCATACATTCAAATATCTCTTTGACCAAACAAGAAGGAAAGAGAGAGTTAACTAGTAGATGTATCTATTAAACTTTATTAGTAATGCTATTTTGGGCCTTAAACTTTCCACGTAACAGCAATCAAGAGAAAAATAATGCACTGAATAGGGGACCCTGATGCTAGGTTTGTAAAGGAATGGAGATTATTAAAGTAGGGCAGTAATGAAAGGAGAGGGAGATCGGAGAAGAGTGGAGGAGAGTAACTGTTAAAAAGAAGAAAAACGCAGAGAGAAGGGGGATAGAGGGGTAGAAAAATGCTGAGCAGGGGCAAAAGCGGAGGTGAGGAGGAGGGAAGCACAACAAGAGGGAAGAGAGTTGCGTGTACATAGTAGGGAAGGAGAAATCATAGTGGTGCTTGTCCAGAATTGAAAGATAGCTAAGGCGGCCAGGTAGGTTGTGTTATTTTGATAATTTAAACAAAAATCTGTTTGAGATTTAAGAACATCACTTCTTGGATTGATCTTATTATAAAAAAATGATTTCATTTGTTGTTGTTTTAATCTCTATGCAAAACAATTTCATTCTACACCACATAAATCTTTCCCTACTCCTCTGATAACAAATGATTTTTAAGAAATTGCTTTTAAGCCCTCTTAGCTCAGCCAATAAAGCTCGTTCCATCTCCATCTTTTTCTTCTACTACATATTGTATCTCAATGCCAAGAATAAAGGATTCCTATGATGTGTTTATGAATCATCATAGTCCCGAGGTCAAGCAAACCCTCGCAGCCACTCTCTATAATACCTCTCTGTCATGAGTTTTCGAGTTTTTCCTTACAAAGAAGAGCTCAAACTTGGAGATTAATTTCCCAAAGTGATTGAATAAGCAATGCAAAGTGTTTCACTCCATATAGCCATATTTTCATAGAATAATGCACAATCTCCCTGGTATTTGGCTGAGATTTTGTATGCTTAAAACTGGTACCCCATTTATTCATATTTTTCTATCATTTTCAGCCTAGCCAAATCTAATATAAATAAGGGCTGTATACTAAAGCATTCTCCATGCTCAAAAACAAGGGCTTAGTTTTCATTATTTTTTTCTTTTGAGGTGGATCTAACACTCCAATCAAATCTGCTGAACACTCTACCCCAACAAAATTTATAGATTTTTCAATAATGATTCCATTTTATTTATAAATACTCGTATCTTCTAGCCTTAATTTGTGTGTCTCTATCTCTGTTTATGGAACACTAGTTTTGGGGTGTTCATCTTCAGGTTTTAAATATTGATTTTATCTAACACCCCAGATATTCATTGTTGGATGTGGTTGCAAAAGCCTACAGTCTTCTATAGTCGCTCTCCTTCTTATGCACAACTCACTTATTTGTTGTATTTCCTTTTGGTTTAATTGTCTTGTGTGCTCTAGAGATGAGTTGCATGTTGCCTCTATATTGGTTCTTGTCTTTAAAAAAATTGTGAAAATCTGTATCCTCGTCAACAAAACTAGTTTGTTTAGTATTTGTGATTAGTAGATATGATGCAGGAGCATCTTGGGTGTAAGAGCAATCTTGCATCACCCAAAAATATTTCTATTTTTGTATTCAATAAGGGCTATCTTGTGCAGAGCCGCTATTTATGGAAACTTGCTAGTTTTAGTAAGTTGGTCTTACGATCTCGAAATGTTCTAATTTTACATGTGGAGGTTCATCTCAGTCATATCAGCCTGCCAGCAAAGTTTCATGGCTAGATCAGGTCTAGTTTTGAAGATATTGAAGATTTTCGGTATTGGCAACAGGGTACATAAACTTTGAACTCAATTTTGAAGGCTTTAGAGGCCCCGGATGAGGTTGAAAATTTGGGTGATAGGTGCTTTGCATTGGTTAAGCCTGTAGAGCGCTTCGTGGCATTTCCAGAATGGGGTTATAATAGCCAATCGGGTCAACGAGCGATGACTTATGGTCTTCGAAAGTTGGGTCACCTAAAATGGCGGAAAATAATTTTTCTTCAAAATTTTTGTTTGGGTTTCAAAACTCATTTTGAGCCGACTTTGATGTAATAAATTGTAAAATAAAATAATTCTAAGTTTGGTCGGCCCTAAGGGCTAAATTTCTAGAACCTTCTCGGGCGGTGGAAATCCTATATAAAGAAGGCCCGTAGTGTTGTCTAGGGCAGTTCTGGGTATTGATTCGAGGCTTTGTCCTACAGAATATTGTAAGGGAATGCCATGTGGCTTTGCATATTGTAATTCTGAAAGTTTGTAATTCCACATTTGTGGAGATAATAAGAAGCCAATTTTCTGTTCTTGCATATTATTGTTGTTTTTTC
The DNA here is from genome assembly GCA_027943335.1 of Chamaecyparis obtusa. Lineage (NCBI taxonomy): Eukaryota > Viridiplantae > Streptophyta > Pinopsida > Cupressales > Cupressaceae > Chamaecyparis > Chamaecyparis obtusa. The sequence goes on from BSBK01003386.1 coordinate 291,551, forward strand.
TCTATTTCTGTTATGTGTTTGTGGTATTAAGGGGAGCACCCTTCATCAAGAGATAATAAGAAGCCAATTTTCTATTCTTGCATATTATTGTTGTTGTTTCTCTATTTCTGTTATGTGTTTGTGGTATTAAGGGGAGCACCCTTCATCAAGATACCTTAGCTCTTCATTTTTCTGGAGATAATTATTCTTATATATCTGAATCTTTGGTTTAGATAAAAATATAATAAAGGAAACAAAATATATAAAACGATGTGACTTTCATTTTGTCATGAAATTTTAAAATCAATAGAAAAACTTATCAGATTAAAAATATTTTGTTTTAAAAAAAATTGCTAAGATTTAAGTCAAACAAGATTGTGAATTATTATTAATATTCTTTCTGAATGTGAAGTCGAATTAGAAGATTATGACATGTTTTGAATTGATTTGTGATGTGGAATAGACAGAGAAGGGTGAATTTAGTTGTTATTTATCTGTCAGTGGAACTGATATATATTAAATATACTTTGGCCAAAGTTTGTTTTCGCATATGTATCATTATTATGCTTGGTTAGTTATGAAATTTTCTCTCTGCCACCCTATGATTAGGATTTCTACTTAGAATAAAGACTGTTAAGTAGTTAGATTCACAGTTGCATCATATTCTTCTGACTCATCAGTATCGAGATGCTAGTCTCCTTGAGCGGGGTCGGTGCGCTTTCCATTTCAGGGTAAGCCCTGGGAGAACTAACCACTCCATGGTTGGGTGAAAAAAGCACCTGGGCCACACCCCCATCTTAGGATTTGCAGGTGGACATGTTGTCTAGACGCTTAGGAGATAGGGATTACTAACAGTGTGGTGCCTTGTTACCGTGATTTTGATGGTTTGGGAAAAGATGTTTATCATTGATATTGTATCTTATTGATTTATTTAGTTTGGATTGACAGAAGGTCAAAATTCAATTTTATGTTGTATTTAAACCACCCACATGAGTGTACTTTTTGATGATTTGGTTGAATGTTGTAATTTGTAACTTCTTTTCATGATTATTGTATATCGACAATTTGGTCAAATTGTTTATCATTATTCACATACATGGAATATTATCTCTTTTGACCTTGAGAGATTTTAGGCTTGTCTCATGTCTATCTTTTTATGGGAATTTTGGTCTTTACATGTTCAAGAAAATTTAAGTGACTCAATAGTTTAAATAGCATAATACCCAATATCCCTAGCATTCTTTTATTTTCACATTGCAAACAGTAAGGCCAAGTTCTTATTAATAGATGGAGATAAAAGTAACTGTTATCCCTAGAATAGTTAGAGTGGATAGAGAATCATAATGTTGAAATCTTTAGTGTGCATGCAAGACGTATAGGTAGGTTGCGAAAGTAGCCTTGAGCGATATATAGGTTCTGGGTGAATCAAGTGGCTCAGATAGAGTAACTAATAGGGTTTGTAAAGGTGCATGCATGAGAGAGAAGGAGATAACAAATTGAAGATCCTATAGTTTTCCTAGTTGTTCGCCCCCTTAGAATAATAGGGCCAACACTAGCACTAGTAGTTCTATACCCAAGGAAAGCAATTCCAAGTCCACCACCATAAGCAATAGTAGCACTCCTACTATTTTAAGGGTACCATATCCAATTCTAGTAGTTTACCTGGTTGGTTCAGTCATTTAAGTTGTTGGTTCCATAGTATAGGTGGTAAAAGTACTAGTTTAAGCAACACCAAAAGGACCAATAGTTTAAGCACTTTAAGAACCAGCCCCTATGTTAATGATGATGTTAAGGCCTCTGATCTAAATGATTATGTAGGTGATCCAGTGGATTGTGTAGTTGGTTGTTTAAGCAAGTATCTAGGCCATTGATTAAGTAGTTGACTAACAACATATCAAGACATAGAGCCTCTATTATTCTAATGAGGTTTTGATTTTCTGGTGGTTGTCTTACGTCATGAAATGCAAGAGGAGAAATAGAAAAACATGTCAGTTTAAGTTTGCATGGAGAATCTATGTCACTAGCAACAAGAAGTCCATAGGGATGTCAAGTCACTCTTAGTTGCAAGTTGGAACAAAAAGGAAGAAATGTTGAGAAGGTGTAAGAGATCTCTCGCCCATAAAATGTCTTGCGGCTACAATATTTTGTTGAGATAATTAGACCACCTATGTATGTTTTCCTTTTGTAGTGTATTACTTTTTATATATAAATTCAAAAAATACAAGCTTTTTATTTACACCATGTTAATTTCCCGCAAAGGCTTCTTTTTCATTTTGCTCATCTTATGTGGTGGGCTCGTTTAACTTTTTGTTTGGTTGAGGCGAGCAAGAGAAAAAAATGTTTGACCATAGAAATGGTCATATTTTGTTTTTGCTTTTTTTAAAAAATATATATATTTTCTAAATTAGTTTTTCATTTTCCCACCAACGAATAAATTGACATTTTTTAATATGGTTTCTGACTTTGTAAGTTGTTCAAATGGGAATGACACGCCCATCCGTTGGTTCGTTATTAGATTTGGAATGTCTCTCTAAGTTGTTTAGATTTTATTCAAAGGTTGGATTATAGTCATCCCATTAGGTTTAAGGAATATGGCAAGTAATTGATTTGGAATTGCAATAAATGATGAGAGAATTTTAAGTTGGTTTAGAGTTGTGATTCATGGGGTGATAAAATTTTAAATTTTCAAAATAATCAAATTTATTATGAATTGGTTAATTTTGGTGGGTGATGAAGAGTTATTTATTAAATAAAATGATAATTTTTCTTATGTGTATTGGAAACTGTTAGAATTAGTAATCTTTCCTTGGTTTTTTTATTTAATTTGAGGATAAACCAAGGTATCCTCCTTTTATTTATTTTAGGATATTCCTATAAGAATCTCTACATGTAATTTTTTCCTCTAGTCCAAGTGGGAGGACAACTCATATTTTGTAATTCCTTTAATAAGGAAAATAGTTTATTCCTCCTTATGAGGATGTTCACACTTGGCACATGCTTAGTATGAATGTGGCACTCATACACATGGGAGTTACATGCAAACTGTTTCACTCATCTCTACTTAAGAGATGCTTCTCCACATACTTCATATAAAAAATTTCTCACATTTCCTACACACAATTTCTCTCCTACTAGTTCTATCATATTGTATTGAGCCTCTCTCTCTCTCTCTCTCTCTCTCTCTCTCTCAGCTTTTCATGCCTCATTCATAATACAAAAATGAGTTTTTCTTTGCTTTTCCCCTTACAAAAATATCTTGGCTCTTGTTGGGATTCTTGGAGTATTCGCATGTTTTGGTGATTGATCTTGCAACTCATTCTCATATTTGGCTTATGGTAAACTCCTTGCACTTCACTTTCTTGGATTATTTCATGAACTTATTTTCATTCTTTTAATAATTCTAACAGAAACAAACTTCCCTATGCCAAAATCAAACTTACCAGCCCCCAACCAGTGTTCTGAATGAGTATCCATTTATGAAAATGTCCACATTGAAATATTTCACAACAATAAATTCAACTAAATAGGTGAAAATTCCTTAAAAAATCATTCTAAACATTAGATGGAAATCCCCTTTACTAGGAATGACGGTGTAAGCAATATTCATCAAAAATACCTATTTACGACCTATTTTTTACAATAGCAGTTGTGTCAGATTTTGGCTCAATTCAGGTGAAACTTGTAATCACCCAAAAATGGTCATTTAGACTATTATCCCCTTTCTAGCATTATTTGCTAAATCTATCAATTACTTATTCTTGATCAAATCCTAATTTTATCATTTATTCAATTATATTCTATGGATTAACCATTTTATCCCAAGTCTTTATTTAATTAAAAAGAATTCCCTCCCCTTTTATTAAATAAAAAGCCCCCACTTACCTTTTATCCTAAGTTGCACAAACAAAGCATTATTCCTATTTAATAAATAAGAAGAAAAGGCTTTTTGTCTCACATGGGGCACAAAAGTCAACACTTATTTCTCATTGGAGGAGACTTGTGCACAAGGATTGCTCCAACTTTCAAACTCCACCCTTGATCAAATCTTTTGCCTCTTAATCTCCATGGTCCATTTATCTTTAAAAGGAGAGCTCTTTTCTCATTCTAGGATCCCCACTTCTTGATACTAATGTTATGCTGCAAGTCTTCTTGGTGCCATTGGAGCTTTTGAAGAACTTGTTGCATTTTAGTCCTCATATTTGCATTGTAGCTTAGTTCTCATGGTATTTTTAGCTTAATTTCCTTTCATGCTTTAGCTTAGTTCACATAGGTTAACTAGTAATGGCTTGTAATACTCTCATTTATATAGTTTAGTTGCATTCTTGCATTCTCATTCTAGCATAGCTTGCATTGCATTTTTCATTGTGATTCTTGAAGATATTGGCATTCTTGCCCTTGTCTCTTTGAATCTCCCATTGCATGGTTTAATAGCAAGGTTGCATGCTTAATAGCTCTAGCTAAGAGCCCTCTAAACACCCTTGCACTCCATGCCTAGGGAGCTCTAGGTTTCTTTTCAAGGTTTCCAATCCATGGATGCCCTTGGAATCAATGGCTTAGAGAAGTGCATATTTTGAGTGTACAAAACTAGATCATTTACCCAACTATCATTTGGTTTTTTGTTACACATTCTTGAAAACAACGAGCCTAATATTATTCTACCTTATTTCAAGTCTTAACATGTAAATCTCTAATTTAAAAAATATCTTAAACAAACTACCTTAAACATTTTCTCTATTCAAATTTCTGCTCTTTAATGGTATTATTTTAAAATTAATATAAGGCAAATGACTATTTTATACAAATCAAAGGATACATTTATTGATCATAATGTCAATTATTTTTACTTATTTTTTAGTGAAAGATGTATTTGAAGCTTTCATAATGTTGTGCATTGCAGTAAATATAATTTTCATTGTTGTTTCTATGTTTGTGAATTTTGTCATATGTAAAGTTAATTTTTTTATAACTTAATTATTCATTTTGGTAAAATTTAGATTCTTTAAAAAAATATTTTTAAAAGACCTATTGGACCTCTTCACACACACTAGTAACTTCTCTAAGTCCTTATTGGACAGTGACTTGGCTAAGGTCACTACAAGCCAAAATCTAGGAGTTAGGTTAGCCAAGAACCTAGGTGCTCCTGCACCACTGATGTTTTAATCTTTTCATCCTCTGGAATTCCTACCCATTCTCGACATTTCTTGACCAACTCTCTTCCAACTTCCTCTTTCAATGCAATAGCCAACATGTCTACCAATAACCTCCAAGCCATGTTCGTCAATGCAATATAATTTTGTGTCTCTAAACTTGTATCATCTCGTAGTATGATTCCACAAACCTTGGCCAAGTTGTTATTTGTTGTAATTGCCAACCAGTCAGCAGAGTCATGTGATTTAAAGGAAATATTACCAGTAGCCTTTTCTTGAATGTTCATGACTTCATCCCATGCCCCTTTTATATGCCCCAACTTCTTTTGTATATCTTCAAATTGTTTATCAATTGCACTCACAAGAAGTTCTAGCAAGATGTTTTTATTGCTGTCGTTGATGTAGTCCAACAAATCTAAAAAATGTAGGCTTCAGAGTAAGCACCCATGACATCATCTGCTCCACAACCATCCAATTCAACAAGCACCTGTATGAGGGAAAGCAATGTCATTTTCCATGATAACTGTTTCAAATATTTGAAGGGAACGTCCTTGCTTAACATGTCACATAGAATTCCCAGAAACTCTACACCTTCAAAATTTTGATGGGTAGAATGTGTTCTCAAGAGTTGAATCAATCTCTTGGATTTCATACCTTCTCCACGCCCCATTTTCATGAAATCCTTTATTTTCTTAAGAGATTTTAAACTTGTAGCCAATAGAGTTTGGCGAGTCTCCCCGAGCAACAAACAACATGTATTGCAAGTTTCAAATTCAGATCTAGAGAGATGAATCGTAAGAACATTCACCTCTCTTCTAAGTACTCCAAATGCCAAGATCAAAACAAATTTATTAAACCAAAAATATGTATAGAAAATCTTATAGACATAAATCCCCCAAATATTCTCATTCATCTAGTCGCCTAAATTCTGGCAGCTGGTTCCGTCCTATTGAGCCCTAGAGGCAACCGAAATGTTGATTTGTCGGAGTTTCCAACCAAAAAAAAATCCTTCATTTGCGAGCTGAAATTGAAAATGGTGAGCCATTCTCAAGGGTTCAACCTCAGTAGATCCACATCTTCCTCTTTAATCTTTGCAACATGACTATGCAAAATTAGCACGACGGGACTTGATCCTTTGTCAGTGGGGTCTTTAGGCGCCTTGACTTCATTTGCAACTATAGACTTCACGTTCGCCATCGAGATGAAGTAAATTCTCAGTGTGTCGGCTAATTATTTTCGGGTGCGAGACAACAAAACCGGCGTGAGAAATAAATGTCATGACCGTACGCAAGCTTCCCAACAAGAAAAGCCTATTGACTTAATAAAATGAGAGAAAATACTTTAGGTTTTGAATTATGATACTCTTCATCACCCATTACTTATTTTGGTTGATAGACTTTGGCATGGATGTCAAACATGAACAAAAAATCACTTTCTTTCTTTATTTACAATTGAGTGGATGACTAACATGTTATAAAGTTGTATTGTAAGAACAATTATTGAAACCATTCTCCATTAGCTATTGCCTCTAATAGTTATCATTTAAAATCTAGAACATAATTGAGCAACATTTAATTGCAAATATATTATGGTTTGGAAAAAAACATAGTGGTTGAAACCCTTGTGTCATTGTAAATGTAGTGTATTGAATTATTGATCATGCAATTGTTTTATAGCTTGATTCCTTTCAAATGAGGATGTCAGTCCCAAACATAAATGTGGTGACCTAAAGGTTAATGACAAAGGTCTAATTTTAATATATGAATGAATACCTTTAAAATATTTGTTATTGTGTTGTGAACACAAGTCTAAATAAACATGTTAAGAATGTAGCTTAGCCAATAAGAGTCCATGTGCATTACTTTCGATTAAGTCCTTTTTTAAGAAAAAATCATTTTTAATACGTTCACATATAATAGTAAAAAGATGTATTATAATATTAAAAACTTAAAATATTTTGATAGTCCAAATTTCTAATTACATGAATATGTACTCCTTTACTTCTAATATATCATATAATATATCATGTCAACAACTAAAACAAGGTAGCATTGTTGTGAAGTTCCTGCCAAATGTTGGCAGGATAATTTTGTTTTTGTTCTTTGATTTGTAAAAAAATTGAGAGTAGCAATAATATAGTAGAATTGATGTCATGTATTGTTATATATGATGTTTGTAAACACCAACTCGGTAACTAATAAGAAGGTTTAACATAGAGGCTATGCCCTTGCCCCCTCTTCTATTGTCTTTTTATTGGGATGTTGGATATGGTTCCACATCTTGATCCATTAGTGGGATTGGTGAATCAATTGATTCTATATTGTACTTGGTATTTCAAATGTGTGTGTGGTCTTGTTTTTTATTAAGATAAAAATAGGTTTTGAAGGGACCCAAAAACCTTTACAAATGTATAACCAAGAAATAAGCATTAAGGCTCAACAAAAAGAAAACTAAATTTTGATTGATAGCCACCAATGAGAAAAGATGACACCAAAAGAGAAAAAGCCATAAAACCACAAAAAACATCAAAAACTAGTAAAAACCAGAAACTGACAAAAGAAAAAAATGGAAAAAGGAAAAGTTAAGAAATATATTTGAGAAGCTCAATAGCTTCTAGATCTAGCTAGTCCATCCTAGCGACAACATTTTTTAGGTCATCAATATATTTGTTAATCTTGAGTACTTTCTTCTTTGTGCTAGTGTGGGTCCTCTTCCCAAGACTAGAAACCTCATCAAGGCATGTAATCTTGTCCCCTTCCACATCCACAAAGGCCTCTTCTAATTAATCTTCTCAAGCTTCCCCACAAGGGTTTTAAGGTGCTAGGTGGAAGCCTTGACGATGTTATAGCTTTTCTCGCAATTTTTCTTGAGTGAGGACTCCAGTTTAGAAATTATGGTATCTATGTCCTAAAATTTCTTATCAGACTCCACTTCCATGGCTTCAACATCACTCACTGCTTTGGTGAGATCTTTGACATTATCAGAAAAGGAAATATCTTTTTCAACTCCCAGATTTTTGAGAAAATCCATCTTGTTAGTAAAGAGTCATATGCTTGGATTTGATATCTTTAACTTCATGGAAGACCCATTTCACAATCTTGTAAAAATCCAGGGCATCTTCCTTGGAAATCTAAAGAACACCAGAGGTCGCATCAATGCTACAATCATCCATATTTCTAATCTCCACATCATCCTTAGAATCTACCCTACCAACAAAAAAATCCTCCTCACTACCTAGAGGGTTAGGGATATCCTCTCCAAAAGCTTTTCCCATTTCAAAAGTAGGGGAATGGGGTTTCACAATGAGTGGAGAAGTAAATCCATTCTCAAAAAGATTACCGTTGCAAGTTTCCTCATACTTCCTAGTGATAACCTTCATCTTCCTCTATAAGGGGTTAGATGCAACATGCCCTTCCTCAACTTCCTTAGTGTCATTTTTCCCTTTCTCAACATATTTTCCCATAGTAGAGGTAGCCACCTTCAAACACACAAGTTGATTCTTTCCACTAGTAAAAATAGGGGAAAAGTCTTTATCCACACTCACACCAATCTACAATCCCTCATCATCCTTAAAGATAATGGTATTGGGAGTACCAACAATTGCCCTGTTGAGAGAAGTCTTACATTTTTTTCTCGGAAGACTAGGAATTTCCTCAACTTCCTCCTCAGAATCAATTTCCCACCCCTTCTCAAATATTTTAGAATTCTCCTTACCTTCCACCTCTAAATTTTGAATCTTCTTCACAGGGGTATCTGAAGTCATAGACATAAAGTGCTAAAAATTTAACAATGTGATCCCTTGGTGAAGAACCTGAGTGTTGGGGTTCTTGTGATTGTTGACACTAGCACTAAGGGAAGAGAGTAAGAAATTAGAAAAATACACTAGAATTTTGTGCCTAAAGTGAGTCAGTAGAATGAAATGATAATCATGGACCCTATTATATCTACCATCAACAGTAAAATATTCCATGATAGGTTTTAAAACTTCCCTCTATAATGACTTAATTTTCTTGGGCTCAAAGAAAGTGTTGTTACCTTTCACCAACGCCTCTCTTTCCTTATCTATCTTAGGGAATCTGATTATTGAATTCTTTGACACCTTCCTATCCTTAAACAACTTCATTCCTTCCAATTGTAACCCACAAATTTTAGAAATGAACTTTTCATCTAGAATAATATCCTTACCAAACAGAGTGATGGTAACATTATTCCAGTCCTAGACAAAAAATATTGTAATCTTCTTGTCAAACCCATGCAGTTTCTCCAAGTACGGGGTAACTCCACCTTTGGTTAGCCTATGCCAAATCTCTTCTTTGTTTTTCCAATCTTTTCAGGTCGTAGGTTCCACTTTCTTCAAATCTCCTCCCATCTTTAGAGTTGTAGAGCCAAGCCTACACTAATTCAAATTGGAACTAGCTGAGTCAAAATTGGGACTCCAGGATAAAACTCTAAAACATGCCCACAAAATGTGTGAGACGTAAATGGTAATAATGAATCTCTTCCCAATCAGACTAACACCACCCTTTGAACTAATTACAAATGTATTATATGTCATTTCCATAATTACTCATAATCTTCCCAATTGTACCATTAAATCTATCAAATCCTAGGAGTGAAATAATATCATTTCTCATATTATTTTCTCCTTCCCATATTATTATATTTTGATATTGGACCCCTAGGTTGGTGAGACCATCCACTATCATATTTTTTCAAGATATGAATGTGATATATATCACTTTTCAAAGGTTTTAATAATGTTCATAGAGTCTTGGATTATATGGCTAATAGTCCATGAGGCCTTATGTTCCCCTTTTAAACACCTTATAATATTGTTAGAGTCTTCTTTGATCCACACATTCTTGCAGTTAAGGTGCCTTGCAATTTTAAGTGTTTGAAAGGATCCCATGGCTTCTTCTAGGTGATTAGATTGAGATCCCAAGGGAAGTGCCATCACAAAAATACCATTTGCATTTTCATCTCTCACCACTCCCCCACACCCAGTCGACCCAGGATTCCCTTTAGCCATGTGTGTGGTCTTGTTAATAAGGAGAGAAAAGTAAGTTTGCATTTCAAATATGTATTTAGTCTTTAATAATAACAACAAAGTAATTTCATTATGAATATCAAAATGTGGTTTGATGCAGGGGCATCCAAGGTTGAGGCAAGGGCATTCTATGTCCTTGGTGAAACTGCATAGGTGTTTGTGTTTTGGCTGATTTTGCTCAGTTGCAGCCTTGACCGATGGCCTCAGTCATTGAAGGAAGCTTAGTCAATGAAGGAACTTGGTAGTCCCTGGTTCTTGGTGATAGTGTTACTCGGTCATGCTTGCAGTACTCAATTGACACTGGTGCTCAATGATGCTTGGTGTGCTCGGTTAATTCACTGATGCTCAGTAGTTTTGACTTACCGACTGGAGTTCTGTGTGATTTGTTGGGCCGACTTGGTGCATTTATTGTTGGTAGATGTTGTTACAGGCCGACATGCTGAATTAAATGTTTGTATACATTTTGTAAGCTAACTTGTATGGCATTTAATTATTGTTAGGAGAGTTAAGGGTTTCATCTTGCCGACTTGTGGCTGATGATTAGTATTTAAGGGGTGTGTGGGTAGATGTTTAGGGACATGACTTAGCAGATCTGGATCTCAGATGTGAACTTGAAAGCTGAAGTTGGTGAAGTTGTGGAAAAGATCTTGCATGATCTTGTAGATCAGACTATTATTTGATAAGTTTGTATTTGCAGAGCTAGGGGTTGCTTACTTGGGAACAAGGATATTGCTTGGAGGCTTGCAAGCTCAAGTTTATATCTGCCTTAGGGTTTCCATCAGTTTCTAATTTTCTTCAAAGATGAACTAGCTAGAGTTTGTATTGGATCTGTGTGTGGATCTTATAGAATTATTTCTGATTGTAATTGGCCCTAACCTGGAAGGCCTTACAACCGGGCATGTTAATGAAAATCAAAGTTAAACAATTACTTTGTGTTGCATTGCTGAGTAATCCACTATGTTGTTCTATTGGTTGCAAGGTTTGGACTGTCCTTAATTGGATCCACCATCCTTGACTACATCAAGTGGTATCAGAGCGAAGTTTGTTCCTATTGGAGCTGAGAGTTGATCTTGTGGGAGCAAAAGATAACCTAGCAACACTGATCTTGCAAAGTTGATCTTGTTGGTAATTATATCATGCGATCTTGATTATAGATCCGTGGCACTGAACTTGTGAAATTGTGCCCTAGTTATTTGCAAGATTGTAGATTGTGATCTGACTTGCATCTAACTTGGAAATTGTCACAAGGTGGTCGGTGAGGGTTTGTTGTAGAGGGTTTATTTTGCATATCTTTAAGGATGCCTCCAAGAAGATTGGACCCTAGAGTTATTTTTGATCTTTGTGATACTGTGGAATCCCAGATCATAGAGAAGGTGAAATCAGATTTCAGATCTGAGATTGAATTGATGAAGAATGACATGATCGCCGAGATCGTGAGAGTTGTTACTGGTATACCTTAGAATGTTGGATCTGAGGATGGCTATGAAGAAGCTGCTGAAGAATTTGAACATGTTGGATCTAGTGGTGATGACTAGAGGGATAGATCTGGTGAAGACAAAACTGCTCAGTTACCTAGATCTGCTGCTCAGTTTAGTAATTACCGAATGGAAGTTTCTACTTTTTCTGGTACTTTGAAGCCCCACAATCTGATTTACTGGATTGGTGAACTTGAAGATTTCTTTGAGCTGGAATAAATTGAAGATCCTCTTCGGGTGAGATTAGCACAGATAAAGTTGAAAGGACATGTTGCTCTTTGGTGGAAGGAACTACAAAGAGATAGAGAGGATGAAGGTGAAATGAAGATCAATCAGTGGAGGTTGATGGTGACAAAATTGAAAGCTAAGTTCATACCGGATGATTATGAGCTTGACTTGTTTAAGAAGTTACATAATCTGAAATAGAAGGATTTGTCTATTGAAGATTATACCGAGGAATTCTACAAACTTACTATTTGGTCTGGTCACAGAGAACTTGGTAAGGAAAAGGTAGCTCGATATGTGAATGGTCTAAGATTCAATATTTAGGATGAGCTTGGTATGCTGAAGATTGATTTTGTTGAAGATGCTTATCAGTATGATCTGAAGGCATAAGATAATCTGAAGAGGAAACAACCTAATAATTCTCGAGGGAAGGAGAAAATTGATCACTTTGCAAAGGATAAACCGACTGATGCAGAAGATGAACAAAAACCTATGGAACCTAAGAAGAAGATAGGTAGAGTTATCTTTAAGGGTACTAGCTATAACTATTCTTTTGAGTGTACATAGAAGAAGGTTGACCAACGAACTGTTGTGGTAAATAAGAACATTCATAATGAACTTGAATCAGAAAACTTGCTTCTTCGGTGAACATTGCTCAGTACAAAGGATGAACCTTGTCAAAGGAGTAATTTGTTTAGAACCTGATGCAAATCTAAAGGTAAACTCTGTGGTGTTATTGTTGATAGTGGTAGTATTGATAACCTTGTTACTGAGGACTTGGTTAGGAAACTTGGTTTGAATAGAATGAAACATTCACATCCTTATAGGATTGGTTGGTTACAAGATGATCATGCTCTGGAAGTTAGAGAACAATGGTTTATTGATGTTCAGATTGGCCAGTATAAGGATCTTGTGCTTTGTGACATTGTAGAGATGAATAGTTGTGATATATTGCTTGGTAGACCTTGGTAGTATGATTGTAGAGCTATTTATGATTGTGTGAAGAATGTATTTACTATTGAGAAAGATGACAAGAAGTTTTCACTAATGCCTTTGATGGATATAGTGCTCAGTAGGAGAAGCCTGAGTATTGGTTCCCGAGTTGAGTTGGTAGATCCAAAGAAAATGAATGCTCAGTTTGGAGAACATACCTGTGTGTTGTCTAGAAAAGATTTGAAGAGACAAAGGAAACCAAAATGGAAGAATATGCAAGCAGAGAAGATGGAGGACTTGTATGTGAAGAACTAGTTCGGGGTTCATGTGTTGAATCCTGGAAGATGTTCTTCTCACATATGAACATCTTTTGGAACCTGGGGTGTTCGATGTAGGGGCATCCAAGGTTGAGGCAAGGGCATTCTGTGTCCTTGATGAAACTGCATAGGTGTTTGTGTTTTGGCTAGTTTTGCTCAGTTGTAACCTTGACCAACGACCTCGGTCGTTGAAGGAAGCTCGGTCACTGAAGGAACTCGGTAGTCTTTGGTGCTCGGTGATAGTGTTACTCAGTCATGCCTGCGATGCTCGGTCGACACTAGTGCTCGGCGATGCTTGGTGTGCTCGCTTAATTCACTGATACTCGGTAGTTCTGACTTACTGAATGGAGTTCTGTGTGATTTGTTGGGCCGAATTGGTGCATTTATTATTGGTAGCTATTGTTACAAGATGACATGTTGAATTAGATATTTGTATACATTTTGTAAGCTGAATTGTATGGCATTTAATTATTGTTAGGAGAGTTAAGGGTTTCATCTTGCCGACTTGTGGCTGATGATTAGTATTTAAGGGGTGTGTGGGTAGATGTTTAGGGACATGACTTAGCAGATCTAGATCTCAAATGTGAACTTGAAAGCTAAAGTTGGCGAAGTTGTGGAAAAGATCTTGCATGATCTTGTAGATCAGATAGTTATCTGATAAGTTTGTATTTGCAGAGCTAGGGGTTTCTTACTTGGGAACAAGGAGATTTCTTGGAGGCTTGCAAGCTCAAGTTTAGATCTGCCTTAGGGTTTCCATCAGTTTTTTATTGTCTTCAGAGATGAACTAGCTGGAGTTTGTATTGGATTTGTGTGTGGATCTTGCAGAATTATTTCTGATTGTAATTGGCCCTAACCCGGAAGGCCTTACAGCCAGGCATGTTAATGAAAATTAGAGTTAAACAATTACTTTGCATTGCATTGTTGAGTAATCTGATGTGTTGTTCTGTTGGTTGCAAGGTTTGGACTGTCCTTAATTGGATCCACCATCCTTGACCGTGTCATGGTTACAACCATTTTTTATACCAAATCTAAAAGTGCATTCTTGCATATGTTCTCTATTATACCACATTTTATGATCTTGATTAGAATTGAACAAGAAACATACAATTAAATTCTATGACTACATGCAACCTTTTTTGCAAATTATTATATGCCAAAATGGTTAAGATATTAGAACTTATTTAAATGCCAAAGTTTTAAGATGTTACAAGATATTGGTTTTTTTTTTCTCTCTCTTTGATGTTTTATATTATATAATAGGTCCTTGAAGATGTCAAAGTGTTTCCACTAATAAACTATTCAAAATATATTATGATGAGAGATAACTTACATCTTCATAATTACATATTTGAAATAAATAAATAAAAATACAAGTTTCATCATATACAAAATAAAACATGTTATTTGCACCAAAATAAAAAAATAGTAACTTAAATGTAATAAATGTTATGTTGGACAACAATTTAAAAATTGTAAAGTAATTTTTTTTAATAGATAAATGGCATAAGCCTTGATAATTGATACATCATATAGTATATAGATAAATCCGGATAATCATCTTTTAGTCCCAAGTTACATTTTTTTACCTTCCTTCTAGGTCATTCCTCGTCCTTCCCTTCTTCTTTTGCCTCTGATCACGATCTATATATAATCTAAGCACTACATCTTGCACATATGTTAAGGATAAAGCTCTGAATAGTCATGAAATCATGAATACAGAAAGGGCATAGAGATGAAATGTGAAAAGATAAAAGTATTTTCATAAACAAAAATAAAATATACATCTAAATCATTAGAAAATGCATCTAATAGAGCAAAGTAGTCATTCCTCAGCCGAGAAAACATATCCTAAGTAACACAATTATCAATTTGTTACACCAAAGGGTGTTTTCTGGCTTAATTACATAAAAATACAATAGTAATAAACCTATGTTACCTTACTGGCATAAAAGAGGCTCCCCATCATTCTGAATGTCCATCGAGTCCAAACTGGAAGATTCCATAACCTCTAATATTCACCTCAAACTCATTTTCCATGGTTCCAACATCATCTTCCATAATGAATTTGTCTATCCAATCATATTTTCTTAGGATGTGAGATGTAGGCAATGGGTAAAAGAAAAAGAAAGACCCTCGAGTCTTCCCCAGAATAATGAGATGTAAACTATGGTTAAAATTATAAAAAATCTAAACCATCCCTAATTCTGATAGAGCTCCTATATTGAAATTATGACTTCTTATGTCTGACCTTGTTCTATACCTATATTAGCTAATTCATCCACTCTTTGATTTCCCTCTCGATATATATGATTGATTGTGATCTTGTCAAAGGTCTAATATAGTGAGAGGGATCTAGGTAAAATTGATTCCAGTCTCCAATTAATGAGGGATCCTTTTCTTATAGCATTTATTATAATTGTAGAATCTCCTTCAATCTCTACATTATTACAGCCAAGAGTTTTACATAGTTCTAGTCCTTCAACTAAATCTGTTAATTCTACCCAATTATTAGTTTCTATTCCTATATATCTAGCTAAATTTTCTATCTTTATGCCTTATGAGTTATGGATACTACAACCAATGCCTACTCTTCTCAGATTACCTCTTGAAGCTCTATCAAAATTGAGTTTAAACCAACCCTCCTTGGGTGGTTGCCATTGACACTTCTCTCATTTTCTTTTTGAAGTTTCCCCTCATATTCCTTTAAAGGGGGGTAATTTCCTCTTGCCTCTCATTTTATCATCCCAATGAGACATTATAGCCTCCTTTGGTTTATTCAAAACTTGACTGTTGGTAATTTCAATGACAGAAGTCTCAATTTTAATTAGAAGTTGTTCTACATTCATATTCTTATCCTAAAAACTTATTCAATTGTGTTCCTTCCATAGTTCCCATAGGACTATGGAAGGTGTTGATATCCATAAAGATCTATAAATACTATCCTTTTGAAGGAGGGGCCAAGCATGTAGCATATCTGTTATAGTTCTTGGAAATGATGATACCCACCCCAATTGTGAACAGAGCCATTTCCAACATTGAATCAAATACTGGCAATGCAAAAAAAAGGTGGTCAATGGATTATTCCTCATTTTTGCATAAAAGGACATCTACTTGGGCCCTAGAATCCCATTTTCTTAAATCTTTCTGAGGTAAGGACCTTCTTATTTACAACTCACCAGGTAAAAAATCCTTCCCTAGAAAGACAAACTTTATTCCAACATAAATTTGTAGGGAGGGAGTCCTTTGTGCTCATTTAGAGAGACATGAGGAATTTATACCCCTCCTTCAAGTTGTATTCCCTGCTCTTACTTCCTTCCCACATCAATTTGTCCTTGCCAAAATTGAAAGTTACTTTCCTGTTTGATAAAGTTATTATTAGATATTTTGCTTCCTTAGGTGGGAGGTTCATGTCCTTAAAATCCTTCCATTTCCAACCTTTTACTCCATCCTCAAAGGTTAGATAATCTATAATTCATTTTCCCAATCTAGCTTCAAGTATCAACCTTAATTGGGTTAGTTTACCATCCTTTTCCAAAGAAACATATCCTCCCCAAGAGTCTTCCCAAAAGAGAGCTTCTTCCCTCATCCCCAGGTTCCATGTTAGTCTATCTTGGATGGAGGATCTACACTCCATCATGAAGTTCCAAATTCTCAATCCTCCAGGCAATGATTTCTCCCTGAATATGTTGATCAAATTAGTATTGCTCAGATATTTCTTCATTAGGATCTTTTCCCACTTGAGGTGTGGATTGATGTACATTCTCCATACTAGTCTTTCTCCTAAAGATTTACCTTGTATTTTGATGTCCCTAATCCCTACACCTCCCTCATTTTTTGGTTTGTATACCTTTTCCCAAGCTAACATGGATTTATTTTTCTTTTCCCTTATTCCCTACCAAAAGAAAGTCCTAAGGAGTCTATTGTTTTCTTCCCTATTTTTTTTGAGGAGATTAATACAAGATAATTGATAAATAGGTTGTGACAAAAGTGTTGGAAATATTCAAGACTAGCTAGGTTACTGAGAGGGGAGGGGTGAATCAGTAACTTCAAAACTTTTACAAATTTTAGATCTCAACCATTTTCTCAATGACATTAGATTGATAAGCTAACTATAAGCATGAGTAACAAAAAGAATAAAACATTCATAACACTTTGAACACAGAGCTTTGGTGACCTAGAAACCTTCCAAATAGAAATTAAAACTGGGGTGGGGATGAAACCCACTAAACTTCAATACTACAGTATAAAGTTTGCTAGTTAAGGCTTACAATGATCACTTCTGATGATCTGCCCTGTTAGGAGCAATAAGGACTACTAGGTCCACCTTGTTAGAGGATTTACAAACATACAAAGAAGTATGCACTCGGTTAAGAGATTCTTGCAAAGACTGTTAAGTCTACCCGGTTAAAGGATTTGGGGCTGATTCACTTGTTAGGATGAAACAATAGATCTCTTACTTGCAATTGTGCTTGCTGATTGAGATTCTCTGATGTACTGATCACCTTCTGTGATAGATATGTCTCTGCTGCTCCTTATACTTTTGTATCCCTTTGTAATTCGCTTATCTCTGCCTTTCTTCTCTTTTTCTCACTTTTTTTCTTTTTCACACTTTTGATATGATACAAAAAATTGTTTATATATCAATCCAAAATAATTACAAAATAATAGCAAAGTCGGCTCTAAACAAGCAAACACAAGTATTACTGAGTCGGCCCAAATATAGTGACTCGGTTACTGCAAACTACCTCGGTGACTTTCTGATACTCGGCATCCACTGCGTTACTCGACATCGTCATGCACTCGGTAGAAATGGAGGCCCGGTCCATACTAACCACTCGGTTGTAGTTTCAAACTCGGTATATACTGGAGACTCGGTAGATATAGTGTCACTCGGTAGAGACTGAATTCCTTGTTTACCATGCTGGCACTCAGTAAACGCTGCTCATCTCATCACTCAGTGAAGATAACTCGGTAAGCACTGTTATTCTTGGTAAACACTGTTCTGCTCGGTAAACACTGTTCTACTCGGTAAACACTGTTATGCTCAGTAAACACTGTTCTTCTTCGTAAACACTGAGAGTCTAAATAAGTGTTTTTACTAATGACAATCATACTTAATGCCAACAATCTCCCCCTTTGGCATTAGTGACAAAAACACTTGTTGCCCAAAAACAAAAAATCATGTTGAATCTGTCTCTCTCTTTTTTTTCTTTATCATACTGTTGTATATATATTTTATGTCTCCTCATACATTATATATACAAATATCTTGTATCACCTCATACTCATATCTCCTATTTATACTTTCTCCCCCTTTCATATCTCATATATCTTATATATGTTCTCCCCCTTTTTGACAATAATGCCAAAGGTGTATATACAAATATTTTACATGGATATGCCAAAATGTGAGAGAAAATCAGAGTGTACCTTACTTATTAATGCTAGAGTTCTATCCCAATTCTCTTGTAGAATCTTGCATGTATGGAGTGCAACTTGGACTTCTGTAGAGAGTTCAATCATGTGATATGTAATTGAAAACTGATTATCATGGATCAATGTTTTTGAGTATGCAATATGTTTTTTCATTGTATCCATGATGGGAAGGATCATGTTATGAATATCTATTAATGTTGATCTGATCCTTGCATCTTCTCTCAATAATTTTGACTGCTTATTAGATAGGAATCTAACTGTCATATGATGTGCAGAGCTTGAACTAGGTTCAAGTTGCAACTTTTGTGCACTGATCTTCAGATCCTCATCAATCTTATTTATTTTGTCTTTGATCTCCTTTGAGAACTCGGCAACATTACAAACTTTGACAAAAAGAGATGTTACCTTGGAATGGGAGGACTCAATGCTAGTCAAAACTAAAGATAACCCTGCTTGATTGATAGCTATTTGCTGAGCAATGTGCTCAAGCACTTCATTATCAAACTTCTTCTCAGCCTTCTCAAGCAACTTGTCTGTTCCAGAGGAATCATCATTGAACTTGTTAACTGCTTCTGCCAACTGCAACAAAATGTGTTGAGAGGAATCAACTTCAACACCTATAGCTTCTGTCAAAATGTTCTTGGCATCCTCAATGATTTTATATTCCTTATCTCTTTCTTCTTTTAGTTTCTTCTTCTTTGCTTTCTTCTGGAGGAGTTCACCAACTGTTTGCATTTGATCTATAGTGAGGTTTGCAAAATCTAACTAGGGAATTTCTATCTCCTCATCTAGATCTATACCTTCTACTACACTCTTGCTCAAAAATTTTGTACTCGGTTGAGTCTTTATACTTAATGCTTTTGTAGTAGAAATTATGGTAGACACAGTAAGACTTGTAGTGAAAACTGATAAACTTCTAACTGATGGGATGCTAATTGGAATATTTGATAAACCAAAAATTGAAGTATTTACAATTGTATAATTTGAAGTACTTATTGTTGAAAAACTCAAAATTGAAGAAGGTACAGAAGACTGCAACTCGGTGGAAGAAGGAGACTAAAGCTCGGTAGATGAAGTGGTAGCCACTTCTGTCATTGATTCATTGAGCTGTGCTAGTGATGATTGGACATTTGATGTATCTGAGGGAGTTGTTACAATCACACTTGAAGTTTTCTCTGGGCTAGATGTAACAATTTTTACTGGAGAGTGAGGAAGTGAGGCAATTACCTCTGCAGCTATCCGAACTGGATCATCTTCCTCAACATTCTTCTCAACTTCCTCGGTAGCTTCTTTTCTTGCTTCTTTTGTCTCAACATTTTCAATCTGAACTATTTCTTTGTCTTCTTCATCACTGTCATCTTCAATATCTTTAATTATCATAGTTTCAGTACTCGGTTTGTGAAGATGATAAATGTTTTTCCAAGTAGATTCTGCACTCTTCACAACTGACTCTATATTCTTTATCAAAATTAAGCAACTGTTGAATTTTAGTGTCATCTTGGACTCATTATTTATCAATGCCTTATTTATTTCAGCATTTTTCAAACTTTGTCATTAATGCTTCATAGGAATTAGGGTATAGAATTCAACAGACTGTCATCCACTAAGAATTAATTGCTTGGTGAAGATTCCACAACTCGGGGAACATACTGCTCCGACCTTACTTGGTAACTGAATGAAATTACGTTACTCTCGACCTTTCTTGATTGAAATTGATACCGACCTTCCTGTGATCCTCCTGTATCTTGCATACTGATTTGGATCTTTCTTCCTTTCAATTCAGGAACTGTTTGGAATATGTCTATGAGGATACAATTCCAGTGCTTTCTTGGAGACTTAGTTAGAATTGATAAAGCCACTCTCTTCATGAGTGACTTCATTACTTGGACTGGTTTGCTCGATAGGTTTAGGGATCCACTGTTGTCTTATCTTCTTCCTGAATTTGTCTCTCTCTTTTTTTTCTTTGTCATACTATTGTATATATATTTTATGTCTCCTCATACAGTATATATACAAATATCTTGTATCACCTCATACTCATATCTCCTATTTATATGATACCAATTGTTGGAAATATTCAAGACTAGCTAGGTTACTGAGAGGGGAGGGGTGAATCAGTAACTTCAAAACTTTTACAAATTTTAGATCTCAACCATTTTCTCAATGACATTAGATTGATAAGCTAACTGTAAGCATGAGTAATAGAAAGAATAAAACATTCATAACACTTTGAACACAGAGATTTGGTGACCCAGAAACCTTCCAAATAGAAAGTAAAACTAGGGTGGGGATGAAACCCACTAAACTTCAATACTGCAGTATAAAGTTTGCCGGTTAAGGCTTACAATGATCACTTCTGATGATCTGCCCTGTTAGGAGAAATAAGGACTGCTAGGTCCACCTTGTTAGAGGATTTACAAACATACAAAGAAGTATGCACTTGGTTAAGAGATTTTTGCAAAGACTGTTAAGTCTACCCAGTTAAAGGATTTGGGGCTGATTCACCTGTTAGGATGAAATAGTAGATCTCTTACTTGCAACTGTGCTTGCTGATTGAGATTCTCTGATGTACTGATCACCTTTTGTGATAGATATGTCTCTGCTACTCCTTATACTATTGTATCCCTTTGTAATTCGCTTATCTCTGCCTTTCTTCTCTTTTTCTCACTTTTTTTTCTTTTTCACACTTTTGATATGATACAAAACATTGTTTATATATCAATCCAAAATAATTACAAAATAATAGCAAAGTCAGATCTAAACAAGAAAACACAAGTATTACTGAGTCAGCCCAAATATAGTGACTCGGTTACTGCATTTTACCTCGGTGACTTTCTGATACTCGGCATCCACTGCGTTACTCGGCATCATCATGCACTCGGTAGAAGTGGAGGCCTGGTCCATACTAACCACTCGGTTGTAGTTTCGAACTTGGTATATACTGGAGACTCGGTAGATATAGTGTCACTCGGTAGAGACTAAATTCCCTGTTTACCATGTTGGCACTCGGTAAACGCTGCTCATCTCATCACTCAGTGAAGATTCCACAACTCGGGGAACATACTGCTCTGACCTTACTTGGTAATTGAATGAAATTACGTTACTCCTGACCTTACTCGGTTGAAACTGATTCATTTGAGTACCTTGTTTGGAGGATTCACCTTCCTCTTTGTATCCAAGTCCTGCTTTTCCTTTTTGCTTATGAAGGTTCCGTTCATACACCTGATTCATATCTTCTTGAGATTTCAACATTTTTTCATTGATTTTCCTTTCAGTATCTAGGTCACTTATCAATCTTAAATTGATTTGCTTTTCAGATCTCAATTCCTCTCTTATATTTTCATTTTTTGATCTTAGAGTCAAGATTTCTTCATTTGCATTGGAGACTTGATTAATAAGGTTTTCTAGCTGAAGGGTTTGATTCTGGATTTCATTGTTCTTTCCATCTATTTCATCTTTCATCTTGTTTCTTTGTTCCAAGATTTCACATAATCTTGTTTCCTCATTTTTTTGTTTGTATACCTTTTTCCAAGCTAACATGGATTTTTTTCTTTTCCCTTATTCCATACCAAAAGAAAGTCCTAAGGAGTCTATTGTTTTCTTCCCTATTTTTTCCGGGGAGATTAATACAAGATAATTGATAAATAGGTTGTGATGAAAGGACATATTGTATCATCATTGCTCTACCCGCAGAAGAGAGCCATTTTAATTTCCAAGAATCTATTTTTCTTTTGATCTTTTCTGTTATTTGACCCCACAATTTTGTCGAACATGCCCCTTTGTCTAAAGGGAGACCCAGGTATTTACAAGGTAAAATTCCTTTATTGAAATTAATAAGTTGGTAAATCTACTGCTCCAGATTAGGATGGGTATTAAAGAAGAATATTTCTGACTTCTTGGGGATAATATCTTGTCTTGATGCATTGGTATATTGACTTAATATTATTTTATATTTGTCTAATCCAGGTCACTAGTGATCCTTATTCCTTTACTACTCTTCTCATACCTGGAATTTTTTATTGATCTTCCTAATGCTTCTTCCATTAAGATGAAAAGGCAAGGGGATATCAAACCTCCCTTTCTAAGACCCCTTCTTATTCCAAAAAATCCTTCGAGAGATCCATTTACCAGTATGGATAACTTAGGGGAGGATATGCATTCAAAGATCATATTTACCCATTATTTTATGAACCCAAAGGCTTCAAGTCATTTCCTCAAAAAGCCCCAATCCACTCTATCATATGCCTTTTTAATATCTAACTTAATTAGCATACTAGGCTCTTTGTTGTTTTGAATGGTATGAATGGCCTCTTGGGTGATAATTAGTCCATCGAAGATAGGTTTGCCCTGTACAAATCTTGTTTGTTCTTCGCTAATTATGTTTGGGAGAAGTTTCTCGATTCTCATTTCCATAGTCTTAGTCAATAATTTATAGAGAGTTTTGCAAAGAGATATAGGATGATAATCATTAAAGGTCTTTGATTTCTCCATTTTTAGGATAAGGATGATAAAGGTATTATTCACCTCCCTGAGGAGTTTTCCAAAAAAATTTACTCCTAAAGCCTCAGTTACCTCCATCCCTATGAAGTCTGAGCATTTTTTAAAAAAACATGTTGAAAACCCATCCGGCCCTTGAGATTTATCTGGATTCATTTTCTTAAGGGCCATGCTTACTTCCTCAAAGGTAAAAATTTCCAATAGTGTTTTATTTTGTTCTTTGGATATAAGCTTTGGGATGTTCTTAATGATTCTTTCTTGTGCCTCTAGGCTCTATTTACCATTATTATTGAATATTTCTTGAAAGTAATTTATTTCCTCTTTTGCAATATCATCTGGGTCCTCTAGTTTTTTCCCATCCTTATTTTGAATGGAAGTGATTCTATTAGCTATTCTATGTTGTTTTGTGCTGTTGCGAAAGAATTTTGTGTTTCTATCCCCTACTTCAAGTTCTGTTTCTCTTGATTTTTATCTTCAAAATAGTTCCTCTTTGGTTAAGATGTCTTCATAATCCTTCATTAGGCATTTCTCTCTTTCATATTGTATCATCTTAAAATGGAATCACTTCCATGTTAAGAGCATTTAGCCCTCCGAGTAAGTGGTCTGGGGTCATCTTGAATGCCTTGGATTGATCTTTGATTTGATCTGTCTTTCTCCCCACTTTCCACTTCTTTCCTGCTACATTCTAGGTGAAATTAGGGTTAGGATCCTTAGGATTCTCCTTAATTTCCATCTTCCATGGCTCTATTTTCTAGGTAGGATTTAGAAATAGGTCCTCCTAGCCTTCATCATAGTAATCATAGGATTTTATGTCTATCCCTGGCATTCTGTCCTGTTTTGGTATCATTTCTAGGTTTCTGGGCATCCCCGGGACCTCCTGACTTGGTTTTGATTGAATCTGGGCCCAGAGTCAAATTTGAGGTTGATCCTGACTAGGTCAGGATCGAGCTCGAATCTAACTAGGTCAGGATTGAGCTCAAACTTGACTAGGTCAGGTCCAACCTTGATTTTTCCCCCCTCATTCAAATTTCCAATTTCCTTGATTTCCAGGTATCAGGTTTCGGGGATATTTGTTTTCCCGCATCTAGGTTGGCCATTTCGGGTTTCGGGATGGTAAATCCTCTAATTGCATTTAATCTAGGAATATTTTCTAAAGGATATGACCTAATTGGGATTTAATTCTCCAAGGTGGCCCCTCTAGAGGATTGTGCCCTAGTTCACTATAAAAGGAGGCCTTCCTCTCTCATTTTCACATCCATTATTCATCCACACTCAAGCAATTTCATGTGCAAGCTCTCAAGGTGATCAAGCAAGCATCCATTCAAGAATTCAAGTCCTCTTCTGCATTCAAGTTCTCCATTGAAGATCAAGGATTTAAAGCATTCAAGCCATTGAAGGGATTTGGTTCAAGCATTCAAGATTCATCATTCAAACCCTAGATCTAGCCATCATGATGGTGTGATCTTCCTTCAAGATCCTTTGTTCATCTTCAAGATCCATTTCATTCTTCCTTCAAGGTGGATTCCAAGCATACAATCATGGAGGTTTGATTTACATTTATTGTTTTGTTCAAGCTTTCATATCAATATACTTGTTTACATTCAAAATATAATTGCATATCTATTGAATCGCATAGCTTCATTGTTAGATCCTTTTCTACTACTTGCTAGTATTCTTCTTTCAATTTCAATATTAAGGTTGATTCCAAATTGGGGTTTGACCAAGGCAAACCCCTCAAACAAACAACAAAAATACTCTTTTTCTTGCAGGTACAGGTGCAGAATTTCAGATCTCATAGCAAATTTGGATACCCTTTTCGGCAAACTTCTGAGATTTGTGAATAGAATCAGAATCAGGCTTCAAATAAAGAATGTAGTATTTGACCTTTTATGAGGGTCAAATCTGACCTGATCTCATCTTGGAGAAAGATTTATGGGTTTTCTCTGTCTTGACATTTGCAGTCCGAAAGAGGTTGCAGAATTGCCTGAAAGTATACACAGACATCAGAATTTGACATTTTCCAGATCTGCCCTAATTTGAGGTTAGTATTTGTATTTCAATTATTCCATATTTCAAGCATAATTCCTTTATAGGGAAATATTAGATTCTCTCTCTCTCTCTCTGTCTCTCTCTCTCTCTCTCTTCCATATTCTCTATAAATTGATTTGATTGTGTATTAACCTTTTGGTTGATCAAATTGGATCTCTTCTTTGGGAATTTGGGTTTGAGAATAGATCTCATATTTCCCCCTTTACATTTGAATAGAGTTGAATCCATTTTAACCCTATTCATTTTTGTGAACCCGAGAAGCTTACTCTCTTTCTTTTTGGTGTTAGATTGCCTTTTTACATCTAGTTTATGCTCTTGCATTTCAAAATTCAAAAATACAAAAAAATTATATATTCGATAAAATACAAAAATATTTCTTGCATTTCCTTTTCTATGGCGATTGTTAAGATGATTTGGTGCATGGTTATGTTCTTTATTACTATTCTTTTAGCATCTCTTTATAATACCTATGATGTTTATGAGAGTATCATTCACTTCCTTATGTTGATGACCCTTCACTTTGCTCTTGCCTATGCTTTTGTAAAGTTGACCGACACTAGTCTGCCTACATTCAAAGCTTTTCTTAGGGATTTATGTGGTAGCTTTATTCATCTTTTAGATTATGTGAAGAATTTGGTAGATGACAGACCATTTCCTAATCTTCCTAATCATAATCCTATCAATCCTAATCTTAATACTAATCTTCCCATTCTGATACCTAATTCTCCATCTGTTAATCCTCACTCTTCCCGTACTTATGATGGGATTCACGCTATAACTCAAGATGTAGATGTGCAAGATTTCTTTGATTTACCTTCTCCTCTGATTCATGATGATATTAAAGGAAAGGGTAAAGAAACTTCTTCAAAACCTACTGTCCCACCTTATACAACCTTTACTCATGAACATGATAGCAATCACCTCCTGTAGAAGCTTTACATAATATGTACACTACAGATATAATATGGTGACTAAACAAGGTTATAAAGGTTTAGGGCTAGGAGTTAATGAGCATGGTATTAGGTTTCCAGTTCATATACCCCCTAAATCGGATATGTATGGTGTTGGTTGTTTGAAGTCTCAAGTTAAGGTAGGTGATGCTAAACATCATCCTCCTCTTCACATTCTTCTCCCCACACCTATATTAGATAACTCTACTACTTATCAAGAAATTGCTAAGAAGGTATATGTTGAGCTAATGAATTCCAAGAAAGAAATCTTTAGACCTATGCTGATAGATGCTCTATATAGATATAAATGTCCTTTTCATTATAGTAACAAACACTTACTTGTTGATTGTAAACATTTCAAGTTATATGTTAGAGAAAGAGCTGCTTTAGGAATTATATCTCTCTCATGCAGTTTTACAATTTCTTCATAATTTTGATATAGGGGATTCCCCTCCTCTATTTATAATGTAAATGTTCTTCTCCTCTTGTCTCATGACTGGGGGGCAAGAGGTGTATTTTCATCCAGTCTCCTAGGATCCATTAGGTCTTTTATTAGGGCTTAATTGGTATTCTTTCTCTCCTCTTTTTCTATGGCTTTGCATTATGTTTTTAATCATCCATAGAATATATATTTTCTATTCAAGATATCTTTTCTAAGACATTTGTTTTGTGAAGGTATCCCTTGTCTCTATCTCTGGGGGGCAAGGTACCTCTTTCTTTCTCTTTGTCTAGGGAGCTGCTTTCCTTAGCTTAGTGGTATTTGTTTTGCAATATTATTTCACCATATTGATAGATGTTTTGATTATGGATAACTTTCTTATAGGAGAAGTTGTTGTCCTAGGTCATCACTTCTTCTCTATGTTGCAAATTTTGTTCTTTATAAATTATCACCCTTGCTTGGTGTTAGAGTTGTTTCCCTCATTTCAAAGATTCCTCTTCCTCTTCTTTGCAGGGGGCTTGATGATTGAATCTTTGTTCCTGTTGTTAAAAGATGATATTTTATTTAAAGCACTCCTCTTTGGTGGGGGTATTTTTGATAAGATCTCTCTCTTTGAGGATCCTTTTCCATGAGTGACATATCCTTTTCACAATTATCTATATTCTTGGATGTATGGGTCAATATCCCTCACTAAAAATATGATGTACATTGTTGTAAACATGATATTTCCTTGCATTTTGAAGTAGGTATCCTCTTCCATCTTTGTCCTACACTTGGTGGGCAAGGATGCCATTTCCTTCTATCTTTCTGAGATTCACCTCTTTCCTTGGGTAAGCGGTATCTATCTATTATGTGACATTCAATCATACATGAAAATTTTGGTTTGCATTAAGGATCTATGTCCTTGATCATAACCTATTTTATTGTTTGACATTGGGTTCCCATGGTTGATATATCTCTCACCTTGGAAACTGAACAATGTGCTATCCCTCATAAGGGTTACTTTCTTTTTCACTTCTTGCATGCTATCTCTTTACATTCGTCCCTTCCATGGCCTCATAGGAGCTATGACCTACTTGGCTTGGACTGGGTGTTGTTTGTGGATATTGTCTTGATGCTGAAGAAGGCTTTATCCTTGTTCTTTTCTTTCCTTAACATGTCAAAATAGTATGTTTTTGCCATCTTAAGGAGGGGGGCATATATAGGGCCTCCCTTGTACTATACTTTTTTATTTTTATATGCTAAATCTTCCGAAGGTAACGCACATAAGTTGCTAAATCCTGAGGAGACACGCATTTTTCAAAATTTTCAAATGTGCTAAATCCTCTAAAGGTAATGCACATAAGTTGCTAAATCCTAAAGGGACACACATTTCCAATTTCAAATATGCTAAATCTTGCAAGGTAACGCACATAAGTTGCTAAATCCTGAAAAGACACGCACCTATATGCTAAATCTTCCGAGGGTAATGCACATAAGTTGCTAAATCCTGAGGAGACATGCATTTCATATTTATAGTGATATAAGAAGGTGGATCTATGGGTAATCCAAAAGCCATCAGAAGATGCATTACAATTGCAAGCATAGTTTATGGGTGAACCTGTTGGGCTCTCCCTCTAGGGTGATTCACAGTAAGGTGGGCATCTTACTGGGTGAGGTAATCACTTTCTCTTTTCTCTCTTTTCACTTTCATGCTAATAGGACGGGATCATTAAGCTATGTTATTTATAGTGTTGCTCTTGTCTTTCTTATGTAAACATTTATGCTTTTATGACAGCTTTCCAAATATGATATTAGTATGAGAAATATTTCTTAGTGAGGTTTCTTATGCTAATTGATTTGGGTTGTTTAGTACTAACCCTTATTCTTTTGTCACCCCCAAGTGTGTATGTTGAGTTAGAATCCTTAGTCTGGGGGCTCGTGTCCTTAGCTAAGTGTTATTTTATCTTGTTTTGAATCCACTTGGATCTCCTCTTTCTTCTCCTTTACCAAGAGTTTGCATCGAGTCCATACTCTTGCTAAAGTGGGGGCTTAATGTATCATCTTAAAATGGAAGCACTTCCATGTTAAGAGAATTTATCCCTCTGAGTAAGTGGTTTGGGGTTGTCTTGAACACCTTGGATTGATCTTTGCTTTGATCTATCTTTCTCCCCACTTTCCACTTCTTTCCCGCTACATTCTAGGTGAAATTAGGGTTAGGATCCTGAGGATTCTCCTTAATTTCCATCTTCCATGGCTCTATTTTCTAGGTAGGATTTAGAAATAGGTCCTCCTAGCCTTCATCATAGTAATCATAGGATTTTATGTCTATCCCTAACATTCTATCATGTTCTGGTATCATTTCTAGGTTTCTGGGCATCCCCGGGACCTCCTAACTTGGTTCTGATTGAATCTGGGCCTAGGGTCAAATTCGAGGTTGATTTTGACTAGGTCAGGATCAAGCTCGAATCTGACTAGGTTAGGACTGAGATTGAACCTGACTAGGTCAGGTCCAACCTTGATTTTTCCCCCCTCATTCAAATTTCCAATTTCCTTGATTTCCAGGTATCAGGTTTCGGGGATATTTGTTTTCCCACCTCCGGGTTGGCCATTTCGGGTTTCGGGATGGTAAATCCTCTAATTGCATTTAATCTAAGAATATTTTCTAAAGGTTAGGACCTAATTGGGATTTAATTCTCCAATGTGGCCCCTCTAGAGGATTGTGCCCTAGTTCACTATAAAAGGAGGCCTTCCTCTCTCATTTTCACATCCATTATTCATCCACACTCAAGAAATTTCATGTGCAAGCTCTCAAGGTGATCAAGCAAGCATCCATTCAAGAATTCAAGCCCTCTTCTCCATTCAATTTCTCCATTGAAGATCAAGGAGTTAAAGCATTCAAGCCATTGAAGGGATTTGGTTCAAGCATTCAAGATTCATCATTCAAACCCTAGATCTAGCCATCATGATGGTGTGATCTTCCTTCAAGATCCTTTGTTCATCTTCAAGATCCATTTCATTCTTCCTTTAAGGTGGATTCCAAGCATACAATCATGGAGGTTTGATTTACATTTATTGTTTTGTTCAAGCTTTCATATCAATATACTTGTTTACATTCAAAATACAATAGCATATCTATTGAATCGCATAGCTTCATTGTTAGATCCTTTTCTACTACTTGCTAGCATTCTTCTTTCAATTTCAATATTAAGGTTGATTCCAAACTGGGTTTGACCAAGGCAAACCCCTTAAACAAACAACAAAAATACTCTTTTTCTCGTAGGTACAGGTGCAGAATTTTGGATCTGAGAGTGAATTTGGATACCCTTTTCGGCAAACTTCTGAGATTTGTGAACAAAATCAAAATCGGACTTCAAATAAAGAATGTAGTATTTGACCTTTTATGAGGGTCAAACCCGACTTGAGCTCATCTTGGAGAAAGATTTCTGGGTTTTCTCTGTCTCAACATTTCCAGTCTAGAATAGGATGCAAAATTGCCCAAAAGTATACACAGACATCAGAATTTGACATTTTCCAGATATGCCCTAATTTGAGGTTAGTAATTTTATTTCAATTATTTCATATTTCAAGAATAATTCCTTTATAGGGAAATATTGGATTTTCTCTCTCTCTCTCTCTCTCTCTCTCTCTCTCTCTCTCTCTCTCTCTCTCTCTCTCTCTCTCTCTCTCTCTCTCTCTCTCTCTCTCTCTCTCTTCCATATTCTTTATAAATTGATTCGATTGTGTATTAACCTTTTGGTTGATCAAATTGGATCTCTTCTTTGGGAATTTGGGTTTGAGAATAGATCTCATATTTCCCCCTTTACATTTGAATAGAGTTGAATCCATTTTAACCCTATTCACATATAAGGGTAAATTCATCCCTTTCTCTATAACCTCCTTTTTTAGATTCTCCAGATCTACTTCCAATTCTTCCTTGTTTTCAAAGATATTCCCAAACTGTTCAAAATTCCATACCTTAAGCCTTTGCTTAATAATTTTTAGTTTGTTAACCACTTGGTAAAGTTTAGACCTAGATAACACAATTTTGTTCCACCTTTTTTCTATCATCTTTAGAAAGCCCTCATCCTTAAACCACATTTGTTCAAATTTGAAAGGACAATTATCTAGTTTTTTATCCTTTATGATGCGTAATTCAACTAGGTAGTGATATGAACTTGAGATGGGTTTCACTTATGATTCTAGAGTAAATGATAGTTCTTCCATATCCCCATTGAAAAGAAATTTGTCCAGTTTCTCTGCAATTAAGTTGGATCCTTTTTTCCTATTATTCCAAGTGTAGCAATCTCTGGAAGTGGCGATATCTATTAGTTTGTTTCTATTAATCCATTCGTTAAAATATTCTACTACTTTAGGGAGTTTCTGAGTTCCACCTAGTTTTTATGATGCCTTAGTTATAGTATTAAAATCCCCTCCTATGATTGAAATCTCTCCTTTATAAACAATTAATTTTTCTTCAATCTCTTTCCAAACTCTAATTTATCCATATTTTGAATAGGTCCATACACATTAAAAATCCTGAAGTTCAACTCTATTTGGGAGCTTCTTTCTAAGCTGCAACTCCAATTTCCACGATCTTCTAAAGATGTTATAGTAAAAAACCTCAGGTCTAATATGAAAGCCAAACCTCCTAAGGCTCCCCTAGTTGGAGATCCCCATATCTCCCTAAATCCTAGCTTCTTTTGTAAACCCTCTACATCATTCCTATCTAGCTTTGTTTCTTGTAATAAAATGAGTTCTTTTGTTTTTTATATACAACATTTTAAGACCTGCTGCTTGTTAGGGGTATTTAAACCCCTAACATTCCAAGTTAGGACATTCATGGTGACTTGGGAAGGATATTCCCCTTCCCTACATTAAAGATATCAGTTAATTTGGATTGACCATGAGCACATCCATCCCTCATTCTTAGTTTTTGTAGGGATCTTCTTCCCCTCTTTTTATTTATTTTTGCACAATCAGGGTTATTCTTACTTGGCTAAGTCGTGACTATCCCCAACTATTCCTAATTATCTAAATCTTGTTCTTCTAGTTCTACTAGCAGTTGTTGCACTTCCTCTTTCTCCATCAGATCATCACCTTCCAAAATTTCCTTGATCAACAATTCCTTCTGTCTCAGTAGATCTTCCTACCACAAATTCCATCCATAATTTCATTCATGAGTTCATTAACTACAAACTCGCATAAATGCTCATAAATGATCCTAATCTCTTCCTCCACTCTAGCTTGGCTATCAGGTTCCTCATTTGAAGGGATTGATGGACATAATATTTCCTCTTGGATATCTATGTCATTATCCAAGTGATCCCCTCCTATGTAATCCTTTTCCTCTCTCTTCTGACTTGTTTCAATTCTTAAGCCTCTTTCTTCCTCATTAAGTATTTTTGTTATGTCTTTCTAAGGCTTCTCCCTTTTGGAGTCCCACAAATAATTTTGTTCACAAAAATTTGTTACAAAAAATAATATAATAATTGAAATTAGAAATATACAACATAATTTTTTATTTTAATACGAATTTAGATTGCTAATATATTTATTAATAACAATATTTATATTTAAAATATATCAACTAGTCATTCAAGAAATCGTAACATAATTTAATTTTAGATTCGTTAAATGGAGTATGGTGTAAAATTAAGTTTTTAAAAATTATTGTACAAATTTAATATTTCATTCTTTCATCATTGAATTTATTCCCTTTAAATAAATATGTTAACAAACTATGTGAAATTCAGGCAATCGTCTCTATCTTCATTTGTGCAATCCATTAGAAAATCACCTTATGCTTTCATCAATTTCACGCCGAATATTTTCATCAACAAATTTATCTCTTTTTTTAATAGTTTTTCATTGACATTTTTGTCAAATCTTTTCAAGATCGTTTCTAGAAAACCTACATCTTGAACTGCCTC
The DNA here is from genome assembly GCA_027943335.1 of Chamaecyparis obtusa. NCBI lineage: Eukaryota > Viridiplantae > Streptophyta > Pinopsida > Cupressales > Cupressaceae > Chamaecyparis > Chamaecyparis obtusa. The sequence continues at coordinate 323,957 of BSBK01003386.1, forward strand.
TACAGAGTCCATTTTTCTTTAGATCAGGAGATCAAAAAATAAAATAAAAAGGATGGGTTTTATTATTAGAGAAATAATTTCCAGCAAGGATGATTGTAACTAAATCAAGAATTTATAATATTACGGTAGCAATGCTGATGCATTCAAGGATGGAGGGACCAAGAATTATCAATACAATCCTTACAACAAGAGTCAAAACAATAAAAATTAACTATCTCATATCAATAAGAACACACAATTGAACATCCAACATGCACCTTCATTCATTCACATTATCAAAGAATCAATATTTACATAAAGTTTGATTGCCACATGCAACTTACATACATGCTTGATTATACCCCAATATCCAAATCCATATTGGATGCAAAACTCCAAGAGGTTACTCTACTAAGGACCTCCCAAAATATGAAACATAAGCCACATTATATACAAATCGTAAGCCACAAGTAGGCCTGGAAGAGATTCACATTCTCCAAGAACAAGAAAACATATTACAAATATAGGTTTGGACCTAAATCATAAGGATCTACTTTAGAGTAATAAACCATAATGTGCGATCCATAAGATAAGTCATCCATGACCCAAAGATCATTGGATGATGTGCTTGATAGGTTTGTAAATCATGAAGATCCATCGCAAGATCCAACAACTGAAGACTAGCTAATAACATGAGGAACAATAGGTCCAACCCAAGAGTCCAAGAATTCTCCACCAAGACTAAACAAAATCTGATGTGAATCCAGACATAGATTCCATATGATGTCTAGAAGATTCCCTTAGGTTTGTAGCAACAAAAGCTCCAAGACTAAGAACCACAACTAAAAATACTGAAACTGGCAAACGAGAACATATTGTGAACAAATTAAAAGGAAAATATTTTTAGTTGATGCAAGATTGCCAACGACCCAAGAATTCTCTTGCATTAGACACCCAAGGTAAGAATAAAGTGAGCCTCTCGATTTGTTGTTGTAAGAAGAATCCACAACATGAATAAAATCTGATCACAAAACTTCACCTTGACCTTTAGCTTCCCAACACTCAAGGATGACAAGATGAATCTAGAAATACCAACTCTCTGATTCCACCAATCAAATCTCCAAACTCTCTACATTGCAACACATCATCTAGAAAACTCACTGACAAGGCCAAACCAATTAGAAAAAAAGAAATGCATTGGATCTGCACTCTCCTTCTCAAACTCTCTACACAACTTATGCAACTCAATTCCATCTTCAACACACATGTGATTACTCTCAGCCATCAGACCATTAACAATAAGGAACTCAAGAGTTCTACCACCTCTATCTATCATCCACACATCCCGAGTCAACAACGCCAACTCCTCCAACCCAATCTGTTGGACTGGAGAGATAGGGTACTGAGAGGGGAGGGGTGAATCAATGCCCACAAAAACTTTTAACTCATAAACCTTAAACAACAAATAGTAGTAACCTTCAAATATAACTTGAATTAATTGCTTGCATCATTCATTCATTTAACTATCAAAGGTAAATAGCATGAAATCAACAATATAACCATCACATAACACAAGTATTTTGGTAACGCAAAAACCCTTGTTAGAAGGTAAAAATTGCGATGGAGATGACACCCACAAATTCTTTACTACTGCAGATAGAAAAGGTTTGCCTATTAGGGTTACAAGTGGTGATCACTTATGATGATCTTACTCTGTTAGGACTAACATGTCAGATTGATTAGATCTACCTAGTGATAGGATTTTTAAAAAACTACTTGAGTGTGCACTCGGTTAAGAGATTTATAAAAAGACTGTTAGGTCTACTCTGTTAAGAGATTTTACCAAACTCTATTTAAAATGATTAGGAAATAATAGGAATATATCTTCTAATGATAACTCAACCTTATCTGACATAGATTTATGAAGTACTGAATATATATCACCTTTTCATGTGAAGATCTCTGCTCTAAACTACTCGGTAGCCTTGTCTGATTCTGCTTAATCTGAATGTCTCTATTTTTTGTTTTGCTCTGTCTGATAATTGATATCTTGAAGTTGGCTAATGCTTCAAGAGATTCTTTGCTTGTTCATAACTTCCTTGTCAAGCTTCTTCACTTTGTCTCTCTTATCCTCTCTTCTATATCTCAAAATGATTCGAAATAAAAAATTATATAGCATACTTCTTTTTTTTGCTTAACAAAAATTAGGTTACAATATCTTAGTGAAAACCCTAAGATCTATGATGTACAAAAATAACCTAGATCTAGCAATTACATAAAGATCATCATCGCAATTAATGATGGAATCTTACAATAAATGATCCTTGATCTTGGTAAAACATTTTGTGATTCTATTGTAACCGTTTGCATAGATAAATGTGCCATTCTTGATTACTATGCCATTTTATGTCTTCCTCGGTAAACACTATATATACTGCTCGGTAATAACACTGGTGCTCAGTGTCTAGTCTACTTGGTGTTTACTGTCGCTCAGCATTGGTGAACAATGATGCTCAGTACAACTACTATGGTGCTTAGTATAACGACTTAACCGACTAGCTTGAAGTACTTGCAATTACTGACTAGAGTAGAATAGGTAACCAACCGATGTCTTTGATACTAATGACAATCTTTAATGCTCAAATAGAGATAACAATCTCCCCCTTTAGCATTAGTATTAAAACCTTAAATGTATATAGACCTTATGTCTCAAAAAATTTATTTCCGCCATATATACATAGATACTTATCAAAAAACAATTTTATACTCCCTCTCGGTGCGTGCTCCTAATAATGTGTAGTATACTTAGCATCTGTTTACATATTTGGCATATACATTGTTATCCCCCTTTTTTATATTAATGCCAAATGAAAAAGTGTATACTTACAGCTAATAAAAAATGTGCTTATGGGTTTTCTTCAATGACTCCAAGAGGTTTTCCCATTCCTCTTTCAAGTTAGTGAGAGCAATGTGCTCAAGACCGACTTGTGCATGCATGTGAAAAATATTGTCCAACATAGAAATTTCTGGTGTTGCAACAAGCGTTTGTGTCTTGACAATATGCTTCTCAAAGATTTTCAAATATGGAAGCAATTCGGTTTGCAATTTTGTCACTTGGTCACTTATTATTTCCTCTTGCTTTCTGAGGTCTGCTCTTAACTACCAGAGTTCTTGAACTTTCAAGATGTTCTTGGAAAATGCTTGAGGCTTGGTTAAGGCTACCTGTGCATTGGCTTGGATTTCATTATCAATTTGTTTTATCTTTTCATTGACCTCGGTAGTGAAAGTGTCCACAATATATAGCTTTATCAAAATTTGACTAATTAACTGAGTAATACCCTGAATTTTAGTTATTACCTCAGATAACTTTACCTTATTGATTGCCACTTCTTGGCTGATCTTTTCTGCAAGTTTGTCATGTATTTTAGACTCTGCCCTTTCTTCTATTCTCTTGTTTGCTTCTATATCTAGGGCATTTATTTCTCTAGCAAGTGTAGCAAGTTGGTCCATTATCGAATTATCTTCATCTATATATACCTCTAGTACAACTTGTTGTAAGATATCTCTTATATTTTTCAAGTATTTCCTTGCTCTTGCACTCTTGTCTTAGTTTTTCTTGTGCGGCCTTCCTTGTACACAGCTCCCCATATTTTCTCAATTCCTCGGGGCTTAGGGTCCTCAGGTGACACTCAGGCATAAAAATGACATCTTCTAAGGTGAGCAGCCCTTTTCCTTTCTTTTTCTTCTTCTTCTTCTCTGGTTCTTGAGGTGAGCTCTTTATAAATGGTACAATGTCCTTTACCTCATAACTTTGTGTAAACTACCCGGGTGACACTGTATCTTCCTTCTGCTACTCCTCAGTGACCTTTGTGTTGATTGACTGTGTCGGAGCCTCTAATGTAGTGTCTGGTGGAGTGGCCTTAGTTACATTAGGATTCTCTTTATCCTTTGTTTCTATCTCTATTGCCTCTTTCTCTTCAGGCTTGTTTGTTTCAGTTGGTATCTTTGTCCCTTGTTCTTCTATTGTATCCTTTGGTTTCTCAGGGTCTGAGCCTTTAGGTTGTTCCTATGATAAAATTTCAACTACTTCTACAATAATAGGAAGTTCACCCGATAATGATGTGAATGCAGACTTGGTAACTTGACCTTCATCTTGAGTACAATCTGGTGCAATGTTCACATCCTCATCTTCATCTCTATCATTAGGATCCCCATTAGTAATGTCCTTAATGATTACATCATCATCATTTTTCTCCTTAACTTGGATCTCTACTTGATCTGGTGAATCCTATGGAATTGTTATGACTTCATTTACAAGTGTTGTATCAATCACCTTAGTAAATGATACAACTAATTCTTTTGTCCTCTTTTCTAAATCACTATCATCTATGTAGATACCTTTTCCTTTTGATCTCTATCTCTTCTTAGACAAATTTAGAAATGAATTTTTCTCAGCTTGCTCTCTAGCTGCAAAAATTGATGTCCACATGAGTTGTCTAGACTCATCAATATCTGCCAGATTTTTATCTAATACTTGCATAGCCCGGCCTTTTACTTTGAATCCCCTAGAATAAGTGTCCATAAAATCCTTAATTTCATCAAAAGTTAAATTTGATGTTGTCTGAACTAGGGCTTGTTCCCTCATTTTGTTCTTAGTTTCCATGGCATAGGTCCATTTTTTATTTATTCTTTCTTCTAATGCCTCTGGTAGTTGCTTAGAAAACTCCAATGGAACTTGTTTGAAGCTTATCATCATCTGGATGATTGCCTCCTCAATTTTATTCCAATCCTCGGTAGACATGTTGTCAAACTGACTGAGTTCTGGATCTATGAGTGTTCCATTCTCAATTATATCAGCAACAACTTCATCTATTGTTCTGTTCTTATTGCTGACAACCTTGAACTAATTGTTGTCATTTTCTTCGTCTTCAAGATCTTCTCTTCCTCTAATCAATCGTCTTCTTTTCTTTGGCTCCATAGCTACAACCTTAGTTCCTCTTTTTGCATATGTCTTGGTCAGTGTAGCTACTTTTTCTTTTGTTACCTTTCCAACTCCATTTTTCTTAGGTGGCGAAGCTCCGATTACTGACCTTGTTCGAGCTCTAGACTGCACTGGCAATTGCTTCTTTTGAATTTGAGTGGGAGAAAATGGTATTGCATCTCTTTCTTTTTCGAACTTAGTTTCCTCACTATCATGTTCTTTGTCAGTCAATAGTAACTGACCTTCGGTTGTAGGTTCAACTGGTGATTCGTCAGATGAGTCAGATTCATCTCCAAACTGCTCAGTTAAAGTTTTCATCATTTTCCTATATTTTCTAGTCATTTTACTGATGACAAGACCTATTTTGATTTTTGTTTTTGCCTCTTCATAGGTTCCAAACCTTTTGGCCTTCTTGTCCTTCGGTAAAGCCAGTAATGCCTTGACTGATTTCAAACTGAAATCAAGATCCATTTCATATCCCATGGGGGCTAGCCATTTTGTTCAGGTCAACAACTTTGATTAAAGTGTGGTCGGTGTCTACTAGGAAGCATATATCCATCTCATACTTCTCGACCAGTGAGCTTGGAATCCTACTCTAAAGATTCATCTTAATCTTGAATTGTTCAAAATAATCATCTACAACTTTGTTCAAATTATCTCCCAGACTTGTCATTAAATCAATGATGTGTGAAATAATTGGTTTGTTGGTAGGCCAATCTATGTGACCAATAGAAGGAAAGAATTTTTGGAGATAGAAAAATAAACACACCAACAGTGAACCAAACTTACAGGTGTTAGACTTTGCCGACCTGATTCTTTTCATATTCTCTTCAACCTGTCGCAGGAGTAGCTTGGCAAGGTCCAACTGGTGTCCCTTCTTTATCATTTTGAATGCCATATCCACAACACTACAAGGTACACTTGACTAATAGAACTTATAACTTATTACATGAGCTATAAACTTAACTTTCAGATCCTCAATAGAAGCTATCTTCAATGCTTGACCATCCCATGATGCACCTGTATTTTTATCAACATCAGCTCGGGAGGAACTTCAGAATGCTTTTGCTTTATCAGTTGTAGGATACCCTGTAACCCTGTGAATCATTCTCTTGGTTACCTTAATCGGACTATCTAGACAAAATGTGCCCTCATGATAATGACTTAGTACAACCCTAATCCATTTGTTTTTGAAATTTTTTCAAAAAATTTAGGGCATTAGTGAGTCCAATCGTTTCAACCTGTTTATGCTCTAGTTTCAGCTTCCCATCATCACTGCAAAGTCCCTGGTATGAAACATACATATCAAAATCTCCTATTTCACCTATCTTGCAGTGAATGTACGATCAAATGTCTTCGACTAATAAAACCCTAGGTGGGATGCTCGAGAAAGCACCCGCTGAATCTATTTTTGATGCGACTTCCAGGTGTAACTTGTATTTGGGTTCACCATAATTTGTTGATAAGATTTACTACCTCTTCTAAAACTTTAGATGTGCTTGTAGTAGATGCCATATTAACAAACTAGGTTTTTGGCAAATAGTGATGAATGTGCTCGGTAAGGGTTTCAAATTACTTAAAATATGTATAGAGTGTGCTTAGTTCAATTTGAAACTGCTTTGGATAAACTTGAAAATTCTTTGCTCGAACTCGCTCTGTGAAATAATTGCTCTTTGAAATCGCTAGGTGAAAAAATGAACTCAGACTTCTGTCTATTTATAGCTTTTTTGCATTCCTGCTCAAAACTTTTGTCATTAATGCTTGACCTACGACCAGCTCGGTGACAACTATCAACTCGGCGAATACCGTAAACTTTCAACAACTCGGTTAACACATGATTTCTCACTCGGTTGATATTGATACTCAGTTAACCTTGAATAGTGATTACCAATGGGTACCTTTTGCTCGGTCTAGCATATACTGATTGTGTGACTTTGTTAGCTCAAAACATATAAACCATAATGCATCTTTATTCATGTGGATTTGATATGTGCTCACCATATATAAGGAACTGTATGTAAAATATGATCATTTTGAAATGTTAGTTCCATACATACCTATATCACCTTAAGTAAAGGTATCGATGTCACCTAATCCATTGGATGAGGTTCACCGAAAATATTGCTTGACTCTCCATTCTCATTTGATGCCTTCTTCCACATAGTGTTCCTGATTCTCATGATATCTGTAATAGTGTTTCCACTCTCAAATACATGTCCTTCTTATGGTGCTCGGTCTCTGCAGTCCTTGCTTAGATGACCGACCTTATGACAATGTAAGCATGCCATTCCAGTGCTCGTCCAGCTTCATGATTGTCTAGCCCATATTTTCCTCATACAATTTTCTGCAATGTGTCCATATCTACCACATGAAATACAGTTAGCCCAAGTGTTGTAATCCCAAACATAAGAGTTACCTTGTCTCTTTGGTTGATAAGGCTTGTGTTTGATCTTCTATTTTGGCATCCATACTTACTTCATCTTTTCCTTATTCTCTCATGCAGTGTGTCCACATTCATTACAAGTATAACAGAGTTTCTCCATGGTAGGATTGTTAGCATTCTTATTTAGTTTTTCTCTACACTCATAAGCTTGGTGTCCAAATTTGCCATAGTAATAACAGTAACCATTAAACTTAGGAGTGACTAGAGGTTTACCTTGTGCTTTGCTTCTACAGACATTTGAGGTATGTCCCGATTTTCCACAATGATAGCATGATAGCGTATTAGGTCTTTGATTTTGATTGTTGTTGACTTGTTCAACTTGTTTGGATGATTCTCCTTCACTGGTATAGCCTGATCCAGCTTTACTTCCAAATCTTCTTTGATTAGTCAGAAAATCATCAATCTTTTTAGAACTATCTTCAGCCAATTTCATCATTTCATTGTGTTGTTGTTAAGTCTTTACTTTATTTCTCAACTTCTTATTTTCTTCCCTGAGTATTCCAATATCCTCAAGTTTTCTTGATAATTCACCATTTACTGGGTTGACCTCCTAGTTTACAATCATCAGCTAATTGGATATTTTGAAATGGTGCTCGGTGAGTCTTTGTATCTCAGTTTCCTTTGCTTGAAGTTGTTCAGTTATCTATCTTCGGTCTTCAACAGCTAGATTCCTTTCTTGTTCAACTTGCCTAGCATTATTCATTACATCTATCATTCTCACCATCTATGATTCCTGACTGATTTGCAGAGCTTTCACTTGTTCAGTTAAGTGAAGATTCTTTTCAGACAAATTAGATATTGCACTTTCAGAACCATAAAAAATACTTCCTGAACTAGATCCTATGTGATCAAATAAATCATCAATCTCCTCTTCATGGTAACTAGTCTCATTCTCTAGAATAGCCAAGTTCTTTCTTTGAACTAGTAACTTTTTCAAGTCATCCTTAGCCTGTTTATATTACTCAATAAACATTTGCATTTGAATCCTTTGATTCTCTATTGTTTTGTCCAACTTATGTCTCTCCATGATTAGATCTTTACTCTTCAGTGGTTAAACTATCCAATAAGAGATCTGAGCTCTGATACCAATTGTTGGATTGGAGAGATAGGGTACTGAGAGGGGAGGGGTGAATCAGTGCCCACAAAAACTTTTAACTCATAAACCTTAAATAGAAAATAGTAGTAACCTTCAAATATAACTTGAATAAATTGCTTGCATCATTCATTCATTTAATTATCAAAGGTAAATAGCATGAAATCAACAATATAACCATCACATAACACAAGTATTTTGGTAACGTAGAAACCCTTGTTAGAAGGTAAAAACTGCGGTGGGATGACACCCACAAATTCTTTACTACTGAAGATAGAAAAGGTTTGTCTGTTAGGGCTACAAGTGGTGATCACTTCTGATGATCTTACCCTATTAGGAGTAACATGTCAGATTGATTAGATCTACCTAGTGATAATATTTTAACAACACTACTTGAGTGTGCACTCGGTTAAGAGATTTACAAAAAGACTGTTAGGTCTACTCTGTTAAGAGATTTTACCAAACTCTATTATAATGATTAGAAAATAATAGGAATATATCTGCTAATGACAACTCAACCTTGTCTAATACAGATCTATGAAGTACTGAATATATATCACCTTTTCATGTGAAGATCTATGCTCTGAACTACTTAGTAGCCTTGTCTGATTCTGCTTAATCTGAATGTCTCTATTTTCTGTTCTGCTCTGTTTGATAACTGATATCTTGAAGTTGGATAATGCTTCAAGAGTTTCTTTGCTTGTTCATAACTTCCTTGTCAAGCTTCTTCACTCTGTCTCTCTTCTCCTCTCTTCTATATCTCAAAATGATTTGAAATACAAAATTATATAGAATACTACTTTTTGCCACTTAACAAAAATTAGGTTAAAATATCTTAGAGAAAACCCTAAGATCTATGGTGTACAAAATAACCTAGATCTAGAAATTACATAAAGATCATCATCACAATTAATGACAGAATCTTACAATAAATGATCCTCAATCTTGGTAAAATATTTTGTGATTATGTTGTAACCGTTTGCATAGATAAATATTCCATTCCTAATTACTATGTCATTTATTGTCTTCCTCAGTAAACACTGTATATAATGCTTAGTAATTACACTGGTCCTTAGTGTCCAGTCTGCTTGGTGTTTACTATCGCTCGGTATCGATGAACACTGATGCTCAATACAACTGCTCTGGTGCTCGGTGTAATGACTTAATCAACTAGCTTGAAGTGCTTGTAGTTACTAGCTAGAGTAGCACAGGTAACTAACTGATGTCTTTGATACTAATGACAATATTTAATGCTCAAATAGAGATAACACAATCTTTATCTTCTCTTTCAGAATATCCATCCTCAAGTCCATGTACTAATTCCTTCCAAAGGAACTCTACTCTACCTTCCAAACTTGATCTGCAACAACAATCTCATCTCCACAACCAATCACATCATCATCAACAAGGTAACTCAAATTCTTACCTTCACATCCAAAAAGTAATCTTTGTAGTAAGTTAGCTTCAAACTGAAATACTTCAGTTTGCAACCCTTCACTCAAAACAAGCTCATCCAAAGCACTGTCATACTGCTCAATAACAATATCATCAATAACCACACTCTCTGCAACTAGTCATTCTTCAATCAGCTCAACAAGATCACTAGATCCAACCATAAAAAACTCTTTCTCAATCATAGGAAAATAACTCTTCTCAACCTTACCAACCAAAGTATCCCACTCAACTTCTACCTAAGCAATTTGCATCAACAAGTTATATTCAATCAAACTATCAGATGTAGCCATAGGAAGTTCACCCAAAGGAACCTCATAATCAACAACATTCATAATCGCAAGGCACTCACCAAATTTATCATCAGATCCAGTCAATTGAATAATAAACTCATCAACAACCCCTTCTTCTTCATCCAAAAACATCTCAAAAGCAAGAACACTCACCATTGTACTTTTTTCAACAAGCTCCACCTCTAATCTAGTAAGATCCCCTAAGCCTTCACCGAGACTTCTTCCCTCTACAACATTCACATCAATAATATATCCTATGCCTTCATAAACCTCAGGTTCAACAAAACACTCTAGAGAATCCCCTTTCCGACAAGAAAATCTTATTTGCAACTCCAGCTCTATTTCTTCCACTTGTCTCTTCAACTCAATCATACCAACTCTTATCTCTTCTCATTTCCTTTTTTCTGAATTTCTCCAGCCTACGAATTTAAAGAATCCACCCAATGACAAAGGGCATCTTCCTCTTTCTCTTCTCCATCACATGCTTAGTCCTCTTCATCACCATCTCCTCTCTCATAAGCTACAATTGACTCACTTTGGTAGTTAGATTGCAAGACTTCAAGTGCCTCTCCATGATCTATTGAAAACCTTTGCAATTTACCTCTAATTGACGCTCTGTCCACCAACATGATACATCAAAGAACACCACTTATTCAAAGGTTTATAACCATCAACAACAACATTTACTCTCCAAGATATCTCACATGAATCCATAATAAGTTCAGGTTAGATCCACTTTTTGCCACCCTACAACAAGCCCTTCATAGATTTGCAAGCTCAGGAACACACATCTATCACACCAAGATCCACAATGCACTCATGTCATTGCCACAACTCAAACTTCCAACAACAAATACCTTTTGACCACCTTGTGCAAGCCCTTCATTGATGCGAGTCAGATCTACACTCTGCCACCTCACAAACAACACCCTAGAAGCTTCGCAAGTTCAAACACTAAGACTCACAACACCACAAGATCAAACTAGCTCTAATACCATTTGATGTGGTCAAGGATGGAGGGACCAAGAGTGATAAATCCAATCCTTGTAGCAAGAGTCAACACAATAAAAATTAACCATCTCATATCAATAAGAATTCACAATTGAGAATCCAACATGTACCTTCATTCATTCACATTATCAGAGAAACAAGATTTACATCAAGTCTGACTGCCGCATGTAGCTTACATACATTCAACATACATGCTTGATTACACCCCAATATCCAGATCCATACTGGTTGAAAACCTCCAACAGGTTACTGTACTAAGTAGCTCCCAAACTATGAAACATAAGCAACAATATATACAAATCGCAAGCCACATGTTGGCCTAGAATAGATTCACATTCTCCAAGAATAGGAAAACGTATTACAAATATAGGTTTAGACCTAAATCGTAAGGATATCCTTTAGATTAATAACCCATAAAGTGCAATCCATAGGATAAGTCATCCATGACCCAAAGATCATTGAACGATGCACCAAATAGGTTCACAAATCATAAATATCCAACAACCAAAGACTAGCTGATAACATGAGGAACAATAGGTCTAAACGAAGAATCCAAGAAATCTTCACCAAGATAAAACAAAATGCGATGCGAACCTAGACATAGATTCCACATCATGTCCAAAAGATTCCCTCAGGTTAGCAATATCAAATGCTCCAAGACTAAGAACCGCAACTAAAAATAACGAAGTTGAAAAACAGGAACATAAAATGAACAAACTGAAAGGAAAATATTTTTGGTTGATGCAAGATTGCCAACGACCCAAGGATGGTCTTACATCAAATGCTTTTTTAGACGAGATTGTATGACATGGTGTGAAAAACATAGCTTTGGTAAAAAATAGAGCTTTGGAGACCAAAATATGAAGCCCTAGCTCTCAAAAATATGTAGCCACATTTAGTTACACATAGAAAATAAAATATTCCATTGTAGATTAGAAGCAATAAAAGCGGCTATACTTTTAATTGCGCGAGATTTCTGCCAAGTTTGTAGTTGTTGAGTCTTCTTACATATAATAAATATTTTATTCTCAAGAAAATCTAATTACTATTTTAAAACATGAATTATTATATATAATTGAGAATTCTCGATGATATAAATTTCTTATATAGATATAAATATTTTTAAATTAGCAAATAAGTATAAATTAGTAATATACGCAAAAATCTCAAATTTTGTTAGCAAGTTTCTAAATTCATATGTTTTATTTGAAAAATATTCTAAATCAACAATAATATATAATAAATCATATAAAAATTTTCATGTGTGATAAAAGAATATAAAATTAAAAAAAATTATATATTAGTAATATATACAAATATATCAAATTAATGTAAAAAGTTTGTAAGTTTATATGCTTTAAAACATGTTTCTCAAATTCATATTTTATGTTTTAATAAGTATATATATGTGTGTGTGTGTACAATATATATATATATATATATATATATATATATATATATATATATATATATATATATATATATATATATATATATATATATTATAAAATAACATATATTTATAGTTTTACATAAAATACTATATTGTCTATAACAAATTTTGATGGTTTATTAATAAGTTTAAGTGTTATATTGACGGTTTTATAAAAATTTAGCTTGTCAATCTATAGGGTTTTTAGTGTGCCATATACGACTCTAACTTCCTTTTCAAGACGACATTAGAATGGTAATACTGAAGATGGATCCTAAGAGATCTATAATAACAATACTAATGAAGGCTCCCTTTGTAAAGGGAAATGAAGTCCTATTTACAGGATTTTTAGGAGAATCAATGGTTAGGATTGAATGAAGGTCAAGGGCTGAGATTCTCTCATTTAATTCAAAGTGGGTGGATGGGTGGATCTACTTTGAAAAATGAAACCTACTACAAAAGATTACCCAAATTCATATGTTATCCTTAAGTGAGGTTTTGGAAGGGTTAGGAGGCTTTTAAAGGGTAGTTAGAGTCAAATTTATCTTCCCCACTTGATATACTTAGGGTTAGGGGTTAAATTTTGGTCACTAGATGGCCTAAGACTCGTAAAAGAGCTTCCAAAAATGACCCCAAAGTCAAAATCCGAGTTTGTAGAATTTAGATTATTTGGGCAAAGTATATTTCTTCCTATGTGGTTGTTTTTTACTTGGAAGGAGAAGGGAAGACTTTAGAGGTTAAAGAATTTATTATTTTAATTTTAGTGGTTGAGGTGGTAAGAGGGTTTGGTGAGAATATAGGAGCCATGTGCTCCCATAAAATTAAACATAATATTTAATTCCAAGTGGGTTAAAAGGGAAATATGAATTAATTTAAATATATAAATATATTTATTTAAATTAATAGAAGAAAATAGAATTAAATGTAATATTTAATTCCAAGTGGGTTAAAAAGGACATATGAATTAATTTAAATATATAAATATATTTATTTAAATTAATAGAAGAAAATAGAATTAAATGTAATATTTAATTCCAAGTGGGTTAAAAAGGACATATGAATTAATTTAAATGTATTTATTTAAATTAATAAAGGGGATTTAATTAATTAAAGTGCTAGGACTTTAAATTAATCAACCATAGAGTTTATTTAGCCATTATAGTTGATATTTAGGAATTAAATGTAGCATGTGATTAATACAGATTTAAAGTTTTTTGCATTTAACACTAAGTCGAGTAGAGTCAATTAGAAGACAGAATTGCCTAGTACCATAGGACTTTGATGATTTAGAAAGATTGATATACTGAGGCCAATTTTGGGGTATTACATTTTGCCCCTCTTTGAATTACTGTGTGAAGCGTAGTGGTTCAAAGAATAGTTTGATGTGATGATTGATGTCTAGATTAGGTCTTGATCGACCAAATATTTGAGATGCTATTAACAGTACCAACAATGAACCGATGATTACAAACAAGTGATAAGACCACTGATTTTGAATCCATGATTACGAGGAAGTGAGTGACCTGATTCCAGACCTGATCATTCAAAGGAATCAATATGGTATCAAATTTGAACCCTTCAGTTACAAATAATCAAGGAAATAGCACTGATGAACAGATGGTTACGAAAAGTTGATATAGTTAACAAGATTAAAAGAATACTAGATTGATATGGATTTTGATGAATCTAATATGCCCCAAGTGCTGTGTAGATTTCAAGATTATCTCCAAAATAGAGTTTTGATTTCTGGAATCTAGGTTAGGTTGCCCAAATACCAGTCATAATTGATTTTCAGGGGTTGAGATTAGATTGCCCCAAGTGATGTGCCTCAATGGATCAATCTAGGTTAAATTGTCCAAATACCAGTCAAAATCAATTTTTAGGGATCAAAGTTAGATTGCCCCAGTGGATTGACAAAAGGGAGATATGATGCCCCCTCAAAAAATTAGGCGAAAATTGATTTGAGGATAATTTTTTAAAAAGAAAAGGATTGAAAAAGAAGGTTAAAATTAGACAGAGAAAAGATGAGAGTGATGATGAAACTTTTCTTTCATAAGTGCACTTCACAGCTTTAGAGCTTTATTTTGATATTGCAAAAGTGGATATGTCATACCATGACATAGAAAGCTAGGATGATGATCCATTTGCGTAAATAAACACATTGTAGACAGATAATGATCTCATCCTTCCTAATGCATATGAACAAAATGCCCCATAACCTCAGAAGATCATCTAACAAGCAGATGACAAAACAAAGCAAGGAAAATGATTATGTACAAATTTATTGCAGATTTTATTTTAAGTATGTGAATTTTTTATTTTTTTTTAGAATTTTTTGGAAAAATTTTGATGTTTTTATGCATTTTTCAAGACATGTTACAATTTTTACTATGTTTGCTAAGAACATTTTATGATTTTTAAGATTTTCTTAGGATAATAAAAGAGATGCATGGGCAAAGAAATGCCCCCAGCATCTAATAAGTATGCAAAGATGTTCACAGTGACCCTTACATTCACTGCGCAGGACGAACAATAGGACGGCGACAATAGGCAGACACAGTGAGAACCATTGGTGATTGTTGCGAGGGAAATTCTCGAGGAGAGAGATCTCAGTGATAGCTAGGCAAGAGTTTCCCCTAGGGAGTTGTTGAAGTATAAGGCTGGATGGGACAAGATCTCTAATCAAATGTTATTGCAAGACTAACAAGGATATGTACAACAAGACATGACGATATGTACATCGAATGAAGAAAATCTCAAGATTTTCTAACAAGATTTGTTTTTTAGGAAGAAGTGTCATCACACTATATACAACAGTTATAAGGACAAGATGAGCTAATAGCGGTAGGGTGCGTAGGCATGAATGATTGGTATTTAGCAGGGGAAAAGGCCATAGAGAATTTACAAGAGAAAACACATCAAGTGTATCAGAGAGGAAGGCGAAGAAAGAAATATCATCAGTGGGGAGAAGAAAAGGCAACATGCATAATGAAAGAAAGTAGAAGGAATGAAGATGGTGGTGATGAGAGTGTGGATGGGAGATGGGTGAGGCCAAAGCTCATGATAAGACGTCCCTAGAGAGATCCAGGTCCGTTGCTATCTCATTCTGCGCTTAGGAGACATATTGAGGATGCGGGTGAGGGAAGTCAGGATGAGACGTCCCCAGATCAAGGTCCGTCATGGAGACCAAGCTATATCCAATTTTTTCTAGCTTTTTTGAACAAATTCAACCAGCCAATCCACAACAAGAACTGAATCCTGGTATACAATGGCTAGAACCAGGGCCAAGTGTCGCAACTCAAGAAGTGGTACCAAAACAGGCGGTGTGGCGAAGATTTGTGTTAGAGGAAGACTACAATGTGGTGGTCAGAGAGAGAGACAACTTGCAAGGTATTCTGGTGACGGAAAAAGAAAGGGTGGATCAAGCGGAGAGAGAGGTGATGTGGTTGCGAGGTATGATGGATTGGGTACGGGAAGATAGTGCTCAGACTGAAGCATCCCGCATGTGGGGGGTGATAGAGGTGGAATGGGCTCGGGCAAATAGTGCCTTGGCAGCCTAGGATGCATTACAGAGGAGAGTGGAAGCATCCTAGAAGACCATGACAGAGATTGACACCATGTCGGAGGAGACACAAGAGCAACTAAATGCAGTGACTCAATAGGTGAACAATCTTAGACAATAGCTAGAGGATGTGATGATGAATAGAGATCAATGGAGGTTTGTGGCAGAAGCCTACAAAGATGAGCGATATACTGCACGACGGGTAGTGACACTTCCAGGAGTGTCCCAGTTATTGATGGAGACTCTGTCAGTCAGGAGAGAGTCAGCTAGGGTTGGTCGGGAAGCTGCATACTATATGGGATTGTACCATCAGGCAGTCCCAGTAGATCAGAGGCAAGCAACATTCACAGATAAAGGAAGGGAGAAGTGGGTGAATAGGCCAATTGGTGGTGTTGGTGTTCGACCACCAAGACACAGAAGTGGGGGGAGAGGAGCTTCGACACCAGAATCCTCACAGGCTGAGCAGTGACACAGTTGTTGTTGTGTTTTGTTTGTTTTTTATTTTTTATTTTATTTATAAATGAATATATATGGATTATGATAAAAGAAGGATGTTTGTTTGGACTCGTGTTCCTATGCCTTTGTGGTTGATCTTTTTAGTCTTCCAGTTAAATCCAATAAATGTGAAACATGTGAAAGAAATGTCATATTGTTGTACATGGAGATGATCACATGTTGTTGAGAGCTTCAAAATGACTAGAATATACATATCGCCAGCATAAATGTCTGAACTTCTTCCAAATGTATGACATTCATTAGATTTGACAAGAAGACCAAATTAATCTTTTGACAAATGACTTATTGGATAATCATCATCACAGAGCATTTGGTATCAGACGATCGCAAGATGTCATACAACTCTCATTGATATGAAAGTCATGAGAATATGAATATGACATTAGTCTTAGATTTGTTGGAATGAAGTATAAACATTAAGGCATAAGAAGCCAGAATGACCTAAAAATCTATTCCTTTTGATTTAGCAAGTTAACATAAGCATCAAAGCACAGTTGCTAGAATGACCTGAATGTTTCTTGCATACAAACACACTAGACATGATAGAGTTCCTCCTTTTGCTAAGTGATTGATAAGAATTTTGAACAATGCTCACAGTGACCCTTATGTTCACTTAGCATGACGAGAATTTGCAATTTCATGTGTAGCAGAAAGAAGTCACTCAAACAAACAAAGAGAAGAACCAACCTCACCAAAGTTTCCATATAAAAGGAGTCGAGGTACACATGGCCATCCAACACGAGATGAAGGCTCTCATAGTGGACGCCCCTCTTATATGGATCCTTTGGATCATTGGAACTAAACCAACAAACAAAAGGAAAAGAAAAGATCATGCCCCCAGTCCTTGCATCTCTCGGTCAAGATAGACGTCCTAGATTTGCTCAAGGGAGAATGATAAAGTAGAAATACAAGCACAAAAAGCTCAGCATGTCTCAGTTGAGTTTCAAATCCAGTTTCAGTTTAAGCGAATTGATGTTGAATCAAAAATATCTAACACAAGAAGTCTCAAAAGAATGGCGACAACGAACTAAGTATCAGTAGACATACGCAATGAGAACCATTGGTGACTGATACAAGGAAGGTCTTCGACGAGAGAGACCTAAGTGATAGCTAAACATCACTAGGCAGACACAGTGAGGACCACTGGTGACTGATGTACGAGTGTTCCTTAAGGAGAGAAATCTCAATAGTAGCTAGGCATCAGTAGGCAGATGCAGTGAGAACCACTAGTGACTAATGCATAAATGAAGTCTCCAAAAGTGATAGGACAATGCACCCTAGACTAGGAAGGTGCCCCCAAGTGTGACCAGTTTCAATCCATGGAGAATATCTTAGCAAATGGTTGAAGATAACTGAGAGCAGTGACGTGAGCAAGCAAGCTTAAAGCAGGAAAGCAAGGGGCAATTGTACAAGGCCAAGAGGTGCTGAAATAGGTATAACTTTTTGGAACAAGAGGCGCCTGTTTACCAGGTTGTCACCATCTTGGTAGAAATTCTATTTTTGCTACCATGATGCCTGTTTGCCAGGTTTTCATCAATGACACTTTTTTTTTTCTTTTCTAATTTTTTTTATTTTTATTTTTTTGTATTTTGTATTTTATTTTTTTTGTATTTTTGCTTTTTTAATTTTTTTTTGTATTTTTGATTTTTTGATTTTTTCTATTTTGTATTTTTCTATTTTTTTTGGTATTATCAAGGCACATGTTTACTAGGTTTTCGCTAAGATGATCATTTTTTTAGGACATTTTGCAATTTTTAGGATTTTTTCAGAATTAAGTATGTACAGGAGCATGCAAAAGATGTCTCAGCTATAGAACTGCTTTAGGTGTAAAGCATTGATTGGCTCTTTGAGTTGTTCTCCTTCAATAGTAGAGAGCTGATAGACACCAGACCCAAATGCTACAGTAATAATATATGGACCAAGCCAATTTGGTTCAAACTTTCCTTTCTGTGTCTGCTGCTGTTGATTCTTGGGATTTTCTCTCAGAACGAGATCACCCACTTGGAATTCCCTTGGTCTGGCCTTCTTATTGTAGCTCTTGGACATCCATTTTTGGTATGCTCTTAGATGATCGAATGCCACCTGTCGACGTTCATCCAATAACTCTAGCTCTTGTAGCCGAGATATTCTAATGTCTTCATCAATAAGGAGGTTCCTCAGAGAGACTCGTAATGTGGGCAACACAACATCCACACCATAAACTAAAGCAAAGGGTGTGGCCCCTGTTGGAGTTCGAATGCTTATTCTGTAGGCCCATAAAGCCAGATTAATTTGGAGGTGCTAGTCTCTACCAGATTTGTGAACTGTGCGGTGTAGAATTTTAAGGATCGCCTTGTTTGATGCTTTCGCTTGTCCATTACCCTGAGGATAATAGATGGAAGACCAATGCTGAGTAATCTTGAACTTGGAACATAGCTCTTTTAAATCCTTATTCTTGAACTGCCCCCCATTGCAGTGATTATTGAGGAGGGCACACCATATTTACAAATGATGTAATTCAGGATAAACATAGCTACAGATTTTCCATTTGCTATAGTTAGAGGTACCGCCTCAACCCACTTGGTGAAATAATCTGTAGCGGGGATAATGAACTTGTGTCCATTTGAAGAAGATGGATGAATCTGACCCACCAAGTCAAAGGCCCATTGCTGAAATGGCCATAAAGTGATAAATGGGATTAACTCCTTGGCAAGAGCCTGGATCAAATTCCCATGAAGTTGACATTGTTTACAAGCCTTAGCATATTGTATAGCTTCTTTCTCCATATCAGGCCAATAGTAACCAACTCTGATAAGTTTGTGGGCCAATGTCAAGCCATTCGAATGAGAACCACAGATGCCTTCATGCAACTCCACTAACGCACGCTTAGACTCATCAGGTTCTAAACATCTAAGGAGGGTACTGTCTAGACCTCGCCTATACAAGTCATTAGCAATGATGACGTACCATGAAGCACTATGGATTAGGTGACATTTTTAATTCCGAGTGTAAGTATTGGGAATAATCTGGTCACGGAGTAAGAGTAGATGTGATGGTAGTGAGATGAATTATGTTCGATGATGGAACAAATCATCTAGGAATCAAGAGCATTATAGGCTGGGTAGAGTAACGTTTCCACTAGGAATTCATGTCGAAAGTCATTTTCTAGCATTTGTAACATGGAAGCAAGAGTAGCCATTGCATCAACTACTTTGTTATCTGCCCTTGGAATCTGTTGGAAAGTGACATGTGTAAAGTACTTTCGTAGGTCATCGACCATCCATTTGTAGGGCACCAATTTTTCATCCTTTGTGTGATAGATATCATTGACCTGATTGATGACCAGTTATGAGTCGCCAAAGATTTTGAGTTCATCCACTCGCCATTCGATGGCTATTTTCATGCCATTGATCAAAGCTTCATACTCAGCTATGTTGTTTGTCTAAGGAAACAACATCTTATATGCTTTAGGTAAAGAGTACCTTTGGGGTGTGATGAATAATATCCCAGCACCTGACCCCTGTTGGGTGAATGATCCATCAAAGAACATAGTCCAAGATTGATGTGTGAGAAGCATTATGGACTCATTTGGGAATTTAGTGATCAATGGTTGATGGTCTGTGAGTGGTACCTCTGCCAACTGATCTGCAATTGCTTGTCCTTTGATAGCCTTCCTTTCCACATACTCAATGTCAAACTCACTGAGAATCATGACCCATTTTTCCAGTCTACGTGTAAGGGCAGCTTTGTTGAGCAAGTATTTTAATGGATCAATTTTTGCAATGAGTCATGTAGTGTGAGTAAGCATGTAGTGTCGTAGTTTTTGTGAAGCAAAAACCACTGCTAAACATGCCTTCTCAATGACAGAGTAATTTGTTTCATAGGAGACCAACATCCTACTGATGTAGTAAATAGCTCTTTCTTTGTTATCTTGATCTTCTTGAGCTAGTAGGACACCTAGTGATGTGTCTATAGCAAAGATATAAAGAATGAGAGGCTTCCCATGAATAGGAGGCATTAGGATGGGTGGATTTGCAAGATACTGCTTAATCTATGCGAGTCCTTTATCACAATCTTCATCTCATTTGTAAGTCACACCTTTGTGTAAAGTCTTGGTGAAGGGTTGTGATTTGTCGGCCAATTGTGAAATGAAGCGTCGAATAGACTGCAATCGACCTTGAAGTCCTCTCATCTAACTAATGTTCTTTGGTGGAGGCATGTCCATGATAGCTTGAACTTTTTCTAGATATACTTCTATGCCTTTTGCAAAGATGATGTAGCCAAGTAGCTTTCCAGATGTAACCCCAAATGCACACTTCTCTGGATTAAGCCTTAGACTGAATTGTTCCATGCGATCAAGTATGGGACCTAGATCTGAGAGATGTGTTTTTCGTTGCATGATTTTAGCCAAGGTGTCATCTACATAATCTTCCATTGTTTTGTGCATCATGTCATGAAAGATGGTTGTAATAGCCCTTTGATAGGTAGCCCCAACATTTTTTAGTCCAAAGGGCATGACATTCCAACAGAATGTTCCCCAAGCACATGTAAAGGCTATATTTTCTTGGTCTTCTAGTGCGATCTTTATCTGATTATAACTAGAAAAGCTGTCCAATAGAGAGTACATTTGGTAGCCAGCTATCATGTCCACTATTATGTCAATATTAGGTAATGGAAAATCATCCTTAGGACATGCCTTGTTCAAATCTCAAAAATCTGTGTAGACTCGAATAGATTTGTCATGTTTAGATACAGGTACAATATTGGAAATCCATTCTGCATAGTCAATTGCTCTAATGAAACCAGCTTTGAGAAGTTTTTCTAATTCTGCTTTGACCAAGAGTGCCACATGCGGATGCATTTTGCGAAGCTTTTGTTTAACCGGCTTAACACCCGGTGCAATAGATAGGTGATGCATGATCAGATTAGAATCCGATCCAGGCATATCAGAATATGTCCATGCAAAGTGTATTTTCTTGCTTCGATAGAAACTGATGAGTTCCTCTTTCTCTGTTGTAGACAGTGACTGTGCCAAATGAATGATTTGAGGTGCAAATTCTTTGCCCAAGTTCACAGGTTGAGTTGGCTCAATTAGAACTAATGATATTTCTTGAAAATGACTTGGAAGCATATCAAGTATCCCATCCTTGGGTGCCTCAAAGAGGTTTTCACCTTTGGATACGTCTTTTATTTTTACTTTTTTGGGCTCTAATACTACCACAATGTGGTTTTCACCATCAGAGCATCTATTTTTTTTTCTTTTAATTTTGTGACTGAGATACTTGATATCGGCCTCTGTTCTGTCTTCACTGGTGGAGAACGTTACTAGTTCAACATTGTTAAGGTAACATGCAAGGGTGTAATCATTCTGGAATGGAAGGACTTCACTAGATGGAGAGGGAGAGTTCCATTCAATGAGATCGGGATGACGAAGTGAAAGAGGAGTGACAGGTTCAAGTCCGTTCATAGTATAGTCATCAAAAGCGCAGACAAGTAAGTTGAAACCTAAAGCGATATCATTCAGAGATGCGTTCGAGTCCCTAGGAGACCTTACATCGAAAGTAGAGGATATGTCAACAGTAATGGAATTGCATTCGGTCATCCTAACACTAGACCCTTCGCTTACCTCAAGAAGGTTTGTGTATTCATGTACTTTATCTATATCCTTGTCAGAAGTTGCATTGGATAGAGAATCAAATTCATACTCATGTGAGTCAGTGGTGCTTGACATAGGAACTTCATCAATACTAGTCGTATCATCTGACTCTCGTTCATCTCTTGAAGCATTGAAGGTTTGCTGAAGTTGCTCTTGTTTGAACTATTCTTGGAAAGATGACAGCATGTACTGTTCACCCTGAAAATCAGGATTGTCAATTTGCATGTCTCTCCATTGGTCATATGTGAGTAGATGTACTGAAGCATTGTCATCAAAATCACTATCAATTTTTACCAGATTGACAAGTATAATAGGATCATCTGGTTCTGCAAAGAACATGGCAAGATCTAGAGGCATAGGATAGGGAAAGGTATCCTCGTCAGAGCTACTCTCTGATTTGTCAACTGAAGTAGTGCTCTTAGGTTCTGGCTTCCATTATGGTTTTGGCACAAATTTGTTAATCCCTAGGTGGAATGGGATTTTCTCGAAGCCTAAACTAGTAGTGTCATTTGTCCTTCGTCCAGTAGCTTCTATGGGTTCAAGCAATCCATTATCATTGACCCCTATAGGTCCATTCCCTTTATAACCGAAGCGTTTCATGAGCTCGAAGCCCATGCCATAACATTTAGGATCTATCTTATGAACATGAACAATTGATTCAGATGTGTTCCCCTCTCTATGGATCCAAGATGTAATAGCTTTGTCTTCATCCTCATCTTCTAATGGTGTTGTGGCCTGTACAAAGGTGCCATCATAGATTGTTCGAGGAGAAATAGAAGAAGGTTTCTTGCTCAGAGAGGGTCTTCTGTAAGAACGAGGAGATGGAGGTAAAGCTATCAATGACAATACTGGCTCAATCTGATATTCCCCCATACCAGTATCTGTGAGTTGCAAAGTCTATTCCATTGCTTTGAGTTTAGAATCAAAGAACTCAATGGAGTCTCTATTAGTTGGAACAAGGATATCAGTAGTTTTGGTGAGCATATGGCAAGGATAGCTTGTATTGGCAGGCATTGTTACTTTAGCTCCTTTGAATGGGAACTTTATGCATTGATGGTAAGTGGAAGGAACTGCCTGCATCTCATGGATCCATGGTCTTCCCAGTAGTATATTGTAGGCAAGGGGTATATCCAGTACTTGGCAAAGAACATCCCTTTCAACTGGGCCCACTCTTATTGGAAGCACAACCAACCCTTTAGACTTTTGTTCTTCTTCATCATATGCTTTAATGGTGATCTTTTTCTGAGCATCTATAGAATCTTCGCCATAGCCTAGTTGGGTGAGCAGGTGAGCGGAGCATATATTAAGACCAATGCCATTATCAATGAGGATACGACGAACATGCTTTTGGCCAATCATTACTTCAATATGCAAAGGGTTATTATGCAGATGGCTCGAAGAATAATCATCTTCCTCAGAGAAAGACAAATAGTGAGGTGAGGTCAGGTGACCCACCATGGATTGAAACTGGTCTAAGTCAAGATTTGTAGGGACATTTGCCTTAGCGAGGGCCTTGTTAAGAATCTTCTTGTGAGTAGGTGAGATTTTCAATAACTCAAAGATGGTGATCTGAGCATTAGTTCATTGCAATAGGTCCAAGATGTTGTAGTTTGCATTATTGAATGATGTGACCAATTTTGAAGTTTTGTTAGGAACACCAACAATAGTCTTATCGACAAGTTGTTTTGGTACCAATGCAGAAGATGTAGGACCTGGGATAACAACCTTCACACGAGATCGAGTGACAACAGTAGCATAAACCAGAGATTGCCCTAGTTTGGAGGAAGAAGGCATAGGGCCTTGCAAGATGAGCAGAGTCTTAGGCCTAGGAGCCCATCATTTTGTTTTGGAATGTCTCGAAGGTGTTGGTGTGATGTTGTCAATATCATCAACAATTCCAATTGTATTAATGACATTGTTGCTATGACTACATGTATAGTTGACCTTGGCATTTTTAGTTTTAGAGGATTTGCCTTTCTCATGAGGAGGAAAGGGATTTTTGAATGCCTGGTGGTTTGAGTTCTTGTTATGGTTTTCCACAAGAATGTAACCACTATCAATGTGATCCTGGATTTTATCTCGCAGTTGGTAGCAAGTAGCTGTCGGGTGACCCTTATTCTGATGGTATTCACAGTATGAAGAGTCATTCCACCATGAGGGTCGAGGTTGAAGATCATAAGGTCGCGAGATATCTAAAGGAATAATTAGTTGGTGTTGCAAGAGAATCTTGTACACCACATCAAGGGGTTCGCCTAGGGAAGTATACTCGCGTGTGGGCCGGGATGCCCAAGGTTTGCGTCTAGAGAACTTAGAAGGTAACTGAGATTCTGCCATAGCCTTTTTAGTTGCTTTGGCTGCTTGCATGGTGGAAGTAAGATTAAATGATGCTTTTGACAATTTTGGGGTCACATTGTCAACAACCCCATCATTCACAACATCTTGGTTTTTGTTGACAATTTTGGCTTTGTCTTTGCTCAAGGAAGACCCTTGTTTGTTGTCTTTGTGTAAGGTCAATTCTCCTTTCTTAACCATGAAGGCTTCTATTCTCACAACTTGTTTGATCATGTTATCGAAGGTCAAGGGACCTTGTAGCTGTACCTGATACCCAAAATCAAGAGTAAGATTGTCTAGAAAAATATCAAGTTTTTCAGACTCAGGTATTTTGCGAGAATATTTTGTGTAGAGTTGTCTCCACCTTTGGAGAAATGTTAAGAAAGGTTCCCCTTGTTGTTGTTTTAGGTTGCAAAGATCATGGATGTTAACCAAATGTTGAATGTTATGTGAATAGTGTTGGAGGAACAATTTGGCAAGTTCCTCAAAAGATTTGATACCAATAGGTAATCGGGAGAACCATTCCATCGCAGGTCCTCCTAAGCTACGCGGGAAGAGACTCATGAGTTAAGTTTGATCGTGTATAAATTCCATGGATGAAATACCAAATTCTCTTAAGTGATCCTGAGGATCAGATGTACCCAAATATTTATCATATTTGGGGAGTTCCACTCCTTTGGGAAAAGGAGACATGTAAAGATTCTTATCGAATGGAAAAGGACATATGCTTTCCAATATGAACTGGCTTGTTGATTCATCCTTGTCTCTTTTTAGTTGACTGAATTCATCGTGTAAGTTTTGGACTACCTTTTCTAGTTTGGTAGTCTTAGTTTCTTCTTCTTTGACCAAAAGGTTCTTAACCTTATAGTTTGAAGGTAGCTTGGCCCCTTGTTTGGCCAGTTTGAGAAAGTATTTCTCTTTCTCTTCTTTCATGAGGATTTCCATCATCTTGTGAAGGCCTTTGTTACCTTTAGCAGCCTCTATGTCTTGGGGTGTTATTTCTTCATCATCATTCCCAAGAATGCCATAAATGCTTTGGTAATGATCTCCATCTTGGTCATGTTGATCATGTTGATCATTAGTCCTATTACGCTCATCTTTTTGGTTTAGATCTTCCATTATGCTAGCATGCAAATGTGTAGCTTGTGTACGAGAGGATGTATCGTGATGAGATGTCATGCCTATAGGAACCTTTGTGATGTTAATAGGATCAATTTTTGAGGGTGACCCTTCAAAACCTTGATGTTCTTGAAACAACAGATTTTTGGTGCTACTAAAGTTCCTTCAAAATGAATGTCAAACATAGGGTTGAATAGTAGGAGAGGGAAATCGAGATGACCCCTCTCTTGGTGTAGTTGGCGAGGAGGAACGTGAAGATCCTCCACAGTGTTTAGAGTGTGTGACAGGTTGGCAACGACCTCTTCCCTGGTTGTGAGGTCTACTTCTACTTGGTCTAGTAAGTTGTAAAGAGAATGTGTTACCACTTCGAGTTGTAACAGTCATAGACAAAGATTGGTGACAAGAGCGAACTGGGACTACACTTGGAACTATGTCTCGAGATAGAAGTAACAAGTAGCAAAGGTGAAATATATTCGACACGAGTCATCGAGAGTAAGGCTAGAACAACCGAGAGGTGACTATTGCGTCGCAAGGTATAATAACACAGTAGAGTAAGTAGACAGTGGGGGGACAAGATAAGTTCAAGTGGTTATCACATAGTTTTTAGCCCGAGACATCCAATTTCAGACTGTGTACAAACAAGAAGATATGGAGGCATACCCTTAAGGTAAAAAACTAGACCAAGTAGCAAGATAACCAACAGATGGGGAACACATCATTCTTTGAATGTCTTGGAAATAGTTTGTAGTTTCTAGTTTTGGTCAACAACTCCAGGTTGAAGAACCTCAGTTCAAACGTTCAGGAAATGATTGTTAACAAGCACATAGGTTTGGACTTTAAGACAGTTGTGAAACATTCAATAGTTGAATACAATTCCGTCGAGGACAAAGCAACTCGAAAGAACGAGGGAAGTCTTGACCAATTTTGACATGTTGGACAGTGTTGAGACTCGAAACAAACACTTAGTTATCCTTACAAAAGAAAATGGTAGAGAAGACAAAATTTGTGCCTCACATCTTATGTGCATGCGTGCACCTCACACAACCGTGTCACCCCCTAGAGGGCGCTTGTGTTTTCAATGTTTCCAAGGACTCAATAATATATGTTCAAAGGTTACCCTTGAAGTAGGGGCTAGTGTCATATACCACCTTCAAACGTCTAGGTGCATGCCTATGGTGAGAATCTACGGGAGAGATTCTTCCCCCTCCCTGCGCAAAGATTATGTCTCCTTTCGGAGGTGAACATGGTAGGCAACTAACTAAGAGAGTGTTTAATAGGCTTCCATCCACACTAACCTTTGGTGCCCCTGATATAGGGTTAGGGCCTCGCAGCCACACCAACACCTGAAAGTCATACACCCCCGCAAGTAGGGCTAGGAGCGGCACTGCTTAGTACAACAGACAGAGCTTTCTCAAGATGATAGTCCAAATCATGAGAAAGAAGTTAACATGGCTTTGGAGTCTTTAGACTCAATAAAACTTTCTTTATTATAGTGAGGCAGAATCACCAGCGAAAGGTGTGTACTCACTTGGGTCATTCCTAGAGGTTAAACTTTCGATAGACCCTCTAAAGGTGACTCAACACTTGGTTTGGATCCAAGGGTCAGATTTTCTGATTCTCTCAAAGAGAGAAGAGCATACTTCTGTACCTCTTCACCTTACCCAAACATACAAGACAAGTTCATCACCGAGCTAACTCCTCTCTAACCAATCCAAAAACTTTGGGTTTTTGATTCTCTCAAAGAGAGAAGAGCATAATCCCCTAACAAATGGACATGCTAAAGAATCGTTACCTTTCCTTGCTTCCCCAGGTATCTATCATGCTAGCAACATATGGGTCTCGGATTCATCCATGGGCATCACTTTCATGTAATGAAGAGCCTATTATCCCACTTTTCTATCAAGACCCTTAAGAAATCTTCACAAGGCCCTATTTAGACTACGTATGAAAAGCATGAAATCAAGCACAATGTTTAGGATTTTAACTCTTTGACAAGCATCCTGCAATCAAATGCATTAGTAGTTTCAATTTTTTTTTTCTTTTTTCTTTGGGAAGCGATCTTTTTATCCAATGATCTACAAAAACTTATTAGAACCTACAAAAAGAGAATTTCAAGGCAAAGATAAAGCCAAAACAAGCATAAAAATTAGAAAAATCCCAAAGTCTAAGATCCTAAAGTGCTCTCTATGTCTAAGTTGCGAACGTTTGGAATTTACAAAGAAGATCTAACTTGTAACGTGTGAACCTGCTTTTCAAGATTTACTCTGCTAAATTTGTTTGTAGATCTATGTAGACCTCTGAAGCAGCTTTTCGACGCTTTTTGAATCATCAAAATCCGAGTTGATTTGCAAAAGTTATCGCCATGTTAGTGAAAGTGCCTCTTTACGGGTTTGACATATAAGCTCCTAAAAAGTCTTTCGGGACTTGTAAGCTCCTAAAATGCCTTCCAAAATCTGCAAGAAGAAGAAGAAGAAGAAGAAGAAATCTAGGGCTTAGGCCCCACGACGTGTGCTAAATGTGGTGCCTGTTAGCCTACAAGCACAAAAACATCAAAAAGAAGTATCAAAAGTTAGTGTTTCACGTCGGGTTCACCATTTTGTATAGACTAGAAAGATGTAAAGGATGCATGCATATGAAATAACCACAAAAATCATACAAACTACATGCAAATCAAATCTAATCTAAGCATGAAAACCACTTGAAATGGGAGAATATAAATTCTAATCTAAACTCCCTTCAAGCCATTGTTCTCATGTTCTCCTCTCTTCTCCCAAAGATGGTTGCATGTAGCTCTTGAATGCTTTGAAGTGCACTATGCTTGAGCAAGTATGATTGAGAATTACTAGGAGTGTGGTTGAGAAAGATAAAAGAAGATGATATAAAAAGATGGATCATAAGAGATCTATAATAACAATACTAATGAAGGCTCTCTTTGTAAAGGGAAATGGAGTCTTATTTATAGGATTTTTAGGAGAATCAATGTTTAGGATTGAATGAAGGTCAAGGGCTAAGATTCTCTCATTTAATTCAAAGTGGGTGGGTGGATGGATCCACTTTGAAAAATGAAACCTACTACAAAAGATTACCCAAATTTGTATGTTATTTTTAAGTGAGGTTTTGGAGGGGTTAGGAGGCTTTTAGAAGGTAGTTAGAGTCAAATTTGGCTTCCCACTTGATATACTTAAGGTTAGGAGTTGAATTTTGGTCATTAGATGGCCTAAGACTCATACAAGAGCTTCCAAAAATGACCTCAAAGTCAAAATCCGAGTTTGTAAAATTTGGATTATTTGGGCAAAGTATATTTCTTCCCATGTGGTTGTTTTTGACTTGGAAGGAGAAGGGAAGACTTTAGAGGTTAAAGAATTCATTATTTTAATTTTAGTGGTTGAGGTGGGTAAGAGGGTTTGGTGAGAATATAGGAGTCACGTGCTCCCATAGAATTAAACATAATATTTAATTCCAAGTGGGTTAAAAGGGAAATATGAATTAATTTAAATAGATAAACATATTTATTTAAATTAATAGAAGAAAATAGAATTAAATGTAATATTTAATTCTAAGTGGGTTAAAAGGGACATATGAATTAATTTAAATGTATTTATTTAAATTAATAGAAGAAGGGGATTTAATTAATTAAACTGCTAGGACTTTAAATTAATCAATCATAGAGTTTATTTAGCCATTACAGTTGATAATTAAGAATTAAATGTAGCATGCGATTAATACAGATTTAAAGTTTTTTGCATTTGACACTAAATCGAGTAGAGTCAATTAGAAGACAGAGTTGTCTAGTACCATAAGACTTTGATGATTTAGAAAGATTGATATATTGAGGCCAATTTTAAGGTATTACAAATACAAATTTATTACAACATTCATAAATATAGACAAATATTTTGCATAATAGACAAATCTTGAAAATCGGCTCATGTTACCTAATTTTCCTAATTTTTTAGTCAATAAAATAGATAATAAATAATTTTATAAATTAACAAAATTATATTTAACTTTATCAATATTTAAATATAATATTATTAATAAAATTTAATTAACTAAAATTAAAAAGTTTATCACTAGTTAAATCTTACTTGTTAACTATACTTCTATAACCTAAAACGCCTATCAAACCCTTCCCACTAAACATATCAATATCCATATGCATTTTTCCAACTTGAATGTGCACTTATCTTTCTTATTTTGACCCTTTAATAATATCAGTCCAAAAGAAACTCATTATCATAAAGTTATGGTGGATTTTTCAATAAAATCTGTTCCTCTATACTGTTTGGTCTGTGAATATCATTAAAATCTTTTATTCATTCAAAAATAATAAAGAAAAATAAATTACTGGTCAAACATCACATCTCTAAAGTAAATGAAGATGATGATAATAAAAAAAACACATAATAAAGATTAAATACATCTGATTAATTGCAGAAAACATGAAGATACGTTTATCCAATGGAAAGTCGGGCCAAAACAAACATAAGGTTATGAAAAAACTCCTACGCATCGAGAGGTTTAAAGCAATTTCTACCTATATGGACACGATTCATTATATTTAATGTTGCTGGTAGGATTATGAGACAAGATGGGCACCATCTCTCTTTCCTATGTGAATGGCTTTTCTAGGCCTGAATGTAAGCCGGTCTATACCAATTTTTCTTCGGCGGGGATTCATTACAGTGAGTTCCTTGGACCGCTAAATTGGAAGGTATGTTTGCTGCTGCCAAATCATCCCTTCGAAATTAATTCCTTAGAATTCATTTTTTCTGATTTGAATCTGAGGTCTGTAATATGGATATATTGCGACATACTGAAAATCAAAACCGGAGTACATTGTGATTTAAGAACAACCGGTTAATTTAAACATATTTTAAGTGTCAGTTGGTTGGTTTGAGTTACTTGCAACACACCCATCAAATCTGGATACAATTTTTGGAAGCTAATCTACTGTAGCATTCTTTTTGAAGTGACCCTGAATCACACCTTCAAGTGAAATGTTTGGCGCATTGGTAATGGAAGTTTCAATTTCTATTAAAATGGGAGGTTACCCTGAATTATGGATTCAGGTTAGCCTGAAGCATGCAATTTAGGTGCCAGAAGAAGATGCGCTGTTACAAGCTGTGATGCTAGTTTCAAGTTAAAATATTTCAGGATAGTTTTTGTTATCAATTTAAGCGAATAATACTGTAGAATACAAATTTAGGTGTCGTATGATGTCCCGCCTCAAGTTGTGATGTTGGTTTCAGGTTCCCAGATTTTAGGAGTGTATATGTATGAATTTCAATAATAGCTCATCGGACCGCAAAATACAAAGTTACGTATCATAGAGTTACTGTCTTAAGCCGTAGAATTAGTTTCAAAAGATTCTAGGAGCATCTGTGTTATAAATTTCAGTCATGGTGGATTGGACTGGACAATACAAGTTAGATGTCATAAGAGGTGCTGTTGTAAGATTATGCTAGCTTCAAGTTCACAGAATTTAAGAGTGTTAATGCCGCAGACTTCATCAGTAGTGCATCGGACTGGAAAATAGGAAACACAGTCGCCGATGGGTTCAGGACAACAGTTGTGAGATTCTCCCAGGCAATCATAATAATCTCAAGCGTGAGTGGTGAGTAACTCAAAATGAACTAGCATGGATTGTCTCATAGTTTTGGCGAGTCCCTTTGAATGCTGCTGCAATGTATTGTGCTTCTGCAGTAGATAAGGATATAGAATCATGCTTTTTTACTTAGCCATGACAGAAGACTTTGACCCAGAAAGAATGCATCTTCAATTATACTTTTTCTGTCGTCAATACATCTGACCAATCTGCATCAATGCATGCAGTTAAGCATAAATCCTCTGTTCTGGGATACCATAGACCAAAATCAATTGTTGGTTTTAGAAACTGGAAAATCCTCTACAAAACTTTGACATGAGTTTTTTTTTGGTGCTGCTTGAAATCTAGCAACCATTCCTATGGCCATCATGATATTGAAATATCCTTTCTTCTGATTTTTGTGTAAATTATGGAATGGTCTTGTTTGTATGCATCAACTTTTATGGAGTTTGCGGATTTCACTTGTTCTAATGCTTCAAGATTATTTCAAACAAGAATAATATTGTGCAATCAAAGAGAAAAATCATTCAACTAATAAACTTATGAAGAGATGCAAACATAACTCACAAGGGAAACTGTGATTCTCTGTGATTAATTAGTGAATTAACAGATTTGTACATACTTGTATGAGTCTTGAGAAGGAGAAATATTTACAATTTCTTGTTGCAAATTCCAGAGACCACAGAATGGCTTTGTTGGGAAGCCGCATAGATTTCCTTGAAGGTCAAAGACGCCTTATTACTGCTGCTGCAACTCCTAGAATAGACGCCCAGCTTTTTGTGTAGCATTGCTGCTGAAAATGACTTAGCTGGTAAACAAGTGATTCTAATTCCTTGATTTTGATATTAAAAGCAGCAAAACTAGGGTGCTGTCACATTACAACCAGCCCAGAATGCAACAGTCAGAAACAACTAGGAGCACATTAACAACACTCTAACAATATCAAAAACCATATCTAATCAAAACAGTGAAGCGAACAGTGTCTAAGCTACCATAACTATTATCAGTCTTGTAAATACTACCATCTAAGCTAGCAGAACTATACTTAGTCTTAAAATTAGCCCATATAGGGAAATACCTAACCAGCAGCATACTGCTGCTAACAGTCTTAAATATAAACAACATAAACATAAAGGGATTAAACATAGTGCCATTACAACCATTAACAGTAAGAAAACAAAAAACACATAGGACACTGCACCTGTCTAACTCATTTGATCTTGCAACCACTTTGCTGGAGAACATTGGACCAATCATATGTTAGGAACTTAAACAGTTCCTTATAGTTTCCTTCATCATCCGGTCCGGGCATCTTTTTCTGCAAAAGGCACAATGAAGTGGCTGAACTATGTATCACCCTTAGGCTGAAACTCGAGATACCCCCAGTCTTTCTCTCTAGCTCCGCAACTTTAGTCTTCAACTTGTCCAATTCTGCAACCACCTCCTTACAATTGACATAGGTCCCAGGCTGAACAATTTTACAGGTCCCAGCAGCAACCTCCTCTTTAAGCATCATTTTGTTAGTGAGGTCCCGAGGGCCAAACCTTAGGCTTTCAGAGACATGAGTAGAGGAATTAGCTTTCTCCAAGCTGCCATCAATCTCCGTTTCCCCACCTTTAGCATTTTCATCCTCTCTAGGTTTTTCCTCATTCTCCTTACTCTTACGGCCTCTGTCTTCTTTAGAATCAGACTCCACAACCTCCTTCAACTTGCCCTTTTCATAAGACTGGGTGGCAATTCTACGAGAGCGTCTCGGGGTGCTCCCCTCCTCCGTGGCCTTGTCCTCAGACCCCACCTCCTAAATTGTGAATTTGGCTTTTTTGGTTGGGGATTTTCCTTTTTTCTTTAAAAGGCCCTTCCTCTTCCGGTCAACAGATTCTGACTTAATAGTCATGTGGGTGGGGGTTTCAAGACTGGCTTGGCATGAAGCAATTTTAAGGCTGGGGTTTTTCATACACTTCTTTTTGCTTGGTCCCGGGGTATCGAGAATGCTGGCAGAGGGGGCGGGGCGGATGGTAGATTGGGGAGCTTGATGGACCACAATCTGTTTGGGGGGCAGAGGACCAGATGGAAATGGCAAAGGCAAAATATGAGCCCTTGGTGAAGAGGGACAAGTTTTTTTACTTTGGTTCCTGGCATTATCAACCACTTCATAGAATTTTCCAATGAATTCAAGAGGAAGAAAGGAAAAGAAATAATACCCCGGTTGCAAAAATGGTTTAAGAGAGGCATGTGGTAGAAATAATAAACCTTGAATCTACCATCAAGCCTGAACTACTTCATAATCATAAGGCATACTTGGTCCCAGGGCTTCGGTAACTTTTCCCTTTTGTATCTGCCATGAAGTTTCACAGGGCTCTTGTCTTCTCTGAAAAATTGATTTAAGTCTCTCCGTATTAGAAACCCTACTTAATTTCCTCCACTTTCTACCAGTCGTGGGGAGCCTCGCAGCCCTAGAAATGACATCCTCATTAACTTCAAAAGATATAACACCCACAGAAACCCTGCTACCCATCCAAGAAGAGGCAAATTGCATTGACAAATTCTCATCATATTGCCATTCATATTTTCAATGAACTGAGCAACTCCACCCTCCTTACAGATATTCCAAACTGTGGCATCATTCTTAAACCCGTCATGCTTATTAGGCTCAATTCAAACTCTATCTCCTCCATGGCTTTCGAACTAGTACCAATCACAATGTTGGCTCTTTGAAGATTAGGAAAACACTCAACAAAATGAGGAAGGAAATAGTGCCATAAAATGATTGTCAGAATGGGGTTATAATTACTATGCATTCCCCCTAAAAATAGCTATACTTGGTGAGACTCTTTGCTCGTGCAGCCACCTTGTGCTTAAAAGAATAATAAGAACTCCATAGATTACAAAACATTTCTCATATTTAGTGCTAAAATCCACATACCTTGTAATCCAGTGAAGGTGACGCCAAACATCAGTCTCCATGTACTTGACCTTGATCACGTGGTAATAGCAAGAATTATGCTACCACAACATGCCACTAGGCTGATCGGCCACGTAGATCACCATTTTGGTGACTATGAAGAAAATGGGCGCCAAAGTATTTGAGATAATGCCTATCATAAACCTTCTCAAACTATACCCCATATTAATACATCTTTCCATATCGGGAATTAAATTATACCAAAAAGATCTTCAACACCAATTATTATCCATGGCAAAATCATCATTCTCCTTTTCTTTCAAGGAGGAACTTCACATTGGCATGAAGCATCCCTTGGTCTCTCCAACATCTTAAACATGCAAGCCTTAACCCTAAGGCAGCCAAAGCATAAACCACAATATTACCTTATTTATAGGTATGTTGTATAATAAAACAATCCAAGTGAAGAAGAAGTCTTTTGATATCTTCCATAACATCAACAGAGGACCAGTTAATCCTGGTTAGTCCTTTGGCAGCATCAATGACCAGTTTTGAGTCTCCCTCTAAAATAAGAGCCCTTTATACCAATAGACAGAGCAAATTTCATAACAGTGCCATACATTCAGTTTGATTATTAGTCAATCCATCAAGATTGCTTGAGTAAGCTGCCACAAGGGCACCAGAAGAGGAACAAATCACTCCCCCCAAGCCGCTAAAGCATCTCTACAACACCATCAAAGTTTCACTTGCACCACCCCTCATCAGAAGGTTTCCACTTGGTATTCTTTTTAGCCATCCTTTTAGAATTATCCACTTTAACATATGCATTGGCTAAATCCCAATTTTTACCCATTCTGTCATCAAAGGGAGTAGGCGGAAACTCAGTGCACTTGCACTTAGTGATTGATAAATTATCAAATATCAGGCACAAGAAGGATCTGAACACTACTTCCACATGATTCTCAGCCTCCCAGATGTAAAGATTCTTGCTGGCTCTTGCTCTATCAATGCTGAATAATGAATTTTTTGTGTTTTGAAGGTTTATGATTTTTTTGTGTTTTTTCAAATATATGCTTTTTAATTATTTTTTCCAAAATAAAACAATGTATAAAGTAATTGCAATTTTTTTGATTACTTATTCTAATAATCAATTCATATAAAAATTCCAAATGACTAGAACCTAGTATGCCACCAAAATGAGTGTCGCCACAAATTCAGAGCACGTGGCAGGAGAACTGCGGATTCCAAGTTCCCAACGTGCCCCCATATGCTAAATGCTTCCTTGTAATGAATTCACAGGTCATATATGATGAATCGCTGCCTCTATATGGATGTACACAGCCACCCTTAGACCCTCACGTGAGCTATATATGCAAGCTGCTGCCGTATTTGATACCTTCCTCACTTATTTAATAAAATTTCTTAGCCGTCTCTGATCAGATTATAGTCCCAGTCATGCCGTCATTCTTCATTGAATGGCATTTCAACTGCACAGTCCAGAATCGCAGCAAATGAAATCACAATTCATTGGTAATTAAAACCAACTCAAAGTGCTAGCAAAATATGGAAGAAATTCACACTTTCTTCAACAGAAAAACCCTTAAACTCGACTTCATCCAAAATAACAAAATGTAATTGAGAGATGTAGTTCGAATTCTCATAAGGCTGTATATATAATATTTAATTCAATACCTTCTCAATGACACCTAACGCCTGGAAGCTTATTGCTCACACCTTTCACTTAAAAAGCTTCACAATTACACTATTCACTTAAATTGTTTGGATGCATATTCAAACTTTAAAATACGATAACTCCTTGCACTTTTAATAATTAATACTTGACTTAGCTTAAAAGTAATTAATTAAGCTAGACATAATTAATAACTTATCATTATTATATCCCAAGCACAAGGAATTGCCAAGTAATCATCCAAATGCACTTATTGCTCAACCAAGCATCACCAAAGCATTGCTAAAAATGGGAACCACCTCTCCTGACTTACTATAAATAGTAAGTCGATCACTAGAGACCCTCAAATCCAGATGTTAGCTCACGAGGGTTGCAATGATGAGCTAACTAATTCAAGCTCCTGAAGCTTGCTAAAATTGGGACATCACAGTCCTCCCTCCCCAAGATTGCTTGTACTCAAGCAATCGCAATCCAGGATGTTGAAGAATATCCTTTGATTCCCAAGTGGCATCCTCATCTGGTAACCCTTGCCACTTCATCAAAAACTCTCTGATGACTCGCCTGCGTAAATGTCTCTCCCTGGTGTCTAGTATAGCCTCAGGAATCAACTCTAACTTCCCCCATTGGGTCTTCCCCTCATCACCCAATGGGGGTAAAGTAGCAGATTGGACAACATGTTTTCCCAATGCCTTCTTGAGGCGAGATACATGAAACACATTATGCACTCTGCTATCCTCTAGAAAATCAAGGTCATAAGCTACCTCACCCACACGCCTAACAATACGAAAAGGACCATAGTAGCGTGGCTTGAGCTTCTCAGCTCCACTCTTCTAGATAGATGATCATTGATTGCATGTATGGCTGCAACATCAAATACACCATGTCACAGACCTGGAAAGAGTGATCAACTCTCCTCTGATCAGCATACTGCTTCTGCTGATTCTGAGCCTTCTAAATGTTGTCCTTCAGGGTCCTCATGACATCTTGACTATCCTGTAATAAACCACATGCACTGGGTACGCTATTGTCACTAAACAACAAATCCATGAAACTCAGAGGATCATACCTATATAGGGCCCTGGAAGGAGTCATCTGAATAGACACATGGTGAGTGGAATTATAACAATACTCACACAAGTATATCCACTTCACCCAGGCTCGTTGCTGCGTTGACACAATTCCGTAGATAGCTCTCCACTCACTTATTAACAATCTCAGTTTGACCATCAGTCTTAAGGGTGGTAACTAGTGCTTAGAGTCAACTCTGTCCCACATAATTTGAACAGCTCTTGCTAGAAATGACTCATAAAACGACCATCATGGTCACTCACAATATTCCGGGGTAAACCATGCAACTTGAAGATCTCCCGGAAGAACAACTCAGCTACCCGTGTCGCTGAAAATGTAGCGGTGAAGGAAAGAAGTGCCCATATTTGGTGAGGCGATCTACCACTATATATATGCAATCTCTGCCTTGGGCTTTCGGCAAGCTCACAATGATATCCATAGATAAACACTCCCACTTCCTCTCAGGAATGGGTAGTGGCTACAATAAACCAAATGGATAAGTGTGCTCCTGTTTGTTCTGTTGACAAATAGAGCACTCTCTAACATACTACTGCACATCAGTCTTCAGGCCCTTCCATGTGAATCTCTCCCGAATTTGTCTGTATGTTTTTAAAAGCCCGGGATGTCCAGCTAATGGGGAATAGTGAAAGGCCCGCAGCACAATCTACCTGACACTCAATCCTAGGACCAACAATACCCTACCCTTGTAAATGATCAACTCATTTACAAGTGTATACATGCTGTCCTATATAGAACCGTCAATAATACCAGATGCCCATTGATCCCTGGCATACTCAGCAATGATCAAGTGTCTC
Organism: Chamaecyparis obtusa; assembly: GCA_027943335.1. Classification (NCBI taxonomy): domain Eukaryota; kingdom Viridiplantae; phylum Streptophyta; class Pinopsida; order Cupressales; family Cupressaceae; genus Chamaecyparis; species Chamaecyparis obtusa. Next base: position 361,887 of record BSBK01003386.1, read on the forward strand.
CAATCCTCAAATATCTTAGTCATAGCACATAAATGAGGTCTCCGTGAAAGTGTATCAACAACAATGTTCTGAGTACCCTTGATATATGAAGTATCAAAATCATAAGACCGAAGTTTGCTAACCCATTTCTGTTGCCTCTCATTGAGATCCCGCTGTCCAAGGAAATGTTTTAGGTTGTTATGGTCAGTTTTAATGACTGAAGTTTGCTGACCCACTTCTGCTGCCTCTCATTGAGATCCCACTGTCTAAGGAAATGTTTCAGGTTGTTATGGTCAATTTAATGCAAAACTTACTACCAACTAGATACTACCTGAACTTGGCCAAAGCATGCATAATGGCCAACATATCCTTATCATAAACGCTAAAAGCTCTCTCAGCACCCTTGAGCTTCCTGCTCTCAAAAGCAATAGGATGGCGATCTTGGGAAAGAACAACACCAATGCCCTCCCCTGAGGCATCACAATGCAACTCAAAAGGCCTCGAGAAATTTGGCAATGCAAGGACTGGGGATGATGTAATTTGTTTGAACTTCTCAAAACACTCATGTGCCTGAGAGGTCCACTCAAAAGCACCCTTACGAGTCAAGTCAGTAAGAGAGGCTGTATGATGAGAGAACCCTGCTACAAATTTGCGGTAGAAAGCACACAAACCAATAAACCCTCTAAGCTGTGTCAGGTTCTCTGGAGTAGGCCAGTCAAGTATAGCACAAATCTTATCAGGATCCATGCGGACTCCCTCTGCATTGATAATATGTCCAAGATATAATAACTTCGTCATACCCAAGGCACATTTGGACTCCTTGGCATACAAGGAAGCCCTATCCAATATGTCCAGAACTGCATCCAGATGAATAAGATGATCATCCCATGTCTTTCTATATACCAGTATATCATCAAAGAAGACCAGAACAAACCTCCTTAACTGGCTATGGAAGACTTTGTTCATCGTATACTGAAATGTAGCAAGTGCGCTAGTCAAACCAAACAACATGACTAAGAACTCAAAGTGTCCACAATGACATCGGAATGCTGTCTTCTCTATATCCTTCTCTCGCACCATGTAACAAACCATACTAGGTTGGTATGGAGGGGTGTGCGGATGTTTTATTGGCCGTACAGTGATATTGGTGTACTGTTCATGATTGTTATGACAAGACTGGGTGGGCCGTATGTGTGTAGCTGTATGGTGGTCTAAGGTAACCGTAGAGACATTGGAGGGTCGTCTTCAACAATGTTTGTCAGGTTGCTTACAGCACCTTGGCCAAAGTATTGTCGTGGGGAGATCATGCTACAATTTGAGATTTCACAGACAAGGATGATATCTTTGCAAGATTTGAATAAGATGCTCAAGCTCCTTTGAAGTATCATGATCAAAGGGTGTAAAATCTACATGTGCAAGGGAAATAAGATGATCTACTGCAAGATCCTATGGGAATGGTGAGATATGAGGGTGTCCATGCATTTCCCAAAGTCTAGTCCAAACTGTGTAGGGACAACCGAAGTCCAATATAGCAGACATGGTGTTAGGATGCACACTAGACAAATCAATCTTGCAACATTGTCTATGATAATATCCCAAGTTGATTTACTCTTGGTTTGGCTGGTTCAGGTATGATTCCATACAAAAAGGTAAAATTCTCTAGCCACTTGAAATATGTCAAGATGTCATTTCGCCAAGACTCATAATTACCCTTTGCCAAGATGACAACAATAGGATGAACACAAAAAATCCTTGATAACTCCTCAAAATGATAAAATTGGACCCAAATAATCTTAGTGCATGTAAGACAGATCTAATGATGACATCTCATGCAAATAGAAAGTTTCCAAGTAATTGATCAAAATGTGAGAACACAAAAATATGAATAAAATGTACCTGGTGAAAATTCAAGAAAAATGAATATATGGATTTGAAGAGCTCCGAATTACCTTTTGAATGCCACAAAAATTGCAAAAATTGGAGATACTAGTGAAAAGGTATGAGCTCGGAAGCTGAAATGAAAAATCTGACTTTGGCAAAGGATTATAGAAATCTGAAACTGAATCTAAAGATGAAACCTCCACTACTAGAAAAGTGCTCAGAATCAGCTTTCAAATGATATCTTATTTGCTCAATTTCATCATCGTATGCAAAAGCTACAAACATGACCTTCCTAGTCTGATTTCTACAAAATTTATTTAGTGCATGCAAAATCTAACAGATACCCAAATGGTTTGTTAGGGCTTTGAGCAAAACTCATGAATATTTTTTCTCAAAAGTTTATTGAAAAAAAGTTACGACCATATCTTGTTTTCTTTTTCTTTTTTCTTGCTTTTTTGTCTGTCCCTTAAAAACTGACAAATTTTGGCAAACCTAGAGCAACCCAAGTTTTTTTTGACTATGAAGAAAACACAAAAATTGTTTTTCTCCAAGATGACCCATTTTTTCTCATTAAAGTAGGATGTCTCAAAAAATGGACAAGAAGTCATAGATTTGGTGCTCTAATACCATGGTGGATTTGATAGCTAAGCCCACAACTCCTAGAAATCACTTGCAACCAAAATGCATAACACATCTGAAGAGAAGAAACCATAGTTGATACTATGCAACCTAGAAAGAGAATTGATCCAAAGAGGAATCTGATATTGAGATTAATTTGTAAATGGATTGGATTACAATGAATGCTCATATAAGTATAAAGATGAAACCCTAGGTGAAAACCCTAGGAGAGGGTTAAAAGAGTTTGACAAGTGTCCACATCATAATGAATGAGATAACATGTGTTAAATATAGCTCAATACAATTTAAAAAAAATATTCTTGTGTTTAGCTAAAGTGAATAAAGTAATAAAGGACCTAATTAGATGATTATCCTAATTACCTAAGTTTCTAGTACCGATATGAGCATAGGTACGGGGAGAAGAATCCGGTATGTGGGTATGGCAAAAAAAATTTGCCCTTGGGTACGTGTGTGTGTACACAAATTTTTTAAAGAAATACACATAATTGTAAAACTAAATACATTTGATAGCTGGTAAATATATTCACAAAATTATAATTTATAAATACTAAAGTCTAAAATAATATATATATTAAGTTGGTAAGTTTGAAAATTTAATTTAACTATTTAAAATTATTTGATTATTAAATGTTAATATTCCAAAGTAAATAAAAATAAACAAAGTGAAATAATATTAAATTTATATATATTAAAGGATAAATTTTAATGAAAATTTAATATAAATGAAATAATATTTATTTTTTAATATAAATTTAAATATATCAAATGATAATTTTTAATAAAAATCTCCCAAGTATGCACGTGTACTTGGGTGAACCTAGCGCGGGTGCATAGGGCCAAGGGAGGGTAACTAGTAACTGAGCTAATTACTTTGATACCATTAACATCCATGGTGAAAGGAGATAGCAAGAGACTTAGGGACTTTAGAGAAGAAATTAAGTTGACAAGAAAATTGTACATGGCAAGCCAAAGCAAAGAAGAAAGAAGAGAAAAACAATATATTGAGAGACGAGTGACCTCCCGGGAAGGCCTAATGCTTCACCTTTGTGAGCATCAACTAGATGCAATGAGTGCTAAGTGTACTATTCAATCTCATGAGAGAATGGTTCTTGTGAACCACTACTCATGAAACACGGGTCAATGAGTTTGACTCAAAAACTACATAGTTGAATCCTGATAGCAATATCACGAGTCTATTAATGTATTTCTTTATATTTTATAGCTTTTTTCAACCATGTGTTAGCATTTGAGGAAAAACTAATGTAATTTATTTCTAGGAAATCTCTATGGGTTGTTTTCCAATTTTCAAGTGATGCTTCTGGGAAATGTATAGCGATGGAAAATAAACTTAATATGAAGCATCACAATGTCTAGAGACATCCTCATATGGGTTTCTAAGATGGTTATGTGTTTCAAGTACAGGAGATGAGCACCAAGAATTAAGATACCAGTCTCCAGATAACTATGGTAGAATCCAACAATTCGGGATACAATATTTTAAAGGAATAATAGTTCTCGCAGATTTGCAATTAAACCCAAGGCCTTGTCAATGACTAAAGCCTTTAAAAGACAAATTGATTTTTCATGAAAATAAGACTTGGATTAAGAGTAAAGAAAATTATATATATATATATATATATATATATATATATATATATAGACACGCACACACATAGGAATATATGAAGTCTTCTTGAATCCTAACGTCACACAGACCAACTATTTTTTTCTTTATTCTGAATGTGAAAAGCAGCCATGATCAGATGGTCATAAACTTTGGCAGCCCTCCAATTTTATTGACGACTGCAACTGTGGCTGCCACATAACGTCGGAATGGCTGTCAAACACTGCTGCTGTATGGTCAAAATATGCCTTTGAAAATCCTACATTTAATCAATGAATCAACATAAAATACCTTCAAACACAAGGCAGCAGTAAAAACTGTGGAATGCAGTTTGTAAGATCAGCAAAACCCTGGCTGAGTTGCAAAAAATCTGCAAATTTTCATTGACAATTCCCTTGAAAAACCCTAGAGTGATCTGAAATTGGTAAAAAGTTGTCTTAAACAATCGTGGCGCTTGGAAGACGGTGCAGATCTTATAAAAACCTCTCGTAAATTGTTACAAACTGATCAAAGGCAACAAGAAGAAATATGACATGCCCCCTTAAACAGATAAACCTTGCATACACAGCAAACCCTGGTGCCTGATGAACCCTTCCATGCTATTCTTATCTGTCCTCAAGTACTCCAATCCTGTTAGGTGCACTTTATGAAGACTTCTGCCAAATAAACTTGTCTATTTCCCTGCTTGGTGTGCTCCTTTGAGTGTTGCAGCCACTTTTAACTTCTTGTGATTTTCCTTGTCATGCTTTCCTCCTATCACTGCCACTTAAAGTTGACAACATCTGCAAGCACACTCGCTGACTGTCTTAGCCACTTGGCACAACTGAGAATAAATCTGCTGAGTAGGAAACACATATTTGGAAGGTTTTTTACCACTTAAAACTGGCAAAACCTGATGAAGCACGTGCTATGATTCATCACACCTATACAAAACTTAGGTTTATACATGTCTAGCACATGACCAACCTGTCTTAGCCGCTTAAACCATGGCAGCTAGTTGAAAAGCATGCATTTATAGACCCTCCATCTGATCACTTAACATGAAACAGCTAGGTGTTCTTTTCATGAGTCCTTCACTCTTTTGATACCTAGGTGAAACTTTCAATTTCTCTGTTCTTTCCCTGTAGGAATGCCTTAGCCTGATCTCTGCCATCTCAGGTGCACTCTTCATGCCTCGTTGCTGTCACAAGCCCTTGGGAAGCATGCTTCTCTAGTGCTTATGTTACATGAACAGTACTTAGTCATGTTACAGTCACTTGGAACAATTTCTGGCTCAGACAAAGATATCTGTTGGATCATTGTCTTTCTCAGGCTGATATACTGTTAGACAAGCATCAGGCCTTGAACCATGATTCTCTGAGTCTTTCTCTTTCACACATGATCATGGCAAATTGTCCACGGTCTAGACAAGCATTAGGCCTTGAACCATGACTCCCCGAGTCTTCTCTTTCACACTTGATCATGGCAAATTGTCCAGTCTCCACACAACTGCTAGAAATGACAAACTTGGCTTAAAATAGGACAAGCAACAAAATGATAATCATGACACCGAGCTTTAGTATGCAATAATTTTACAGAAGAACACGATGAAACAAGCAAGGAGCACCCCAACATTAACAGTTATGTAGGGGTGCAGCACTCTCCAAATCCAACTGCAGCATGTCTCCTCAGAGACATTTCAAATGTTAATTCACTTTTTCTATTCTGCTGATGAAAGAAGGAAAAACCTCTTTAATCATCACTTGTTTTTTAAAATTCTGCCCACTTGTCATTCACAAGTTTTTTCTTGTATCTACTGCCGTGGCTTTCTTCCTTGCATCACTTGTATTTCATTTGCCTTCAGCTACTGTCAAAATCTGTGTTTGCAATTCCTATCCTACTATTTATCTTATGTCCTCCATTTGCTGGTTTTTTTTCATTGCTTCTGCATGCTCATTAGCTTCCGCTGCTTGTTTTTTAGCTGCCAGTACATGTTCTGTCAACATTTTCTGATTAAGCACCTGATCAAAATCTGAATATACAAAGAAAGTGCAGAAAAACTGGATAATTCTCCTTGAATCACCATTGCAGCCTCTAATTTGATGGGCATGTACAATTTAATTTGAAATTTGCATAGTGATTTCCATGTAATAGCATGCATCCTTGAGTTTGCTCTGGTCTTTGAAATCCACTGGATGGTTTGCCTCTTCTAAACAATTCCAGCAAGTAATGTTATGACTCATAACACACTCTTCTGAGGGAAAGTTTATGGCAGAGCCATATGCAGGCAACATCTACAAGATCATCCCTGCCATCTTCTATATGATCTGTTATGAGCATTGTACATCTCATCTCTGCTAACGTGCAGATCAAACAATTTTATAACTGTTTCTCACCTACATCAAACAAAAATGTGCCATTCGTTTTATATGGCCAGGTGTGTAATGCCATGTTATTACCCTTGTACTGTTCCTATTCATTCTCGTTATGAGTTCAGAGGAGGAATAGAGACATTGGAAGCTGAGGTCAAACACAAAGAAAACATACTAAAATAACAACCCTGCTTGTTTAAATTGCATCATCCAATATACAGTGCTACTTCACTTTCTAGAAGGGGAAGTAATAGCAGAAAACCTAACCATTGAAAGTGGGGAAGAATTTGCGGCTTTTTATGAAGGCAATTCACCGGCAAGAATTCCTATGAGACTTGGAAATTCTCCAAGTGTCTTTTATGTTTTATGTTTGGAGTACAGGCTTAAAAGGTCTAGTTGGTTTGAGCAGGACAGGAATAAGATTAATTAATGTTGACTTGTAGACTTAATCACACAGGCTTTAAGTTTATTTTATTTCTGCATGTTATCTTTTCAGAATTAGGTTTTATCCTTTAAATTTCTTTTGAAGCAAGAGACTTATATTGGTTACAAAATATTTAAACCTAACTTTAATATTGTAATGCCTTTAGATGGTATGTTTTCTTCATATTTTTTTCTTTGTACTTTTTATTTGAGCATTGTTGCTCGATACATAGTCTCATGCTTTCTTCTTTCACAGAAGTGGGGCATATCAAACAATTCCCAAAACATTACATTAAGACTTGTACTCTTTGGGTCACTGAGCTCAAAGGTTCGCCAGTTCTGTAAAAAAATAGTGATCACAGGGGAGCATCCCCAAAACGTGGACCTTCCATATTCCCTGCCAGTAACTAAAAAGAAACCATTTCCAGTTCCTGTGAAAGAACTGAGGCGTGCTGCAAGGGAAAGCCAAAAGAAAAATAAGGGAAAACCAAAGAAACCTCTTGGGCCTCCAAAAAATGGTTTATTAGTTCAAGAGCTTATCCCAGTTGCCCATCAGGTTTTTGAAGCAAGAACAAGATTAATAAATGGTATTTCAGAATTGCTCAAAGTGGTGCATGTCCATTCTTGCAGGTAAAATATCCTAACATTGGGTTCAAGTTGAATATCTTGCATTCAGATTCAGCTAATCTTTCTAAATCAGTAATATTACTTTTCTTTATTTTCTTTAGTTTTGTTTGTCTGCAGTAAGTTTGTACTTGTAATGCAGACACTGCTCAGAAGTGCATGTTGGTCCTGTTGGTCATTCTTTTAAAACTTGTCATGGTTACAATTTTGGGGCTCGGAAATCCCTTCATGAATGGGCAAATTCTTACATTGAGGACATTCTTGTCCCTCTTGAATCATTTCATCTATTTGATCGTCTTGGAAGGCGTGTGACCCATGAAGAACGGTTTTCAATACAGAGGATACCATCAGTTGTGGAGCTTTGCATCCAGGCAGGTTTGGATCTACCGCAGTATCCAACTAGGAGGAGGGTGGAGCCTATATATTATTTTAATAAGGAAATGATTGATCCAAATGAAGATGAAGCGGTCAATGATATGCAGAAAACAGAATCAACAGAGATATTAGATCTATATGATCCAACCCAACAAACAAGCACAGCATGTCCATTGTCAGAGGAAATTAAGAATTTAGCAGAAGAAACCCTTCAAGCATGGTTTACCATGAGACAGGGAGCTAATAAACTGATGAAAAAGTATCCTGTAAAGGTTTGTGGTTATTGTCCAGAAGTGCATGTTGGTCCATTTGGGCACAGAGCTCGGCTTTGTGGGGCATATAAACATCAGCAGCGTGATGGAATGCATGGCTGGCAAACAGCAACTATTGATGACCTGATACCTCCAAAATATGTTTGGCATGTTCCTGATCCACATGGACCTCCTTTGAGGAACGAGCTGAAGAGATTCTATGGTCAGGCACCTGCTATTGTGGAGCTTTGTGTGCAGGTAGGGGCTGCTATACCTGAAGAGTACAAACCCATGATGAGACTGGATATTGTGATTCCAGACTCCCAAGAAGTAGAAATGGTTGCATGAGTTCTTTTCTGTAAGAGCCTGACAAGCAAGTTCATTTCAGTTATTTTAAATAGATTCCTCAATTTACTGAGAAATGAAAAGCCTTGTAATGTAAGTCAAGCACTTATACACCAAGATAAATCTTGTGATAATGCATCATGCCAATCAAAGAGATCCTTTATTCTCTTACTTGTGGTTGAAGAATGAGAAGCAACTGTGGAATCATAAGCTAAGCTCAGAGCAAACATATGGGTGGTAGTTTGACTAAGAAGTTGAGTTTTTAAAGTAAAATTTCAGATGTCTTAAAAGAACTTTTCGGTTAAAAATGCATTTTATGATGTGTGAGCAATTCTTGATGTAACAAAATCCATTTGTAATTTTAAATTTATCATCTGCTTCAAGACTTGAATTATATGTTTGTTGGGTTCTCGATTTTCTTAAGATTGATAATATTATTTGGGTAGTTGATTTAACCTTAATTGGTATGAGCTTCAATAAACAATTTGTCTAGATTCAAAAGCTGACAAGGTTAGGCCATTCACCATTGCTTTATGGCTCTGAAGTTGGAATGCTGTTCTTTGTTTTTTTCTCATACAATTATATGTCTGGAACCATTTTTATTCCCAGGTAGAAATTTTACATATTAAAGTAACAGGGAGGAGAGAACCATGCTTGGTTGTCAAAGGGTTGGTATCCACTTGATGCGACTAACAAGCGCTGAAATCTAGATATGTTTCAGACCATGAAGTAAGCATGTAAAAAGAGGAGAAAATGTTTGGCGATATGCTAATGAACTTCAGCCTGGCATCAAGCAAACTTCTAGTTGAAGCTTGAGGAGTGTAATCTCCTCTTTCAAATTTTTGAAGTCCCTCACAATCGAGTTCAAGTCATTAAAATCCTTTGTTTGAATTCTTCTCCATGCCTGGGTCAAAAGGATGATGTCATCCTTAAGGCCTTGGAATCGACTCTAAGTATTGCAAAAATTAGGTTTTAAGGGTCAAAAGTGAACGTTTTTATTTATGGTGGAGCTGTGGAGTTTTCAAGCAAAGATGCAATTTTTGCAAATTGCATCTTAATCTCTGCCTTTTGCTGAAATACACACTGAATTTTTTCCTCTCACTTTGCAATCTTTGCAGTCTTTGCAAATTGTTCTTAGACTCCATTTCTTTTCTGGTATAACTAAGTGGAAGCTTAGACCTTTATCACAAATAAGAAAAAAATAGCAAATTGTGTTTCTAAGTTTTGGTTCTTGCAAAAATTAACAAAGGGGATCATAAGGAGTTCATATTTTTTGCAAAAGTACATTTCACTTATACTCTACTTTGCTACCAAGCATATATTGCATATTGTTTTTGTGATTGATGTCTTTGCTTCCTTTCTACATCTTACAAATCATGAACACTCTTTGTGGACACATATGATTAGTTGTTGTCAATTGATTCCTTGTTTTCATTGTGCACATAAGTTTCTTAATTGGAGTTTTCATTCTCAAATCTAAACTAGGGCTTCACAAGTTTTGTGTTTGATCCTATGCAGATCATAGTTGCTCCTACATTCGTCATGACATCTTTGGAGATTAAGCAACCTAATGATGTATGAAGTATAATTTTTAGGGTTATCACCCTTGTATAAAGCACATTTGGAGATATCAACTTGAGGCATGCAAATATTGATTATTTTATTCAAAGAGATGATAAGGTGAAGGACATGTCTCATTAGGCTTAGTGCATAGCTGTTAGTGAACAGATTTGTCTTTTTAAAAATGCCTTCAAAATGATTCTCAAATGCCCACAATCAAAGACAAAAATGAGCCCAACAGAATTGAGTCACTTGCAATGGTGATGTACAAGTGCTCTCTGAATTTTGATATGAATGTACACCTTCCTTCTTTGGATTTACAATGAATAAAATGTTGATTATGCCTTTAACCAGAAGCCAAAGAAGACACACTGACATTCACCCATCAACATGGAACAGATGCGATTTCAGATTAAATAACTAAAAGAGAAATAAATGAATGGGACAAAGACCATTTATTCAATCTTCCAACTTCAGAAGGACAGGAGGAAGATTTGATATTTCATTTTAGACACGTGAATGCATAAAACTCACAAATTTTATAGCAAACACAAATACAATAAAATGGAACAGAACAACATTTAAAGATGACTGAAATAACTCAAAGATTAACTTCAATCAAAGAAATACATTCAAACTCAAAGATTTGATATATATTCCTCTTTTTAAACACAAAGCAAATGACTCAAAGACCATATTGCCCCTGCACCAAGTCATGTTTGAAAATAAAATATACATCTCTTTCCTCTGTTAAAATGCTAAAACAGAAAATGTTTTTCCTCTCCTGTAGCACTTAGACTTCCCCAGAAAAGAAGACCCCCTTCTTGGTGAGAAAACTCAATAAATATGCTTTCCTCACTCCGGTTTTTCAGTAACCGTTTCTTTAAATTACATTATGAAAATAGGACATCTTTAGATTTTTAGCCCCTTTTGAATATATTAAGATATTTTGATTAGCACCTTTCAGGTACTAGGCTCCTCTTAATGGATCCTATTATATGTTGATAGATGGACCTCTTAACTTGATCAAATAACTTCGGGACTCTAGCTCGGTTGTGGATAGGCAGTTGAGCCTATCTCTTTCGGTTTGGCTTTCTCATTACCTATTCTCAATGTATGCCCTAAGAATTTATCAATGCGATCTATGAGATTTGAAATCCCTTTTCGAGCACTCTGTCATGAAGAAGTCATATTTTCTTTGGTAATGAAACTTTTCATGCTAGCAACGTCAACACCATCGGGCTCGATACAAATGGATTTGCTATGGAGTTCTGAAGCACTCTCATTGAATTCAACATTTTATAAGTTTTATACACACCTTTGTTCAATACTCCAACTATCGGACCACAAAGATTTGTATCATTAGCTAAATTCATCAGGGTTTCCCCAAAGCACTACCGTACCGATTCTCAGAAGATGTCATTATGTCATACAACTTCACACTCGGATGGCCTTCACAAACTGAGAAAGGTATTATAGGACTTGAGGCAATAGTACACAATTCGGGCTTGACTGATTGATGCCGAAAAAAAGAATCATGAATTGCAATAACAATAATTGGAAGCATCTCATCAACTAAAGCCAAAAGACTATGTTTCGTTTCACCAACAATAAATCCTTCACAATGAAACTCTCCAATGGTACTAATGCCCGACGGATACCCTTGCTAATTGGATACATAACAATATCGGTTCTTATGAACTACGACTCATATAATATTTACATTTCATAAATCGATATTCCTTAGGGTCGGTTAGCGGGAATTAGGAAATGCTGCATTTGATCAAATGCTGGAAATGATCAAATCATGGATTTGATAATCCAGTTTTTCATTTTCGGATTATAGTTTGCACTGTTTGGTTGACCGGGAATATGAGCAAGAGATGTATTTCCTCCATTTGGTTCCACTTTTTGAAACCAGAATTGGAATTTGACTATGATTTTTATTTTATTTTTTGAACTATTTTAATATTTTTTATATTATATTTTACTTTTATTAGTTCATTTTATGATTTATTTATTTTATTTTATTTAATTTTATAGAAAAAATCATAAATATTTATTTTTTATTTTATTAAATTTTATATAGAAAATCATAAATATAAATCAATTTTTTTTTTTAAGGTTAATATTTAATTTTGTTTAATTTTATATTCAAAATCATAACTGAGTCATAAACAACAAAAAAGTTCATGAGTTTATCAAAATATGTCCAACGTATCTACTTTAAATTATAAAAAACTTCATATATCTACAATAGCCGTCTGTTAACCACATTTACGCATATGTTCCCAACAAAATAGTGCACAAACTACACAAAGAATGCATCGCAGAAACATGATTTCTGCTTTCGCCATTGAAGCAAATTTGGCGGCACTAGCTGCCTCTCGAGCCTTGCACTCCTTGCACTCATTCCCTACATCAAGTATAGATGTAGATGGGGTAGACGTAAATTTGGGTATAGTTGTAGATGGAGTAGACGTACATTTGGGTTCATCGACCCACCGGAAGAATTCACATTCACTATTTCCCTACAATACCAAATCTACATCAGTTCTTCCTAAAATGATTAGTTGTCACATTATTTTTAAACATAAAACTATAATTACATATCTAGACCTTTTTCTTTTTTGGGCAAGCCCAAAATTGACGCCCGAGATTTCTTGGTGTCTGTGATGTCCTCAATATGCATCGCCCAGCACCACATTGACACATAGGCACATTGACCGAAGTCATTGACGCTATAACAATCCATGGTTGATTAAAGAGACTTTCTATTTGAAACTGAAAGGATCTAATAACACATCTATACTCGTACATAGAAGATGGGGAAGAACAAAATCCAACAACGAAATGGTGGTGTGAAGACACACCGTGCAAAGTTCCCGTAATAAATGTAATACACCAAGGAGTAACATTAGAAATATGTGTAGTCATCAGAAATATAGATTGTAAGTTGAAATCATGAACAACATATGAGCGGTGAAGAAGTAATGAGAGTTCATTCAAATACAGTTCATAACATTTTAGAAACTCCACATAATCAAATCTACTCTAACAATCCATGGTTGATTAAAGAGATTTTCTATTTGAAACTGAAAGGATCTAATAACACATATATACTCATAATAATAAATGTAATACACCAAAGAGTAACATCAGAAATATGTGTAGTCATCAAAAATATAGATTGTAAGTTGAAATCATGAACAATATATGAGCGGTGAAGAAGTAATGAGAGTTCATTCAAATACATTTCATAACATTTTAGAAACTCCACATAATCAAATCTACTCTAACAATCCATGGTTGATTAAAGAGACTTTTTATTTGAAACTGAAAGGATCTAATAACACATCTATACTCGTAATAATAAATGTAATACACCAAGGAGTAACATCAGAAATATGTGTAGTCATCAGAAATATAGATTGTAAGTTGAAATCATGAACAACATATGAGTGGTGAAGAAGTAATGAGAGTTCATTCAAATACAGTTCATAACATTTTAGAAACTCCACATAATCAAATCTACTCTAACAATCCATGGTTGATTAAAGAGACTTTCTATTTGAAACTGAAAGGATCTAATAACACATCTATACTCGTAATAATAAATGTAATACACCATGGAGTAACATCAGAAATATGTGTAGTCATCAGAAATATAGATTGTAAGTTGAAATCATGAACAACATATGTGTACTCGAAGAACTGTCAACATGTATATAAGATGGCAACCATAAAAGTAGGTGTTGGAGCAATGTACAAAATTTGTACAAGCTGAAGTACTATTTTAAAAAACTACTCCAGCTTGTAGATTTTGTGAATTGCTACAACAACAAGCCATGTATTCTAATCTCACCAGATTCTCTGAGCTACCACTGTCATAAACTAAGCCCAATGCATATATAGTCTTGCTAGGCATAATTGACAAGCCAGACTTTAAATTACAATTATGAGTTAAGTTGTCTCTATACACTAGTTTAAGTAGAAGGGCTTGGGCACATTATAGTCGTAGAAGCACAATGGAGAGAAATTCATGCTCAAGAATACCACTTATCATCATTCTTGAGCAACTGAATCAGTGTCTTGTATTGTTCATGCTGTTGCACATTGAATCAATATATAGTACAACTGTATGAACATAGCAGACCATATATAATTAAAATACTAATTCAGTGTGCAACAGAATGAACACTACAAGACACTGATTTAGTTGCTTAAGACAGAATGAACACTACAGGACACTGAATCAGTATTGTTCATTCTGGTGCACACTGAATCAGTATATAGTACAACTATATGAACATAGTAGACCATATATAATTACAATACTGATTCAGTGTGCAACAGAATGAACACTGGTTCAGTGTGCAACGGAATGAACACTACAAGACACTGATTCAGTTGCTCAAGACATAATGAACACTATAGGACACTGAATCAGTATTGTAATTATATATGGTCTACTATGTTCATATAGTTGTACTATATACTGATTCAGTGTACAACTATATGAACATAGTAGACCATATATAATTACAATACTGATTCAGTGTGCAACAGAATGAACACTGATTCAGTATGCAATAGAATGAACACTACAAGACACTGATTCAGTTGCTCAAGACAGAATGAACACTACAAGACACTGAATCAGTATTGGACATGACAGTCTACAATCACCATGGGATTAGTGTTCTAAGAAACCTAGGTGTATTTTGAGGAGTGAAAGGCTCCCATTATAGTTGTAGAACTGCAACTACCTGGGCATACATGTATGCAAAATGAAGAATCATGGACAAGGCAGTGTGATGTTTGACAAAATGCCTAAAAGAAATATGATCTTATAAAGCCAAGCTCTATAGTTTTGTTTTCATTTTACCTGCCTCTGTAAAAATGGGAACTTTGGAAAAGGGCATGGAAAGTTGTCAACAAATAAATGAAAGGAGCTTTGCTGAAAGTTGTGATTGCAAATTTGCAGCTGCCAAGAAGATGTGTTCAAAATATAGAAGCATGGAAAAGTCATTCTAATTGTTTACACAATGCCTCAAAGAGATGTTGTCGCATGGAATAAAAAGGGAGTGAAGGTAGCCTTTAATAAAAAGAGGCAACTGCACAAATCAAGGGAGGAGGGAATTGTGTACGTCTGAAGCTCTTGGAGACAACATCCACATACAACAACAAAATTTCCCACTTGTGATATGAAAGGTGGAACATGACTACCCAATAAGGCATTCTTCTACTTTAAAAAATTGGCAAAAAATTGGACAACATTATTCATGGTTTCATCAAATATTTTAATTTAAAAGTTTTCATTACAGATTTAAAAAATCTGTATATTAAATTAGAATTCCGAGAATGGTTTACCAAAATTTTGAGCTGGTAAGGTGCACAATTCACTGTTCAAATGCTAACACAATGTTTTAGTGTATGTGGGCAACTACAATTTTTGCTGCTGACCAAAGTGCAAATCAATTTGCAATTAAATGGTCTCATGAGTCATAAAAAATATACCTATCTGCTGCAGCTTTCCAGTATTCTTCATTTGAAACTACTGTAAGTAATTTCAAAGAAGAAAAGTACAAGATGGTTGTCATCTGGCAGAATAATCCTAAGATATTTGAGTGGGTGCTATAAATTTTCAATCCCACTCTCACACTCCTATTTTTGAAGAAAAGTTTCTATTTTTCATAGTATAGTATTTTAGAGGTTTCATGGAGGCAACCTTGCAGGATAAGTAGGAAGCCGAAGATCCCTACCTATAATAAGTCATAACCATTGCTTATTAGGATGCTAAAGTTCAAAGGATGGTTGTAGAGAACTTTTCCAGCAAAGGATACGCACTGGCTATGGGAGGCCAAATGATCTTGGTAACCCAAAGACTACATGTACATCACCCCCACCCCATCCTTGCTTTTTAAAATTATTACAAATGTCCTCGGGATGTTCAAAACTCTACAAGGTACATTTGTAGCCGTAGGGGATGGTAGCTGTCTCCAACAATCTAGACACTTTTTTGCGCTTTTTTTAAAATAAACACAATTTTGAGTAAAAAAGGGATGGGTGGGCTCACAAGGACCCCCACACCCTTTGAACTATACCTAAACCTAAAACAATCCCCAAACCAACTAACCCTTTGAACTATAGCTAAACCTTGCAGTTGTATTTTGAATTCTTAACAAAAAGATACAATGAGAAGCAATGGGAGTAGTGAGAGGAAGAGATTGAAGTTGAAATGTAACAAAGAACTAGAATTCATAGAAGTAATGTGGTGAGGACACCTAGGTAGGGCTATTTGGTACCTAGTGTCCCTAATTTTGGCTTGTAGTGGCCTTAGCCAAGCCACTAGTTCAGGTGAAGCCTTTTTGGTTTCCCTAGGTGTGTTTGTGTGTGTTTGATCTTTTTCCTTATTCTTTCCTAGGTCCCAGGTGTTTCTTTTGAGCCTGCTAGATTCCTTATTAATCAACTGTACTAGGTTGCCAGGCCTAGGACAGGTTTCCTTAAGTTGTAATTTTGGCCTCTTGTTTGGTTAGAGGTTCCAAATGGTCTTGTAAGACCCTAGATAGACCAGGGTTGAGTGCACAAGAGTTTAGCTAGCAACTTTTGCAATCCTTCAAAATGTTGCTTGACAATTTTGAAAGTTGTCATGACAGTCTTGCTTGTAATGCTTGTAACCAGCTCAAAGAAGGCTAGCTCGATCTATGGGCCCTAACATCGAGGAGGAGGACTACTTAAGCCTTGAAAACCCTAATTCAAAGGCATTGGGATTTGTGTAGTACGAAGGAGAAAGATTGACTGTTGCATATTTATGTAATTGTTTGACAGAGATATAGTTTTGTTGGCATGTCAGAGCCTAAAATGGATTGAAATCCTTATTGTAATGCTTGCATGCGATGGTTGTTATTGCATTTGAATTCATAGATTAGTTTCTAGTGTTTCATTTCAAGTTTTAGTTAGTCTTTTATTATTTTTCTTGTTTTGATCTGTCTCGGGTTAGCCCTGACATAGTTTAAAAGAATGGAGTGCTAGAACACCTTCTCATTGTACAATCTGTACGGGTCCTTGGGATTCATGTCTAGACTCCTTGTACTATATGTTGTGTAGAGGAGGGGCCCTGGAAAGTTTGGCATGCAATTATAAACTAATGCCCTAGGCAAACAATCTAGTTTGGTTAGGGATCAGTGAGCTATTGCAGAGTTAATGGGTTGATTGAGGGCATTCAAAGCCTCAATCTAAGCATGTGGAGAGGGAGTTCAGTGCTTTCCCAAGCATTTCCAACCCTGGGGAACATTGGGAGAAGACAGATGGAGGGAGAAATAGAAAACCCTCACTGGTTCACACAGTGAGTTCCAAACCCTAAAAAATAGGCCTATTTTTAGGAGAGTACTGTATGGACGGTATGGGAGTTGAAGACTCACAAAATCCTCAAGCCCTTCCAAAAAGGGTATTCAAATCTGTGATTAAGTGGGCATCTTGTTTGCAGAAGTTAGTAGATAATCAAAGATATAGGCCAATTAGGCCTCAATTTCCTTGTAGCCTTTTTAGGCCAAACAGTGAGCGATAGGATCAGTTTTGGTCTTAGTGGGATTTTGGGTGGATTAACACTAGTTGTTTGCATTGGACATCCTCCTCTCCACTTGAGGTTTCATTAGGGTTTCATTTTTATTTCCTATAGAGATGAACAATGCTAGAAGAAAATAGAGAAATACTTGGAACTGTGAACTTTAATAAATCATTGATGCCATAGACTGAATTGGATGGAAGGAAGTTTGAAACTTCTGAGAAGGGGTTAGATTAGCACCCTTGAGGCTAGGAGTTTAGCCTTTTTAGTTCTAGGAGAGCCTAGGACAAGCTAGCAAGGTCTATGTTACATCATAATGCTAACAAGGTCTACAAGTTCAACTATCCCATTTGAACGCCCTTTCTAACCTCCTCAAAACCTATTCAAAGGGCCTATTTAACACCCAAAAACCTCTTACAATTTGCAACACGTAGAAACAAATAACTTAAAAAATTCAAGGGGGAGTAGAATATGGCTATGTTACTTGTGCAAGAGTTTATTCTCATCTTTCATGCATAAGTGGACTAGGGGTAAAAGGTTGTGAGGCTAAACTTTAGCTACAAAGGCTGAGGTAGCTAGGTTGCATATGGAGGGAGTGGCAAGAAAGAAGGGAATTCCATTGGAAAGCATGCAACCGATTATGTCATTGCTTATGGAAACCATAGATGTTGGCATTCAAAGGGGAGACAGTTCTACTCCAACAAAGGAAAAGAAAATAACTACTAGTGTTGCAGGGTTGTTTAATACACAATCATGAGAAGTGGTTGACTCTTCCATTGTTCTTTTATGCTCATGCCATACCATTTCATGTGGCATGTTCTCCCTATTTTGAAAAATTGATCAAAGATGCACTAGGTGTTGGTATCTCATTTCTCCCATATGGAGAACATAAGCTAAGCACCACCTTCCTTGATAGGGAAAATTCTAAGGTGACTGTGTTGATAGAAAAATGAGACAAACTTGAGTAAGGGATGGTTGCTCTGTAAGAAATGAGACAAACTTGGGTATGAGATGGTTGCTCCATCATCCTGATATCGTGTCAGCCACTTGACAAGCTAGAATTGGAATTTGAGGGCCAGATTCCACTTTTGGAACTCCCATTTTATAAAATCCCGTCAAGTCCACGGTGAAGTCACTCTATTAGGAGATTTGAAACCATGATTGACTCCAATGTGACTCCTTGTAAGGATAATATATGCATTGGGCTTAGTTTAAGAAAGGCTAATATAGAGACAACTTAACTCATAATTGTAATTTAAAGTCTGGTATTAACTGAATTTAGAATGAAGTCTATCCAGCCTAAGAAGACTATATATGCATTGGGCTTAGTTTATGAGCTCATCTAAAGGCATAGCTACATTCACAATCATGAAATAATAGTAAAAACAATATCATCATGGCTGAAATAGCATGAAATAACAGTAAAAACAATATCAAAATTATGAGCTCATCTTCATCATGTGTTAATCCTTGGTGTATTCCATTTATAATCATCAAATAACAGTAAAAACAATATCATCATGGCAGAAATAGCAGAAAAATATCATAATGCATGAAATAACAGTAAAAACAATATCATCATGGCTGAAATAGCATTATCACTATAATTGATCTTCATCATGTGTTACTCCTTGGTGTATTCCATTTATAATCATGAAGTACCAGTAAAAATAATATCATCATGGCTGAAATAGCAGAAAAATATCATTAATGCATGAAATCACAGTAAAAAAAATATCATCATGGCTAAAATAGCATTATCGCTATAATTGATCTTCATCATGTGTTACTCCTTGGTGTATTCCATTTATAATCATGAAGTACCAGTAAAAACAATATCATCATGGCTCAAATAGCAGAAAAATATCATAATAAATAAAATAATAGTAAAAACAATATCATCATGGCTGAAATAGCATGAAATAACTGTATACACCTAAAAATGGTCACCTAGACTATTAGCCCCCATTTGCTAAATCATCAATTGTTTATTCTTGATCAAATCCTAGCTCTATCATTTATTTGATTATTTTCTATGGGCTAACCATCTTATCCTAAGTTTTTATTTATTTAAAAGGAATATTTCCTCCCCTTTTAATAAATAAAAAGCCCCACTTTTCCTCTTATCCTAAGTTGCACAAATAAAGCATTATTCTTATTTTATAAAAAAAGAAAAAAACACTTTTTGTCTCATATGGACACAAAAGTCAACTCTTATTTTCCTATTGGAGGATACTTGTGCACATGGATTGCTCCTCTTTCAAGCTCCACCGTTGATTAAATCTTTTGCCTCTTAATCTCCATGGTCCATTCCTTCTCATTTCCTATAAAAGAAGAGCTCTCTTCTTCATTCTAGATCCCCAACTTTTTATGCTATTATTATGCTACAGGTTTTCTAGGTCATCTTGGCGCTTTTGGAGATATTCTTGCATCTAGGGTTTGAAGATTTGGAGCATTGTTGGCATTCATCTTGGATCTTCATCAACACTCTATCTTCTTGTCTTCATTCTTGCATCATCATGGCTTTCTTGCTTCATAGTTAGATTTCATTTCTTGCATAGTAGCTTCATTTTCATGGCATTCTTAGCTTAGATTTCTTTTATGCTTTAGATTAATTCATCTAGTTTAACTAGGAGGCTTTGTAATACTTGCATCTTTCATTTCCATAGTTTAGCTTGCATTTCTATTCTTAATCTAGCTTGCATTGCATTTCATTCTTGATTCTTGAGGATATTGGCATTCTTGCCCTTGTCTTCATTGAATCTCCCATTGCATGGTTTACTAGCAAGGTTATTGGCTAAATAGCTCTAGCTGAGAGCATTCTTAAAAACCCTTGCACTCCATGCCTAGGGAGCTATGGATCGATTTGTGAGGCCTCATTCTTGAGTTCCCTTGCATGTAATGATTCATAGAAGTGTGACACATTTATTGCACACATTTTTGGCGCCCACCGTGGGGCAGAGTAGATAGACTTTGTCCTTTAAATTCTGCATTTTCATCATTTTCCGTCAATTTTTCGGCAAGTTTTTAGCGTAATTTTTGTTCTCTGGTTTTTTGTCTCAGAATATCGCGCGATACTTCTCAGGTATATCGCGCGATATACCTTACTATACGCGTGCGATACTTCGCGCCAGAGAAGAATCGCACGGCAGTATTGAGGTATATCGCCTGGTCTCGGGCGAAGTATCGCCTGGGGTCGGGTGAAATATCGCGCGGACTGAGAAGTATCGCCTGGTGTCGGGCGAAGTATCGCGCGATACTGTGTCTGAACCTGGTAGTGACCTATTTTTAGGCTATTTTATCTATCTTGCAAGTTTCAAGTTCTTAGCTATCTTTTTGAAATTTTCTGAAATTTCCAGCGTTTTCAAATCCGTGCCTCTGGAAAACAGGTGCCCATTTTTTATGAAATTTTGCAAATGGTATCAAAAGTTTAAGTGTGATATATCGTTGGAAAGGTCTTTCTGAGCCCAATCCAACCATGATGGTTTCATTTTCAGATTCTATCATTTGATTAGTTATTTTTGCACATTATCTGATTTTTTTCATGTACTAATCATTGTTAGATTTTGGATTTTGATTCTCCTAACTCTTGTTGGTCTAACAAGTTGTGGTTGTAGGTGCTTCTTGCTTGAAATTTGCTAAAATCGCATGTCAAAGAGGGCTACTAATGGTTTTTGCAGGGCTGCCCTAAGCATAAAAACCAAATCAAGTGCTTGTTTAATTTCTTTTTTTATTAAGTGTGGCATATACTAGTTGTTTCATTAGGCACTTAATACTTTGTGAAAGGAATCTTGGGGTGGTAGGAGAAGTATGCTCTTCACCTTTAGGTGAATCAGAAAATCTTGACCCATCTTGAGGTTTTGGAAGCAAAAGGGTAATTGGATCTTGTTTGGTGTGTTTGGGAGAAGTTTTTGAGATAGGGGAGTATGCTCTTCACCCTTGTGGTGAATCAAAAACCTTGAACCTCAAGAATTAATCCACTCTTTGTTTAGCTTAGGATCCTTTAGCGGGCCTGCTCTTGAGCAATCAAGAGGAACGACCCAAGTGGGGACAACCTTGTCATCATTTTCCTTGGTGGCGAGTGATTCCAACTCACTATAATCTCAAGGCTATCGAGGACACAAAACCTTGGTAGACATAGTACTTATCTTCGCTTGATGTGAGTAACTTGTGGGATTGTGACCATGAGGAAAGCATTAAGCAAGAATGCTTAAGGTACTCTTGAGGCCGCGAGGTCCTAGTCCTTTATGAGGAGCAAGAGGGGTGCTATGAACGGAAACCCTTACTATGAACCATTAGATAGAGGCCACCCTATTTTAGCCGCTTAGCTTCTTGGTGCAAGGATTGATCCAAGTGGACTTACCCGGATCACCCCAAGACACTCACCATATGTGTTCCTTTGGTTGTGTTTTTGACACTTCCATGACAACGCCAATATCTCTTGTGGGCAACCACTTGGTGTGAGGCAAGGGAGCATCAAGTTGTGGACCACGTTGCTAAGTAATGAGCCTTGTCCTTCTAGGTAGTAATTGCTTGAATTATCTTCGATTGTGCTATACCAGTGTAAACGTTCTCAACATTCAAACACACGGTAGCGTTCATAAGGTTTTCTATTTTGATATCACAAGTGCTTGTCTTGGCAAGGTTGCTTTTGCCCTTGTTCCAAGTGTTCTATGACATGTTTGATCCCATACTATTTGCAAACCTGTCTTTTATCTGTTGCTACTGCTTGTCAAACTGAGAAATTGCACTATCCAATCTTTGAAATCGATCAAAATGCTTCAAACCTGAGAATTTTTATGTTCACTGGTCAAAGAATCACCCAATTCTGCAACAGTATCGCACGCCTTACTACGAAATATCGCGCGATACTTCGCGCCCTGCTATTTTATCGCACTCTTTGCTGAGATATATCGCGCGATAGTTCGCTCCTGCTGGACTATCGCCCCGCTAGCCTGGAGTCTATCGCCCAACCATACTGCAGTCTATCGCCTGGCTTAAGGTAAAGTATCGCCCGAACTGAGAAGTATCGCCCTGTCTGTCTGGAAAGTATCGCCCAGAATCTTTTGTTGTCCTGTCATTGCTGCAATTCGGAGTTGCTAAACTTGCACTTTAACCTGCTGTAGAGTGTCCTTTTCTGTTCTTACTTGAAACTGGTTTGTTACTTACATGCTTAGATTTGTTCTAGACTGAAACAAATGAGCTAAAACTATTGGATTTGAGCTTAACAAATGCTACTCTTGATCACTTGTCACATCACGGTTACCTCTCTAGCTATTTGCTTATTGAGCTTCTTGCTCGTTGCTCGGCTTTAGTCAATTGATTGTTGTAAGTGCTTGAGCACTTTTGACGAGCCATCTCTCTATTGTTCTACTTTGACAAGTGATCTATATTAGCTTTTCTTATCTCAAATCTAAGAAACTTTGTCTCATTCTATTAGTCAACCAACATCTCTTTTCATGCCGGTTACAACTCGGTCTCAATTTGAGCAGGAGAGTCATCCTCCATTCAATTATACACAGTTACCTTCTCCAACTAGACGTTCAAAAGCACCCATTAGCAACAACAGTTCTAGTTCTGACCAATCTAAGAATTCTAAGGCTACACCATGGTATAAAGGAGGTTTCCTCTTTTCTGCATTCAAGACCCCCGAAAACACAGACAGTGTCTCACTCACTTTGACTGAACAAGAAAAGTTTCAACTCTTGCAAGAACACTTTGAGCGTAAGGATAATCAAGCGCGCTTAGACAAAGAACACAATCAACAAAGGATGGATGCTACTAGGCGCATGGCTTATAGAGGGACATTTCATGAGCAACCTGAGACTAGTAATCATGAGCATAGACCTCTTTTTAACAATGGCAACAATGACAACAACACGCCACCAAGATCTCCTCCAAGGCCAACTTTTGCTATGCCTTCTTCACCCCCTAGACCTCCTCCCTCTCAACATGAGGCAGAGGCTAATGATGAGATTTCTAGTGAGGATCTTATGAGATGTGAACAAGATGTGGATTTCCAACGAATGATGCATAAGCTTTTAGAGCGTAATGGTGATCAATATTTTCAATATATGACTTCTAGAGGATACAAGCTTCCTCCCGGGTATGATGTTAGACAAATTGTCCAACAAAGAGTACCAACTGAATTGGAAGTCCTTCAAGAAGAATTACATCGAACAAATCAACGCCTTACCCAAATGGCATTAGAAAGAGAGCCTCCAAAGGTCTCTTTTGTACAATCAATTTGTGCTCTTCCTTTTGATAAAGATCTATACATGGTCCCGTTTCCTAAGGATATTGAGGTTACTAAATATGACAAGTATGATGGAAATGGTGATCCCCATGACCATGTGCGTCACTTTTATGCTCTTAGCATGGACTTTCTTCATGAAGACACATTTCTGCTACGATTATTCCCTCGAAGCTTAAGAGGACAAGCTTTAGAATGGTTTGCAAAGTTGACACCTCCTTTGAAGACTTTTGATGAGTTAGCTATGCGCTTCACACAACACTATTCATACAACATCCAACAACCTGTCACTGTGATAGATCTTGGTAATCTAAGACAACATCAAGGTGAGCCATTTGCAACTTACTTACAACGTTGGAGGTCATTGTATTCTCGATATCCTCGTCAGCTACCTGAAAGAGAAAAGATTGACATTTTTGTCAACACACTTGTGCCTAAGCTATTTTATGATCTAAGGAAGCAACTATTCTCCTCCTTCCATGACATGGTTGAAAGTGCATATCGGATTGAGGATGTAGCTATAAGAAAAGGGGATATTGTTATTAATAAAGATGCTAAAGGCAATGGTAAAGACAAGAACAAACCTTGGAATAAGAACAAGTATGTTGTTAATGATGGGGTTGTTGACAATCCTAAAGTTAAAGAGCCCGCTTTCAATCTCTCCAATGCTATCTATGCAGCAAAACAACAAGAAGCTAGAAACACTCACAATGCTCCTAAACCTCAATATGCAGATAAGCCTAAGAAGTCATTTCGAAAGCGAGTCTATACCAAGTTGGCAGAACCTTACGATGTGATCCTTAAGACTTTGGTTGACAATGGATATCTTACACTTCCTGATAAACCTGGTAACTGGGATCCACTAGATAAGCCTGATTGGTGGCGAGAGGATCCTTATTGTCATTATCACAGAAATAAGGGACATCCGACAGATAATTGTTTTAGGCTTAAGGATGATATTCAGGATCTTATTGAGAATGGCACAATCTCCACTGATGGCTTAACTAAAAATTCTGATCACACAGCTTTCAAAGATCCTCTACCTAAGCATGATAAGGGGGAAACCTCTCAAACACATAAGAAGAATCATGATGCAAAGATCAATTACACGTATCCTTCTAATACGCCTGTGATTAACATGGTAGAGCCCGTTGAGAGCGTTCTAATGATGAGGTCTCAAGATGATAATAACACCAATCATGGTAAGCCAAAGTTAGTCTTGCAAACACATGGTAGTTCATCTTCCCGAAGTGAGACACTGAATGCTGTTACTAGGGGGCAAGCCAAGATTGTCCTTAAAACTGCGCAAGATCCCAAGCAAGCTTTGCCTTCCAAACAAGTGGCTCCTTCAGCCACCCCTAGCTATGATCTTGTCCAACATTTGCAAAAGATGCCAGCCCAAATATCCATTTTTGAGTTGCTTCAGTTATCCTCTTCGCATAGAGAGATTCTTGATGAGGCCCTACGTACAACACATGTTCCCAATGACATTGATCCAGATCAATTTCAGGCTATGGTCAACCACATTTCATCTCCGCTATCTCTCTCCTTTTCTACAGAAGATGACATATCTATTGCTCACCCTCATAATCTAGCTTTACACATTGAAGTTCTAGTCTACAACACCCGAGTCCGCCGAGTCCTGATAGACAATGGTGCAGGGTTAAATATTGTTTCTTTCAATGTCATACAACAATTGGGTTTGTCAGAATTGGCTGTGGATTCCAAGAAGAAGATTACTATAAAAGCTTATGATGAAGTGGAAAGATCTTCCAAAGGTCTTGTCACGCTGCCTGTCCGAGTGGGCCCTATCACGAAAGATATTAGCTTCCAAGTATTGGACATCCCACTCGCATATAACATTCTTTTGGGTCGTCCTTGGATCCATGACATGCAGGCTATTCCTTCCACTTATCATCAGTGCGTCAAATTTCCATACAATGGCACTGAGGTTGTGATTCCTGGAGACCATACTATTGCTATCAATGCTCTTGCTGCTACTGAAAAATTTGTTCCTCATAATGAACCTTTTGTTGATCCTAGTACGTCTCTAGCTGCTGCTGAGAAATCACTTAAGATGATGAGCCTTGGTATGGGTGAATATACGCTGGATTCCTTTTCTTCTATACCTATTTCTCCTAGGTCATATGGGAGACCTTCTGATCACATGAAGCCTTCCACTTCTGCTATGGTGATCTTTGATACTTTTGTTCCTTCATTCGTTCCTTTAGAAGCAGAAAGAGAAGAACAAGCTATTCAAGAGTGGATCTATAGAGAGGATTCTAGAAATACTCCCATGCTCAGTAATTTAGACACAGATACAGATGAGTCACCACTACACACTATGGTTCAAATGGGATATGATCTTCCCTCTACTTCACTTCTTTGGGGAGAAAAATGTATATCTACTGATGATATGGATGTTGATAGGGTTCATTCTTGTAGTAACCATCCCGAAGTGGTTGATGGGTCTTGTGTGGGGTTTGATGAGTTTTTTCCTCATATTGCCTTAGTGGACCACGCTGGTTCTTCTATGACAAGTCTAGATCTAGCTACTTTTGGAGCTTACCCTATAGGCTCAACCTCTCTTGTTACCAGAGATAACACCCCTCGCATAAATGCCATTGAACCGGTCACTTCATTTCATCTCGCATCAACACCTGTTACTTCTTCCACCAGCGAACTAGCAACAAAAAAGATTGAATCAGAAATCCAGCATCACAGTCATCAAGTCAAAAGAAAAGAGCAATGGTCAGATGGCGAAAACCACATTGTGGTGGTATCCGAACCTAAGAAAAGTAAAGATAAAAATTTGCTCAAAAATGATGACTCCAAAATAAAAGATGAGAAGTTGATTCTCTACAAACAAATGGTGCATTACTTCAAGCATGATCTCATAACTGTTATACTTCAGCCCATTCCTAAAGCTGAGAAAAGAGTTGCTAATGCCTTGGTTACTTTGATATCCATCTTACAAATGAAAAAGCATAAATCTCACTTCAAGTTCCTGGTGGATGAATTACGCTATCCTACTCACAAATCTTACAATCCTACCATCTTTCCATGTCTTCCACCTCATACTCCTCCATGCCATTCTTTCCACCATCCCTTACACTTTGTCTTTGTCTCTGGTGGCTTGTATAGGAAGGGTCTAGATGGAACTCTCCTTAGGTGTCTAGAAATAGAGGAGTCAGAAAAAGTGCTAGCTAAAATCCACGATGGCATATGTGGATTGCATTCTAATGATCCTCCACTAACTCAGACATTGCTTAGGGCTGGTTATTATTGGTCGAACTGGTTGAGACCTCCTATCATCACAGTTGTAGCATTTGGGCCTGGGGCCTATCAGTTCTCTACATCAAAGGAAGCAGATCTTTAATGCCCGTTCCTGTCTGGGGCATTCCTTGTATATACTTTATGATCCTGAAAAAATTACAAAAAAAAAATTCATATATGATGCTGAAAAAAAAAAAACCTAAAAAGCATATAAAATACAAAAAAATCAAAAAAATCAAAAAATTCAAAAAATTCAAAAAAAATATAGAAAAAGTGCCTTGGTGAAAACCTGGAAACAGGCGCCTTGGTAGCAAAAATATAAAAAAATTATAAAAAAGTCCTGAAAAAATCTATCAAGTGGTGAAAACCTGGAAACAGGCGCTGCTTGAGACCCTCTGCACCTATGTCTATCAGTCTTGTGTGGCGCTCTTTCGCTCCACTTCTCACTTTGCCTCTCCTAGCCTGGAATTGATTCTTGTCTTAGTCTAGGGGGCATATGTTGCTTTAAGCTTATCTTGGGTCTCTTTGTGCGTCTGGGTTTCTTGGGCAACTTGGTTCCAATGGTGTTTTTCAACACCACCCCAATGGTGTTTTTCAACACTACCCTTGCGTCGAGTGTTTCTCAACACTTATCAGATGTCCTACCTGCAGTCTAGTATGATGCGATCTTTCTCACTGGCAGATGCGATACTCAAAGCTTGACTCTATGACCTACACACACACACTTGAATCACTGAGATTTGCTTGGCTTTATTTCTTTGTGTGTTGTCTATGATGATTTCTTTGCTAAGTGGTCTCTCCCTGAGAAGTTTTCGATGATGCATAGCTAGAAGACTGAGGGTATGAGAACATGTTTTATTGCTTTTTCTGCTTGTGGGTATATTTTGTTGATCCTAACTGTCATGAGCATTTATGCTGGTCTTACTTGACACTGTGGATTGACAGGGTATTATCCTTGACTATTTTTGTGCAAGTGCATACTTGTAACCATCTTGACTTTCCTTGTGTCTCGATGCGAGTATAATCTTGCTATATTAAACTTAGGTAATCTCACTGTGCTAGTCATCTTGACCTACATGTCTTTGATGCCTAGGTGAGATTTCCACATTCCTATCTGATAAAGATCATATTCATATTCACATAGTTATGCTAGTGTGTATTGTATGATCTTGCGACGCTACCAATAACGCTCAATGATGAATATTAGATGTCTATTGGCTTTGTAACCTTTCAAGTAAACCACTTTTCATGTAGCTTGCATTTCTTAGGTTCATGTTAGTTTAGTTTTGCATCTTGCATATGGAGAGAGCTCTCCTTTCATTTTTCATGGACTTGTTAATCAGCTGCGCTCACCTTTCGCTTCTTCCCGATCATGTCTTTCACTTTCTTGTCTTTCATCTCACATCATTTTCTCTTCATTTCGGGATCCAAACCAAAATCCACATTCACCTTGACCCTTTCTCCTTTTTTCGCATAGTTGGCTGACCTTTTGAGGCCTGATCCTTTGATCTTCACTGGGGCATCATAACCTCTTCATCCCCATCTCTTTCAACCTTCTAGTCTTTCATTCAAATCCCAAGTTCCAATTCCCCCCTCTATGGCATTTACGGGTTGAGGGACCGATAGGTTCGTGCCCCGTATCCCATGTGTGGGGCATCCCTTCATTGGTTGATGGTTATTCTATTATCTTTCATCTTCGATTATGATTTCTAGTGATTTGATCATGTTGCTCTTGCTTCTGCATTCCCTCTACTTGATTTCACTTTCGATCCTGAGGGGGCAGACACATCATATCTTATTGGCTATCTCTTTCCTAAGTGTTCAGTACTGTCGCTACCAGGCTGATCATGCAGGATTTGCTATCTCTCTGCACTTCATTCTTTGGAGTCAGATCGCTATTTGCTTGCCTTCTTGGCTATCTGCTTGCCTTCTTGGCTATCTCTTGCCTTCTTGGCTGATCTATTCTTTGACTACATGTGTTCCCAAATCAATCACACATTAGTCAAAGAGGGGCAAATGTATACACCTAAAAATGGTCACCTAGACTATTAGCCCCCATTTGCTAAATCATCAATTGTTTATTCTTGATCAAATCCTAGCTCTATCATTTATTTGATTATTTTCTATGGGCTAACCATCTTATCCTAAGTTTTTATTTATTTAAAAGGAATATTTCCTCCCCTTTTAATAAATAAAAAGCCCCACTTTTCCTCTTATCCTAAGTTGCACAAATAAAGCATTATTCTTATTTTATAAAAAAAGAAAAAAACACTTTTTGTCTCATATGGACACAAAAGTCAACTCTTATTTTCCTATTGGAGGATACTTGTGCACATGGATTGCTCCTCTTTCAAGCTCCACCGTTGATTAAATCTTTTGCCTCTTAATCTCCATGGTCCATTCCTTCTCATTTCCTATAAAAGAAGAGCTCTCTTCTTCATTCTAGATCCCCAACTTTTTATGCTATTATTATGCTACAGGTTTTCTAGGTCATCTTGGTGCTTTTGGAGATATTCTTGCATCTAGGGTTTGAAGATTTGGAGCATTGTTGGCATTCATCTTGGATCTTCATCAACACTCTATCTTCTTGTCTTCATTCTTGCATCATCATGGCTTTCTTGCTTCATAGTTAGATTTCATTTCTTGCATAGTAGCTTCATTTTCATGGCATTCTTAGCTTAGATTTCCTTTATGCTTTAGATTAATTCATCTAGTTTAACTAGGAGGCTTTGTAATACTTGCATCTTTCATTTCCATAGTTTAGCTTGCATTTCCATTCTTAATCTAGCTTGCATTGCATTTCATTCTTGATTCTTGAGGATATTGGCATTCTTGCCCTTGTCTTCATTGAATCTCCCATTGCATGGTTTACTAGCAAGGTTATTGGCTAAATAGCTCTAGCTGAGAGCATTCTTAAAAACCCTTGCACTCCATGCCTAGGGAGCTATGGATCGATTTGTGAGGCCTCATTCTTGAGTTCCCTTGCATGTAATGATTCATAGAAGTGTGACACATTTATTGCAAACAATAACAGTATAAACAATATCATCATGGCTGAAATAGCAGAAAAATATTCTAGAGCATATATAGTGCAGGAGCTGATAAACAAAAACAATGTATGGTGTTGATAAGACAAGTATCTTGGCTAACCTTGCCAACTTAAAAATTATCTTGGCTAGCCTTGCCAATGTTTAAGTAACAATACTTTAAAATGAAAAAAAAAGTAGCTAGAGGTCTGCAAACTTCATGGCAATATACTGCACCCTCTCATCTTCATTCATTTTCAAGAACCCTTTGGCTCTTTCTTTTTCAGCCATGAAGGTGTCATATGCTTTTAGCATAGTTGGTTGACTCAAATCAGGGATGCCTTTAAGAGCCTCATAAACACTATCCAAGACAGAATCTGATTTAGAATTTTCCACTTTGATTAGAAGAGGCGCACGGAAGTCCTCTTCTATTCTTTTCATAGTTTCACAAAGCACATCCAACGAACCAGTCATGGTTGCCTTCTTCCTCTTTCCCCTCCTTGGTGACGATGTTGAAGGATTTGGATGACCACTTGCACTCGATTGATTGGAATGATATAATTCATCATCCAAATCAGGTGTAGTGTTAAGAGGTGTACTCATAGGGACATCCTCATCACAATCCACGTAGGCGGGCCCATCCATATTGAGCCCTTCTTCTGTCTCTTGTGCAATAGTAGTTGCGGTACCTTCAGCTATGTCATTACCTACAATGAAGGCTAGGTCATTGTAGTACTGGAAGGGTTGTCTCTTGTACACTTTGGCACTTTTGAATTCTTTTCTCTGCATGTTGTCATGATGAATGAATTAGATCTTTGTCTTGTATCTAACTTAATAAGAAGGAAATATTGCTAAGACCAACATATTCAAAACAACATGTTACCTTTAGAAGCTCCTCCCACACCATGTCATCCGCGTCCACACATTGAGTAGCTTCATTCCATGCAAACCCACTCATATTCTTCAACTCTCTCATGACTCTAAAACCTTGCTTCCATCCTTTAAGCTTATTTTTGAAATTTTCCTTTGAAAAATTAAGGTTCATGTTAGCATTGAACTTCCTCTCAATGGCTGTAAAAAGAAGCCCCCTTTGCCTTTCCTTCCTAGGTGAACTTGATCATGGAGCAAGTTTAGGAACTTTCATTCCATCTCTCTTGTCCACATAACCTTCTTGGAGGAAGAAGTTGACTGGCTTACTTGAACCTCATCGTCCATGCTCATCATGAGATCTATGAAGGACATCACCTACACCACCTATTATATGCAATCATTAGCTACATGCAAATGAGAATGAATATTAAAGAAATAGTCATACAACAGTGGCATATAATCCAAAATATTGCATTTATGCATGATATCCAGCAATATGTAATATATTTCTTTATTATCCATTCTCATTTGCATGTAGCTAAGTATGCATGTATATATGATCTACTATGGTCTACTATGGTCTACTATGTTCACACAGTTTACTATGGTCTACTATGTTCATTCAGTATTGACAATATATAATTACAATACTGATTCAATGTCTTGTAGTGTTCATTCTGTCTTGAGCAACTGAATCAGTGTCTTGTAGTGTTCATTCTGTTGCACACTAAATCTGTATTGTAATTATATATGGTCTACTATGTTCATATAGTTGTACACTGAATCAGTATATAGTACAACTGTATGAACATAGTAGACCATATATAATTACAATATTGATTCAGTGTCTTGTAGTGTTCATTCTGTCTTGAGCAAATGAATCAGTGTCTTGTAGTGTTCATTATGTTGCACACTGAATCAGTGTTCATTCTATTACACACTGAATCAGTGTTCATTCTGTTGCACACTGAATCGGTATTGTAATTATATATGGTCTACTATGTTCATACAATTGTACACTGAATCAACATATAGTACAACTGTATGAACATAGTAGACCATATATAATTACAAAACTGATTTAGTGTCTTGTAGTGTTCATTCTGTCTTGAGTAATTGAATCAGTATCTTGTAGTGTTCATTCTGTTACACACTGAATTAGTATTGTAATTATATATGGTCTATTATGTTCTTACAGTTGTACTATATATTGATTCAGTGTGCAACAAAATGAACAATACAAGACACTGATTTAGTTGCTCAAGAATGACGATAAGTGGTATTCTTGAGCAATTGAATCAGTGTGCAATAGAATGAACACTAATTCAGTGTTCATTCTGTTGCACACTTAATCAGTATATAGTACAATTGTATGAACATAGTAGACCATATATAATTACTATACTGAATCAGTATTGTAATTATATATGGTCTACTATGTTCATATAGTTGTACTATATATGCTCTAGTATATATGCTCTAGTACATCTTCCACATGAAAAGGTGGAATTGGAATTTGAGGGCCAAATTACCATCTCTCAATCCCCATTTAGAAGAAAAAGTGTCAAACAAGATACACACATGTGTGTGTGTGAATTTTGTACCTAGCTGTAGGCACAACACTTTAGTAAAACATTAGAGGTTAGCCAAAAACCAAAATCGTGCAGTGAAATGGAAACTAAACTAACCAGGCAATTTACTGCCTTCTAGTAGGTGTGAGTATGATGTTCTCAGATTGGAATCGAGATCAGTGACAATGCAACACCTAAACGAAGGATTTGAATGCAAAGAATTGAAAAATGACATGAATGCAGATTTAGTCTATATTTTTGTATTTTCTATGCAATTATGATGAAAGAAACTAATATGAATCTATTCTATATGAAAACTGATATGATATGCAATTAATCTAAGAATTGATATGCTAAATGATATGAATGCTCAAAAACAATGAAAATCTCACAACAGCTTTGATTCACAAAGATGGATTCTTCGATCACCAATTCGCCAGCGTGAGGATGCAATTTCGTGGATCCTTTTAGAAGAGCTGAAGCCTTGATTTTATAAAAATCCAGGGCTTTGGAGGTGCATGAGAAAAGCCATAAATCACTCTTGATGAACTCAAGAAATCAAAGAAGATTAAATTACATAATCATGCAAAATCATGCAAGAACAACTTTTTAACTCAAATCAGAAGTTTAGATCAGCTTTGAACTCAAAATAGAGTGTTGAGTTTCCAAAAGTTAACAACTTGCATTGATTTCCTAATTTTGAGTTTAACTGCTCTTTGAATGTGCACAATTAATTATGAATTAATTAAATAAATAAAGTGATTTATCCTCAACTTAACTGATTTTTGAAATTAAAATAATTGATTTATGGGTTAATCAATTATTAAATCAAACTTTATTCAAAAACTATATTATTAAATATTGACAACTAACTTTAATTAATTAAATAGGAATTTAATCAATTAGTCATAAGATTTTTGATTTATTGCCAAATTTAAATAATACAATTTAGGAATAATTTAATTAAATTCAATTAAATAATTAAGTGGCAGTATTAAATCTAATTAATTAAATATTCAGAATATTCAATTAATCAAACTTTAGGATAAATAGAATTTATCGCCAAATAATTATTAAAGTAAAGATAATTAAGATAAATTAAGAATATTACTAGGAATATTCCCCGATGCAGAATTTAGGATAAAATCGATAATGTGCAGATGTGCCTTAGGTTAGGACTTTGATGTCGATTTCATTCGATTTGAAGATGTAGGAGGTTAATGAACCTATAGCCCATTTTTGGGGTATTACATTTTGCCCCTCTTTGAATCACTGTGAAAAGTGTAGTGGTTCAAAGAATAGTTTGTGTTTGATATACATATGAAACTGATTTGAAAGATGAAAGATTAACCGATTCCAAGACAGAAATTGATTGAAAGATTGGAAAAAGAGATATCGACCCAGGCCCAGAATGACCAGGAATTGAGATGATGCTAGCTATATCAACAATGAACCGGTGATTACAAAAAAGTGCCAAAATGCCTGATTCTGAACCTTATGATTGCGAAGAAGTGAGTGACCGATTCCAGACCTCAATGTCCTTGTATGAATCATATTGGTATCACATCGTAAACCCATCAGTTACAAAGAACCAAGGAAATAGCACTAATGAACCAATAGTTATGAAAAACTGATACAGTTTACAAGATAGATTTAAGATACTAGATGAATTTGATATGCCCCAAGAGATGAAAGATTTGCCCCAAGCGATGAGGACTTTAGATGAATCAGCAACTAGACATGGTTGTTGTCTCGATCACTGAGGAAAGAAATTTGATTGACAAAATTAGAGTTACAGACTTTGAATGATGTGCAATACCATGCCCCCTTTGGGATTAAAATTGAAATCTGACAAGAAAAGTCAGCGTTGAATGGTTTAGAAGCATGTTAATTGATTTGAGAAGTGGTTGTACATGTCCGAGAATGCATTCTGCATCATTTGGAGGTGTAGAAGACCAAGTTTGACTAGGTTAAACCATGAGTTGACCATGGTTGACCAAGTTGAAATTTTGATAGTTTGATGTAAGATAATCAGTTAAGTTGAATACTAGATTTCTATGATGATTGAAGGTTGATTATGTAAGTAGTTAATAATATGAATGATCTCAGATTTCAATTTTGATCCCAAAAAAGGATTGTACTTGCAGTTTTGTTGGAGGAACTTTCATACAATGCTCAGTCCTTGTGTCATGTTTAGCATTTTTGGTTTTGAAGAATCGTTTAAGTGTTCAAGCAATTTGTGAGATCATGCAAAGTGCAAAATGAAATGCAGAATGAAATGCAAACCTAGGACCTAGGACCTAGTCACTGATCATGTGTTGATTCATTCTCATCATTGAACTTTTTGGGTAACCGGATAAATCAATACAATGCCCACTAGTTAGGAAACTATAGACTTATGAATATTGATTTGTATGCACAAGAATCAATACAATGCCCACTAGTTAGACAACCATGGACATATGAATATTGATTTTATTTTCAGAATGTCGGATTAGATATAAGCACCAAGACACAAATGCCAGGATGACCTAAATATCATGTCCATTTTGATATAGCAATTTGTATAAGCATCAAAACATAGACGTCATGATGACCAGAATACGCCTTGCAAAACAAACACATCAAGCAATCAAGAGATCATTCTAAATCCAATGTGAATTACCCATAGTGACCCTTTATCGTTCACATCCTTAGGTAAGATCGCATTTCATAGTAGGAGAAAAAACTCACTAAAAAAGACAATAGTTAGATCAAACTTCTTTGAATTTTTTGGGTATCAATGGTCGAGGTACTCATGGCCATCCAATTCGAGATAGAGGCTCTTACAGACGGACACCATTTCAATCCAAAATTTCCAAAGTTGTTAGATTTTCACATACAAGCAAAAAACAAAGAAAAGATTATGCCCCCAGTCATCACTCTCTAAATCCTATAAAGGACATCATTGAAGAGCTCAAAGGACACAATATGCAAAAATCTCAATGTGAATTAGTAAGCATACAAGCAGATAAAAGCATGTAAAAAGCATAGATTGTTTTCAGTTTGATGTTTGATTGTGTTGTTATAGATGCAAAATCCTTTCTGGAGAGGAGACAAACTGACTGGCTCAGATGAAGCTTCAAAGGACTCTGACTGGATATGACTCGTCTAAGATGTACTGGAGGCCATAAGATATGACATTGATTGCCCCCAAGTGTTAAGTATTGATAGAATACAAACGCTTGAGCTGATTGGTGTATAGACTGACTTTATTGAAAATAGGAAAGTAGAAACAAACCAGGAGATATGTACAAACTAAAGCAAGACTGAAAGCTAGGAAAGACCAAGATTGTGCTGATAGATGGAGTGTTTTGAACAAGTGGTGTCCATTTGCTAGGTTTTCACCATCTTGGTTGAGATTCTATTTTTGCTACCAAGGCACCTGTTTCCAGGTGTTCACCAAAGCACTTTTTTCTTTTTTTCTTTTTTTTGTATTTTTCCTTTTTTTTCAATTTTTTTGTACTTTTGATATTTTTTGATTTTTTTGTGAATCATCAAGGCGCCCATTGCTAGGTTTTCACCAAGATGTTCATTTTTTCAGGACTTTTTCAAATTTTTAAGATTTTTTCAAGACATTTTACCATACACTGAATGCCTTAGGCATAGAATTTCTTCAAATGGAGAATGTTGATTGGTTCTTGGAGCTGTTCTCCTTCAGTTGTTGAGAGTTGATAGGCACCAGAGCCAAAAGTAGTAGTAATTACAAAGGGACCCAGCCAGTTGGGTTCAAACTTCCCCTTGCGTTCTCTATGTGATTGATTTTTAGGATTCTCTCTCAAGACTAGATCGCCAACCTGAAATTCTCTGTCTGAATTTCTTATTGTAACCTCTAGACATTCTCTTCTAATATATTCTGAGATGATCATATGCTGCTTGTCTGCGCTCATCTAGTACTTCAAGTTCTTGCAACCTAGATACTTTGTAGTCATCATCAGTTACTAGACCATGCATTTTGATTCTTAGTGATGGAATTTCAACCTCAATAGGTAGTACCACTTCAGACCCCCCCAGTGGGTGTTCTGATACTTGTTCTGTAGGCCCAAAGAGCTGAATTGATCATGAGATGCCAATCTCTTCCTATTTTATTAACTGTACGATGCAAGATTTTCAATAGATTCTTATTAGAAGCCTCTACTTGTCCATTCCCTTGAGTATAGTAGATAGATGACAAATGTTGTGTAATCTTTAATTTGGCACATAAATCATCCAATTCTTTGTTCTTAAATTTTCCACCATTATCTATGACTATAGAATGTGGAATACCATACCGGCTTATGATGTAGTTCAAGATGAACATAGATATTTGCTTTCCAGTTGCTTGTGTCAAAGGGACTGCTTCTACCCATTTGGTGAAATAATTTGTAGCAGTGATTATATGGGTATGTCCATTAGAAGAATAAGAATGTATGGTTCCTATAAGATCAAATACCCATTGGTGAAAAGGCCATTGTGTAGTGAAGGGAATTAGATCTCTTCCTAGAGCATGAATTAAGTTGCCATGCACTTGACACTTTTGACAATTTTTAGCAAACTTGATAGACTCTTTCTCCATTTCCAGCCAATAGTACCCAACCCTAATAAGTTTTCAAGCTAGTGTTAAACCATTCGAGTGTGACCCACAAATACCATCATGGACTTCCTCTAATGCACGTTGAGACTCTTCCCGTTCTAAACATCTAAGTAGCGTACCATCTACACCTCATTTGTACAAATCATGACCAATGATGACATATCGGGAGGCATTACGGATAAGGTATCTCTTTTCATGACGGTTAAAGGTATCGGGAATGATTTGGTCTTTGAGATAAGAGAATAGGTTTTTATATCTAGATGAATCATGGCCCACAACAGTGTAGATCATATGGGTATTAGGGGAGTCATATGTAGGATAAGATAGTGCTTCCACCAGGAACTCGTAGTCTAGCTCATGTTCAGGCTGCTATAATAAAGTAGATAATATTGCCATTGCATCGGCATCCTTGTTCTCTGTTCTAGATATTTGCTCAAATGTGATAGATATGAAATATTTCTTTAGATCATCTACCATTCTCTTGCATGGAATGAGCTTTTCATCTTTATTTTGGTACGCATCATTGACTTGATGGATTACAAGTTGTGAGTCTCCATGAATGTGTAATTATGTTACTCTCCACTCAATTGCTATTTTCATACCATTCAAAAGGGCTTCATATTCAACAATATTGTTTGTACAAGGAAATTTAATTCTGAATGCATTAGGAATGGAGTATCCTTGAGGAGTGATAAACAAGATACCTGCTCTAGATCCATTCGGTGTATAGGAGCCATCAAAGAACAATTTCCATTCTCTAGAAGAAAGATTCATGATAGAGGAATCTAGAAATTCCATTTGCATTGGTGTGTCATCAAACAAAGGTGCATCTGCTAATTGATCAGCAATAACTTGGCCTTTAATATCTTTTCTTTCAACATATTCAATGTCAAATTCACTTAAGAGCATGACCCATTTGGCTAATCTACTTGTGAGGGCAGCTTTGCTGAGTAGGTACTTTAGTGGATCAATCTTAGCTACTAAATGCGTGGTATGAGCCAACATATAATGTCTCAGTTTCTGTGATGCACAGATCACAACTAGACAAGTCTTTTCAATCATAGAATAGTTCTTTTCGTATGCCACCAATGTTCTACTAATATAGTATATTATAGCTCTTTCCTTTTTAGTCTCATCATGTTGTGCAAGCAATGCCCCCAGTGATGTATCTGTTGCGGAGACATATAAGATCAATGGCTTCCCTTGAATAGGAGGCATAAAGATAGGAGGATTTGATAGATACTTCTTGATATGATCAAAATTCTTTTCACATTCTTCACTCCATGTAAAGGTCACACCTTTATGTAATGTCTTTGTAAAAGGTTGTGATATGTCTGCTAGCTGAGATATGAAGCGTCTAATAGATTGAAATCTCCCTTGCAATGTTCTCATTTGACTGATGTTCTTGGGAGGTTGCATCTCCATTATAGCCTTTGTATACACCTAAAAATGGTCACCTAGACTATTAGCCCCTTGCTAGCATTATTTGCTAAAATCTTAAATTGCTTGTTCTTGATCAAATCCTAGCTCTATCATTTATTCGATTATTTTCTATGGGCTAACCATTTTATCCTAAGTTTTTATTTATTTAAAAGGAATATTTCCTCCCCTTTTAATAAATAAAAAGCCCCCACTTTTCCTCTTATCCTAAGTTGCACAAATAAAGTATTATTCTTATTTTATAAAAAAGGAAAAAACATTTTTTGTCTCATATGGACACAAAAGTCAACTCCTATTTTCTCATTGGAGGATACTTGTGCACATGGATTGCTCCTCTTTTAAGCTCCACCGTTGATTAAATATTTTGCCTCTTAATCTCCATGGTCCATTCCTTCTCATTTCCTTTAAAAGGAGAGCTCTCTTCTTCATTCTAGATCCTAAACTTTTTATGCTAATGTTATGCTGCAAGTTTTCTAGGTCATCTTGGAGCTTTTGAAGATTTGGAGCATTCTTGGCTTTTGCATCTACATGTTATCATAGTTTCACTTCTTGCATTATCATGACATTTTTAGCTTAGATTTCCTTTATGCTTTAGATTAATTCATCTAGCTTAACTAGGAGGCTTTGTAATACTTGCATCTTTCATTTTCATAGCTTAGCTTGTATTTCCATTTCTAGCATAGCATTGCATTGCATTTCATTTGATTCTTGAGAATATTGGCATTCTTGCCCTTATCTTCATTTGAATCTCCCATTGCATGGTTTACTAGCAAGGTTATTGGCTTAATAGCTCTAGCTGAGAACATTCTTAAAAACCCTTGCACTCCATGCCTAAGGAGCTATGGATCGATTTTTGAGACCTCATTCTTGAGTGTTCTTGAATGTAATGATTCATAGAAGTGTGACACAATTATAGCACACATTTTTGGCGCCCACCGTGGGGCAGAGTAGACTTACTTTTCCCCTTCTTTTTCTGCATTTTCGTCATTTTTCGTCAATTTTTTGGCAAGTTTTTAGCTTAATTTTAGGTCTTTATTTTTCTGTCTCAGACTATTGTACGATACTTTCCAGAAGTATCGCGCGATAGTTCTTTGTATGTGCGTGCAATACTTCGCCTATTAGAAGTATCACCTGGCTATTGCAGAGAATATCGTCTGGTCTCGGGTGAAGTATTGCCTAGTGTCAAGCGAAGTATCGCACAAACTAATATTATTGCCCTAGTATACTGAGAAGCATCGTGCGATAATTCTGGTGTCTGTAACTATTGACTGTACCTGGCAGTGAGCTATTTTTGAGTTATTTTATCTATCTTGCAAGTTTTGGGTTCGCTGCTAACTTTTTGAAATTTTTTGAAAATTTTAGTGTTTTCAAATCCGTGCCACATTGAAAAATGGGTGCCCATTTTTTTTGAAATTTTTGCAAATGGTATTGAAATTTGAAGTGTGATATATCATTGGAAAGGTCTTTCCAAGCCTAATCCAACCATGCTAGTTTCATTCTTAGATTTTACCATTTGACTAGCTATTTTACTTGCAGATTATCTAATTTTTGATGTGCTAACCCTTGCGAAGCTAACTAGTTGTGCTTGTAGGTGCTCTCATTGCTTGAAATTTGTCAAAAGAACACATGTCAAAGAGGGCTACTAATGGTTTTTACAGGGCTGCCCTAAGCATAAAAACCAAGTTAAGTGCTTGTTTAATTGCTTTCTTTATTGAGTGCGGCATATACTAGTTGTTTCATTTCATAGGCACTTACTACCTTGTTGTAGAAATTTTGAGGTGGTAGGAGAGTATGCTCTTCACCCTTGTGGTGAAACAGAAATCTTGACCCATCTTGGGATTTTGAAAGCAAGGGGGTAATTAAATCTTTGCTTGGTGTGTTTGGGTGAAGTTTTTGAGATAGGGGAGTATGCTCTTCACCCTTGTGGTGAACCAAAAACCTTGAACCTCAAGAATTGATCCACTTTTTGTTTAGATTTAGAATCATTTAGCGGGCCTGCTCTTGAGAAATCAAGAGGAATGACCCAAGTGGGGACAAGCCTTTTGCCGGCTCTTCCAACCCACTATAATCTCAAGGCTATCAAGGACACAAAACCTTGGTAGACATAACACTTGTCTTCGCTTGATGTGAGTAGCTCATGGGATTGCGACCATGGGGAAAGCATTGAGCAAGAATGCTTAAGGCACTCTTGAGGCCACGAGGTCCTAGTCCTTTATGAGGAGCAAGAGGGGTGTTATGAATGGAAGCCCTTACTATGAACCATTAGATAGAGGCCACCTTATTTTAGCCGCTTAGCTTCTTGGTGCAAGGATTGATCCAAGTGGACTTACCCAGATCACCCCAAGACACTCACCATATGTGTTCCTTTGGTTGTGTTTTTGACACTTCCATGACAATGCCAATATCTCTTATGGGCAACCACTTGGTGTGAGGCAAGGGAGCATCAAGTTGTGGGCCACGTTGCTAAGTAATGAGCCTTGTCCTT
Source organism: Chamaecyparis obtusa (assembly GCA_027943335.1). NCBI lineage: Eukaryota > Viridiplantae > Streptophyta > Pinopsida > Cupressales > Cupressaceae > Chamaecyparis > Chamaecyparis obtusa. The sequence continues at coordinate 403,039 of BSBK01003386.1, forward strand.
CTAGGTAGTAATTGCTTGAATTATCTTCGATTATGCTATACCAGTGTAAACATTCTCAACATTTAAACAAAATGGTAGCACTCATAGAATTTTTCTATTTTGATATCACAAGTGTTTGTCTTAGCAAGGTTGCTTTTGCCCTTGTTTCAAGTGTTCTATGACATGTTTGATCCTATATTGTTTGCAAACCTGTCTTTTATCTGCTGTTACTACTTGTCAAACTGAGAAATTGCACTATCCAACCTTTGAACTTGACCGACTTGCTTTCAAAACTGAGATTTTTTATGTTCACTGGTCAAAGAATCGCCCAAATCTACAACAGTATTGCGCGCCTTACTGAGAAATATCGTGCGATAGTTCGTGCCTGCTATCTATCGCTTGCTTTGCCTGAAGTTTGTCGCTCTAGTATATTAAGCTCTGTCACTTGGTATAAGGTGAAGTATCACCCGACTGAGAAGTATCACCCTATTTGCATGGAAAGTATCGCCCAGAATCTTTCTGCTGTCCTGTCATTGCTGCAATCCGAAGTTGCTAAACTTGCACTTTAACCTATCGTAGAATGTCTTTTTCTGTTCTTACCTGAAGCTGGCTTGTTGCCTACATGCTTAGATTTGTTCTAGACTAAAAAAAAAATGAGCTAAAACTATTGGATTTGAGCTTAACGAATGCTACTCTTGATCACTTGTCGCATCACGGTTACCTCTCTAGCTACTTGCTTATTGAGCTTCTTGCTCACTACTTGGCTTTAGTCAATTGATTGTTGTAAGTGCTTGAGCACTTTTGACGAGCCATCTCTCTATTGTTCTACTTTGACAAGTGATCTTTATTAGCTTTTCTTATCTCAAATCTGAGAAATTTTGTCTCATTCTATTAGTCAACCAACATCTCTTTTCATGCTGGTTACAACTCGGTCTCAATTTGAGCAGGAGAGTCATCCTCCATTCAATTATACATAGTTACCTTCTCCAACTAGACGCTCATGAGCACCCATTAGCAACAACAGTTCTAGTTCCAACCAATCTGAGGATTCTAAGGCTACCCCATGGTACAAAGGAGGTTTCCTCTTTTCTGCATTCAAGACCCCCAAAAACACAGACAGTGTCTCACTTACTTTGACTGAACAAGAAAAATTTCAATGCTTGCAAGAACATTTTGAGCATAAAGATAACCAAGCGCGCTTAGGCAAAGGACACAATCAACAAAGGATGGATGCTGCTAGGCGCATGGCTTATAGAGGAATGTCTCATGAGCAACCTGAGACTAGTAACCATGAGCATAGATCTCTTTTTATCAATGGCAACAATGGCAACAACACGCCACCAAGATCTCCTCCAAGACCCACTTTTGGTATGCCTTTTTCACCTCCTAGACCTCCTCCCTCTCAACATGAGGCAGAGGCTGATCATGAGATTTCTAGTGAGGATCTTATGAGATTTGAACAAGATGTGGTCTCCCAACGAATGATGCATAAGCTTTTAGAGTGTAATGGTGATCAATATTTTCAATATATGACTTCTAGAGGATACAAGCTTCCTCCCGGCTATGATGTTAGACAAATTTTCCAACAAAGAGTACCAACTAAATTGGAAGTCCTTCAAGAAGAACTGCGTCGAACAAATCAACGCCTTACCCAAATGGCAATCGAAAGAGAGCCTCCAAAGGTCTCCTTTGTAGAATCAATTTGTGCTCTTCCTTTTGATAAAATTCTATACATGGTCCCGTTTCCTAGGGATATTGAGGTTCCCAAATATGACAAGTATGATGGAAATGGTGATCCCCATGACCATGTGTGTCACTTTTACGCTCTTAGCATGGACTTCCTTCATGAAGACACATTTCTTCTATGACTGTTCCCTAGAAGTTTAAGAGGCCAAGCTTTGGAATGGTTTGCGAAATTGACACCATCGCTTAAGACTTTTGATGAGTTGGCTCAGCGATTTACCCAGCATTATTCTTACAACATCCAACAACCTGTCACCGTGATAGATCTTGGTAATCTAAGACAACATCAAGGTGAGCCATTTGCAACTTACTTACAATGTTGGAGGTCATTGTAATCTAGGTATCCTCGTCAGTTACCTGAGAGAGAAAATATTGACATTTTCATCAACACTCTTGTGCCTGAGCTATATTATGATTTAAGGAAACAACTATTCTCTTCTTTCAATGACATGGTAGAAAGTGCATATCGAATTGAGGATGTAGCTATAAGAAAAGGGGATATTGTTATTAATAAAGATGCTAAAGGCAATGGCAAAGACAAGAACAAACCTTAGAATAAAAACAAGTATGTTGTTAATGATGGGGTTGTTGACGCTCCTAAAGCTAAAGAGCCTGCTTTCAATCTCTCCAATGCTATCTATGCAGCAAAACAACAAGAAGCTGCCAACGCTCATGGTGCTCCTAAACCTCAATATGTAGATAAGCCTAAGAAGTCATTTCGAAAGCGAGTCTATACCAAGTTGGCAGAACCTTATGATGTGATCCTTAAGACTTTGGTTGATAATGGATATCTTACGCTTCCTGATAAACCTGGTAACTGGGATCTGCTAAATAAGCCTGATTTGTGGCGAGAGGATTCGTATTGTCATTATCACAGAAACAAGGGACATTTGATAGATAATTGTTTTAAGCTTAAGGATGATATTCATGATCTTATTGAGAACGACACAATCTCCACTGATGGCTTAACTAAAAATTCTGATCACACAGCTTTCAAAGATCCTCTACCTAAGCATGATAAGGGGGAAACCTCTCAAGCACATAAGAAGAATCATGATGCTAAGATCAATTACACGTATCCTTCTAATATGCCTGTGATCAACATGGTAGAGCCCGTTGAGAGTGTTTTAATGATGAGGTCTCAAGAGGATAATAAAGCCAATCATGGTAAGCCAAAGTTGGTCTTGCAAACACATGGTAGTTCATCTTCCCGAAGTGAGACACTGAATGTTGTTACTAAGGGGCAAGCCAAGATTGTCCTTAAAACTGCGCAAGATCCCAAGCAAGCTTTGCCTTCCAAACAAGCGGCTCCTTCAGCCACCCCTAGCTATGATCTTGTCCAACATTTGCAAAAGACACCAGCATAGATATCTATCCTTGAGTTACTTCGGTTATCCCCTTCGCATAAAGAGATTCTTGATGAGGCTCTACGTACAACACGTGTTCCCAATGACATTGATCCAAATCAATTTCAGGCTATGGTCAACCACATTTCATCTCTGCTATCTCTCTCCTTTTCTACAGAAGATGACATATCTATTGCTCACCCGCATAATCTAGCTTTACACATTGAAGTTCTAGTCTACAATACCCGAGTCCGCCGAGTCCTGATAGACAATGGTGCAGGGTTAAATATTGTTTCTTTCAATGTCATACAACAGTTGGGTTTGTCAGAATTTTCTGTGGATTCTAAGAAGAAGATTACTATAAAAGCTTATGATGAAGTGGAAAGATCTTCCAAAGGTCTTCTCACGTTTCCTATCTGAGTGGGCCCTATCACAAAAGATATTAGCTTCCAAGTATTGGACATCCCACTCACATATAACATTCTTTTGGGTCATCCTTGGATTCATGACATGCAGGCTGTTCCTTCCACTTATCATCAGTGCATCAAATTTCCATACAATGGCACTGAAGTTGTGATTCCTGGAGACCATACTATTGCTATTAATGCTCTTGCTACTACTGAAAAATTTGTTCCTCACAATGAACCTACTGTTGATCCTAGTATGTCTCTAGTTGCTGCTGAGAAATCACTTAAGATGATGAGCCTTGGTATGGGTGAATATACGCTGGATTCCTTTTCTTCTATACCTATTTCTCCTAGGTCATATGGGAAACCTTCTAATAACATGAAGCCTTCCACTTCTGCTATGATGATTTTTGATACTTTTGTTCCTTCATCCGTTCCTTTAGAAGCAGAAAGAGAAGAACAAGCTGTTCAAGAGTGGATCTATAGAGAGGATTCTAGAAATATTCCCATGCTCAGTAATTCAGACATAGATACAAATGAGTCACCACTACACACTATGGCTCAAATGGGAGATGATCTTCCTTCTACTTCACTTCTTTGGGGAGAAGAATGTATATCTACTGATGATATGGCTGAGGCCTCTATGTAAGAACCTATGTGCCTAAAGAATCATTGCACTATGATAGACAACGTCACAACATTGCACGACTACTACAAAGAGGTGATCTATCACATAATGACATGAGTATCTCTACTTCTCGGCATCTTAAGCCTCTTCCAGAAGATTCTTCCATGATAGATATGGATGTTGACATAGTTCATACCTCTTGTAACCCACCCAACGTAGTTGATGAGTCTTGTGCAGGGTCTGATGGGTTTGTTCCCTGTATTGCCTTAGTAGACTATGTTGGTCCTTCTATGACAAATCTAGATCTAGCTACTTTTGGAGCTTACCCTATAGGCTCAACTTCTCTTATCACCAAAGATGACACCTCTCACATAAATGATATTGAACCAATCACTTCATTTCATCTCACATCAACACTTGTTACTTCTTCCACCAGTGAACTAGCAACAAAAAAGATTGAATCAAAAATCAAGCATCACAGTCATCAAGTCAAAAGAAAAGAGCAATGGTCAGATGGCGAAAACCACATTGTGGCAGTATCTGAACCTAAGAAAAGTAAAAATAAAAATTTGCTCAAAAATAATGATTCTCAAATAAAAGATGACAAGCTGATTCTCTACAAAAAAATGGTGCACTACTTCAAGCATGATCTCATATCTGTTATACTTCAACCCATTCCTAGAGCTGAGAACAAAGTTGCTAATGCCTTGGTTACTTCGGCATCCATCTTACAAATGAAAAAGCATAAATCTCGCTTCAAGTTCCTGGTGGATGAATTATGCTATCCTACTCACAAATCTTACAATCCTACCATCTTTTCATATCTTCCACCTCATATCCCTCCTAAAAATGCACCACTTCATTCTTCCTGCCATCCCTTACACTTTTCCTTTGTCTCTGGTGACGAAACTCTCCTTAAGTGTCTAGAAATAGAGGAGTCAAAAAAAGTGTTAGCTGAAATCCCCAATGGCGTATGTGGATCACATTCTAATGATCCTCCGCTAGCTCAGACATTGCTTAGGGCTGGTTATTATTGGTCGAACTGGTTGAGACCTCCTGTCATCACAATTGTAGCATTTGGGGGCCTGGGGCCTATCAGTTCTCTACATTAGAGGAAGCAGATTCTTGATGCCCATTTCTGTCTGGGGCATTCTTTGTACATACTTTATGATCCTGAAAAAACTCTAAAAAAATTTCATATATGATGCTGAAAAAATCCTAAAAAGCATAAAAAGTACTAAAAAAAAGAGCATCCTAGTGAAAACCTAGCAATAGGCGCTTTGATGTCTCACCAAAAAAATCAAAAAATTGAAAAAATTGAAAAAATTGAAAAAGTGCCTTGGTGAAAACTTGGAAACAGGCGTTGCTTGAGACCCTCTGCACCTATGTCTATCAGTCTTGCATGGCGCTCCTTTGCTCCACTTCTCGCTTTGTCTCTCCTAGCTTGGAATTAACTCTTGTCTTAGTCTAGGGGGCATATGTTGTTCTAGCTTATCTTGGGTCTCTTTGTGCATTTGGGTTTCTTAGGCACCTCGCAAATGGTGTTTTTCAACACCACCCCAACTGTGTTTTTCAACACTACCCTAGCGTCAAGTGTTTCTTAACACTTATCAAATATCCTACCTGCAGTCTAGATGATGCAATATTTCTCACTGGCAGATGCGATACTCAAAGTTTGGCTCTATGACCTACACACACGCACTTGACTTGCTAAGATTTGTTTGATTTTATTTCTTTGCGTGCTGTCTATGATGATTTCTTTGCTGAGTGTTCTCCCCCTATGATTGTTTTCGATGATGCATAGCTAGAAGACTAAGGGAATGAAAACATGTTTTATTTCTTTTTCTGCTTGTGGGTATATTTTGTTAGTTCTAACTGTCATGAGCATTTATGCTGGTCTTACTTGACACTAGGGATCTACAAGGTATTATCCTTGACTGTTTCGCAAGTGCATGCTTATAGTCATCTTGACTTTATTGTGTCTCGATGCAAGTATAATCTTGCTATATCAAACTTAGGTAATCTCACTGCACTAGTCATCTTGACCTACATGTCTCTGATGCTTAGGTGAGATTTCCACATTTCTATTTGATATAGATCATATTCAGATTCACATAGTTATGCTAGTGTGTATTGTCTGATCTTGCAACACTACCAATAACACTCGATGATGAATATTAGATGTCTATTGGCATTGTGACCTTGCAAGTAAACCACTTTTCATGTAGCTTGCATTCTTAAGTTCATGTTAGTTTAGTTTTGCATCTTGCATATGGAGAGAGCTCTCCTTTCATCTTTCATGGACTTATTAATCAATTGTGTTCACCTTTCACTTCTTCTCGATCATGTCTTTCACTTCTGGTCTTTCATATCCCATCATTTTCCTTTCATTTCAAGATCAAAACCAAAATTTGAGCTCACCTTGATCATCCAAATCACCTTTTCCCCCTCTTTCGCGCAGTTGGCTGACCTTTTGAGGCCTGATCCTTCGATCTTCGCTGGGGCATTCTTCACCTTTTCATCTCCATCTCTTTCAAACTTCTAGTCTTTCATTCACTTTCAATCCCAAGTTCAAATTCTTCCCCCTCCATGGTGTTTTCAGGTTGAGGGACCGCTTGGTTCGTGCCCCAGGTCCCATGTGTGGGGCATCTCTTCACTGCTTGATGGTTATTCTATTATCTTGCATCTTCGATTATGATTTCTAGTGATTTGATCATGCTGCTCTTGCTTCTGCTTTCCCTCTACCTAGATTTTGCTTTCGATCCTGAGGGGGCAGACATATCATATCTTATTGGCTATCTCTTTCCTAAGTGTTCAGTACTATCGCTACCAGGCTGACCATGCAGGATTTGCTAATTTTCTGCACTTCATTCTTTGGAGTCAGAATGCTATTGCTTGCCTTCTTGGCTATCTCTTGATTTCTTAGCTGATCTGAGTTGTTTTGTGATCCCAAATCGATCTCAAATTTTAACTTCATTCTTTGACTGCATGTGTTCCCAAATCAATCACACATTAGTCAAAGAGGGGCAAATGTATACACCTAAAAATGGTCACCTAGACTATTAGCCCCTTGCTAGCATTATTTGCTAAAATCTTAAATTGCTTGTTCTTGATCAAATCCTAGCTCTATCATTTATTCGATTATTTTCTATGGGCTAACCATTTTATCCTAAGTTTTTATTTATTTAAAAGGAATATTTCCTCCCCTTTTAATAAATAAAAATCCCCCACTTTTCCTCTTATCCTAAGTTGCACAAATAAAGTATTATTCTTATTTTATAAAAAGGGAAAAAGAACTTTTTGTCTCATATGGACACAAAAGTCAACTCCTATTTTCTCATTGGAGGATACTTGTGCACATGGATTGCTCCTCTTTTAAGCTCCATCGTTGATTAAATCTTTTGCCTCTTAATCTCTATGGTCCATTCCTTCTCATTTCCTTTAAAAGGAGAGCTCTCTTCTTCATTCTAGATCCTCAACTTTTTATGCTAATGTTATGCTGCAGGTTTTCTAGGTCATCTTGGAGCTTTTGGAGATTTAGAGCATTCTTGGCTTTTGCATCTACATGTTATCATAGTTTCATTTCTTGCATTGTCATGGCATTCATAGCTTCATACTTAGCTTAGATTTCCTTTATGCTTTAGATTAATTCATCTAGCTTAACTAGGAGGCTTGGTAATACTTGTTCTTTCATTTTCATAGCTTAGCTTGCATTTCCATTTCTAGCATAGTATTGCATTGCATTTTCATTCTTGATTCTTGAGGATATTGGCATTCTTTCCCTTGTCTTCATTGAATCTCTCATTGCATGGTTTACTAGCAAGGTTATTGGCTTAATAGCTCTAGCTGAGAGCATTCTTAAAAACCCTTGCACTCCATGCCTAGGGAGCTATGGATCAATTTTTGAGACCTCATTCTTGAGTGTTCTTGAATGTAATGATTCATAGAAGTGTGACACATTTATAGCACACAGCCTTTACTTTAGCTAGATCTACTTCAATTCCTTTCTTTGAAACAATGTAGCCTAAGAGCTTTCTAGAAGTGACACCAAAAGCACACTTCTTAGGATTTAGTCTGAGACTAAATTTCTCCATTATGTCTAGTATCTTGCTCAATTCATTTAGATGTTCAGCTCTAATCATAGATTTAGCCAAAGTATCATCAACATAATCCTCCATAGTTCGATGCATCATGTCATGAAAAATAGATGTCATAGCTCTCTGATATGTAGCACCAGCATTCTTAAGCCCAAATGGCATGACATTCCAACAAAAGGTGCCCCATGCAAATGTGAAAATTTTTTTCTCTTGATCCTCTGGAGCAATATTTATTTAATTATATCCAGAAAAACCATCCATTAAAGAATACATCTCAAAGCCCGCAGTCATGTCCACTATCATATCAATGTTAGGTAATGGAAAATCATCCTTAAGGTATGCTTTGTTCACATCTCTAAAATCTGTGCACACTCTTATAGATTTTTCTAGTTTAGAAATAGGTACAATATTAGAGATCCATTCAATGTAATCAATAACTCAGATAAATCCAGCTTTCAGGAGCTTCTCGAATTCAGCTTTTACCAAGAGTGCAAGATGTGGATGCATCTTTCTCAATTTTTGTTTAACAGGTTTAACATTCAGAGCTATAGATATATGGTGCATTATAAGATCAGGATCCAATCTTGGCATATCTAAGTATTTCCATGCAAAGTTGATCTTCTTTTCTATTAAGAATGTTGTAAATTTTTGCTTTTCTTCCTCTGATAAAGATTGTGCTACATGGATCAACTATGGTTCTTCTGTTGTTCCCAAGTTGATAGATTGAGTGGGCTCAATTAGAACTGGAGATCTATCTTGTAAATGACTTGGAAGGACATCAAATATCTCATCCTTAGGCGCCTCAGAGAGGTTTTCACCTTCAGATACATCTTTTATTTTTACTTTTGTAGGTTCTGAGACTGCCACAAAGTGGTTTTCACCCTCAGAACTCCTTTTCTTTTTATTCTTATTCTTATTTTTTCTGACTAAGATACTTGATGTTCGACTCTGTCATGCTAACACTTGGTTCACTGATGGAAGTCATCATAGGCTCAACTGCATTGAGGTAGCAAGCAAGGGCATAGTCATTGGGAAAGGTATAAATACCTTGGTTCAAGTTCATGGACGTTATGTCAAGAAGGTCAGGGCGTTGGATAGTAAAAGTGGTGAAAGATTGGGAAAGGGTGTTTACGGATATGGATCTGTCATCATTGGTCCTAACTCGACGCTTGAGTTCAAAGGTGATATTACAACTTAAGACATTCAATTCGTGAATAGGCTCAATGTCATTGTGGGAGCCCACTTCAGCCATCGGTGGATCAGACGCATTAAGTTCATCATTTCACTCTAGACTTACATTGGATTTAGGTGCATATTGGTGAATAACATCAACATGCTTTTCTGTAATAAGTTCATATGGTTCTAGAATGACCCCCCATTCATAGTCATTTGATTCATCTTCTGTTTCTTCATCTAGGCCTCTAGGAAATCTGAGAACATGAGTAAAGTTAGGATGAATACCCCAAAAAGGGTTACCCTCAGATTCTGATTTGAATTCATACTCATGGGAATCTATCTCAGAATAACTACCACCTTCCTCTTTTTGATTGCCTTTGAGATTAGCTAGTTCTTGTGTTGCAACTATCTCTTGCTCTATAGTAGGTTATTGTGTTTCTACTACATTAATTCTTTTTATTGGATCATCTTCAGCTTCAAGGAGGTCTTTTATTTGTTTAGGAAAATGCTCATAAGGAATGAGCTCATCAGTGGTGTCTGAGTCATCACTATCAGATTGTTCAGTTATTTCCCCCTTTAGTTGATTTGCTATGGAAGGCTCAATTTGTTCTAGAACATGCGGGGAGTTCTTGCTAAGACAGAAAGGCCTCTTTGTGTATCCTAGACCTGTTGTATTCTTTTTTTCTCGGCCACGATGATCAAGAGGTGATAGAAGACCTTTACCTTGTAATCCTAGAGGTCATTTTGCTTTATATCCCATCTTTGTGATCAATTTATCCCCTAGGCCATATGACTTAGAAGGGATATTCAGTATTTTAGCATCACATTTTTTAACAACTTGAGATTTAGGTTCATCTTTGTATAGCCATGCAAGCACAGCTTCATCCTCTTCAAACTCCTGTTTAGATACTTGTTCTGCAAAAAAAATTCCTTTATATGCTTCCAGAGGTTCTTTAGACTCTAGCTTGGACTGTTTTAGAATTTTCCCATAAGACTTAGGAGAGATAAGGAGAGATGTCAAAGATAAGACTGGATCTATAGTATATTCTCCCATACCATTTTCTTTGATTTTAACCTCTTTAGAAATGTCTTCCATCTTGGATGTTGAAGCAATGTCTAGCTGCTTAGTGGAAGATTCCCTATTATTAGGAACAAGTTTATCAACACTCTCTTTCAATGTATTGCAAGTTGTATATAGATCAGCTGGAATCATCACTTCTACTCCTTCATAAGGAAATTTCAAACACTGATGATATGTAGAAGGAATAGCTTTCATTTCATGTATCCAGGGTCTCCCTAGGAGGATATTGTAAGCCAAAGGTAGATCAAGAACTTGACATATAGTATCTCTGATGACAGGACCTGTTCTGATAGGTAAGACAATTGTTCCTTTTGAAGATCTTTCTTTCTCATCATATGCTTTGATAGTTATCTTTTTTCTAGGATCAATGGCCATTTCTTAAAAATCCCAATTGTGTAATCAAGCTGAAAGAACAAATGTTTAGACCAGCACCCCCATCTATCAACACACATTTGACATGACGGTTTTGGATCAAGACTTCAATATGCAAGGGCTGGTTATGTGGATGACTCAAGGAGTTATCATCTTCCTCTGAAAAGGAGATATACTGTGAAGATGTAAGATGACCAACCATAGTATGGAATCTATCTAAATCAAGATTGTCAGGAAAATTGGATCCGAGTAGAGCTTTGTCTAGAATGGCTCTATGAGCTAGAGATATCCGAAGCAACTCAAACATGGATATTTTTGCATTTGTGTGTTGGAGTTGTTGAACAATACTGTATTAAGTAGGCCTCATGTCTTTAGGATTTGAAGATTTAGATGTAGCCTTCTATTCAAAAGTAGATGAAAGATTGAAAGGCACCTTAGGGACATTGGATGAATCTGGTATTTGTCCTTGTAGGTGTGCCTGAGCTTGTGATCAAGTAACTGCATTAGCTGATTGATTTTCTCTATCTTTTCTTACAATTGTGATAACATTGCAATGTTCAGATAGGCATGGTTCGACCATATTGATGACAACATTGTTTCTAGAGTAGGCATAATTGACTTTAGCACCCATATTAGGCTGAGAAGAAGAATATTCTTTACCATGTTTAGGAAATGGTTATGTGAATGCTGTATGATCATTATTTCTATTATGATTGTCAATCATGATGTCTCCCTTATCAATTTTGTCTTGTATGATGTGCTTCAAGTGAATGCAGTTATTAGTCTTATGACCCTTATTGCGATGGAATTCATAGAAGTCATTCTCCCTCCACCATTTCGGTTTAGGTTCAGGATCAAAGACTTTTATCTCAGACAAGTAGATGATTTTGTTTGCCAATAGAGTTTTCATGGTAGATTCCAAGGACTCTCCAAGAGGAGTAAATTTTTGATTAGGATCTGTAGCCCAAGGTCTATAATCAGATGATTTTTTGTTGGACTCTATGGCTTTAGCTTTAGAAGATTTGATGGCTTGGGTACCAACAATGAGATTGAAAGTAGGTGCCTTAGATGGGGCATGAATATTATCAACAATGCCATCAGTGACAATGCCTTTATTCTTGTTCGAGTTTTTGTTCTTGTCCTTAGAACTAGATCCAAATTCATACTTGTCTTTTTGAAGTGTGATGTCTCCTTTTTGCACAAGTACTTTCTCAATTTTGATCGCATTATCTACCATCTTGTCAAAAGATGTATGATTTTGCATTTGTAAATGGTAGTTAATTTTTGGAACAAGATTGTTGATGAAGATTTCTAATTTCTCAGTTTCGGGAATGGGTCTAGCATATAGAGAAAATTTCTTCCTCCATCTCTTGAGAAATGTTAGGAATGGTTCTCCTGGATATTGTTTCAGATTGCGAATGTCGATCATAGTGACCAAATGTTGAATATTGTAGGAGTATTGTTGATAGAATAGTTTGATTAACTCCTGAAAAGTTTTGATAGTTGGAGGCATTTTTGAGAACCAATGAATGGCTGACCCTACTAGAGATCGAGGGAAAAGACACATTAAGTAAGTTGGTTCATGCATGAACTCCATGGATTGAGTACATAATTCCTTGACATGATCTTGAGGATCAGAGTTTCCATCATACTTATCATATTTAGGCATCTCCACTCTTTTACAGAATGGCAGCATGTGCAAGTCTTTATCAAATGGGAAAGGACATAGAACCTCCATGGAGAACTCCTTAGGTTCCTTTTCTTTTTCAAGTTTGTTAAGTTTGACTTGCATGGCATGCATTTATTTCATCATAGCCATGATAGGAGTTTCTTCCTCATGTGTAATGATATCTTCAACATTAAAGTTTGGAGGAAGTTTAGCTCCTTGATGAGCTAACTCTAGAAAGTATGCTTCTCTATCTTCCTTCAAGAAATGTTTCATCATTCTTTTGAAGTTATCATCATTTTGATATTGAGCAATTTCAGAAGGTGTAGGTTCCTAATCCATACCATGTTGAGATTGATGTCCTTGAGACCCGTGTTGTGTTCCTCCATGAGACAAGTTAGGATTTTTAGGACTCCCTGGGATAGTGTGAGAAGGAGTTTGTTGATTACCTCCGTGGGTTGATGGAGGGGGTATGTAACTAGTTTTCAAGCGAAATTTGTCAAGACCATCATCTTCGTAAAGACTAGAATTGTAGAGTTGCTCAAGAGTTGGAGCCTAAAGAGTATTCAAAGGTACAATGTTAAGTGCTTCTCTAGATTTCTTGTGAGAGGAAGCTCTAGTTTCTACCATTAACCTTGGGTGAAGCAAAAGAATAAGATGAAGACAACTGAAGAATGAACTGATTCAAGAAGATCAAATGATGTAACCTTGCCAAGATTGAAGTGATTAAAGATTAGATCAGACGTAAGTGAAGGATACTGCGCCATAGTAGTGTGGGTAGACGCCCAATAGATGGTGGGCACGAGCTCACAACACTTAGCCATTTAGTAAAAAGATTGAATTTTGAAGATAATTTTGACAAGGTTTTGACACAAGATGAAAAAGAATCAAATCGATTAATCAGAAGGATAAATCAAACTCAAGAGACCACTTTAAGAAAATGAATGGATTCGTTATAGTTCTGCTCTATTTCTAACACAATGATTTGTTTGACAGATATCAGGATTTGTTTCTCAACTCTAGACATGCAGTTTTAGACAGTGTGCAACAAGAAAATAGGCATACATACCCCAGACAAAAATTAGAATTGATAGAAATTTGACTAGATGGCAGTAATAAGCTCTCTATTTTGCAAATTTCAAGATAGGTTCACGCGAGAGAATGCTGTGTCGCGCGAGGAAGTACCAGGCTGCACGCGAGAATGTGTTGTCTCGCGCAAAAGAATGCTTAGAAAGCTGAAATCTCGCACGATAAAAGGACACAGTTTGACAATTTTGGCATAGATTTCAAGACACATCATTGGCTGTTCTTTGACAGAATATTCAATTCTCACTCCAGGAAAGGATTTTTGCTCAGATTTTGCAATTTTTGAGTGTTTCAGTACCAGATTGTTTGCAAATTTTGAAGATCTATGTAACAGTTTGTTTCAAGTAACCAAGAAGGTATCAAGCATGCAAAACAACAAGCAAGGGAAGAAAGCAATCGTCTGAAAACAATGAGGAAGGGCAAAATCAACCTTGCGCATGAACAAGCAATAGTGACTTATTATGCTAATCCCTAGAAATACTACTTGTGTATGTTCCAAAAAGTCTTTCAATAATGCACATATTCCTAGAAAATGAAAAATTTGGCGTCACTAGGGTTTGTAGTAATGGTCTGACTGCAACTTTTGTGATCTCAAGAGGGCGAACTCCAATCCAAGTGCACTGGGGTTTTGACATAGTCCGAGAAATTAATCAATTAGGAGCTGCTAGGGAGATCTAACAGCCCAACAAGAGACCACACCTATGAAGATTTCCTCCATAAGGACATTTATATAGCGGCTGTTGCTACCATGATAAAAATGGCTATTATCGCTTGAGGTTTTGTCCACGTGGTTGACCTAATTAAGGGAATGTCCACTATGGTTAACCCTCCCTAAAGGTGACTCACAAAAGATACCACATGGAGACTGATTCTAGATTCAAGGATCTGAGTTTCTGATACTACCCAAAAAGGGAGTAGAGCATAGTCCTCTACCCTTTTCACTTTTAACCAAAATAAAGCAGACAGATTAATCCGACACGCTAAGACCAAGATTATCTCACAAAGATCTATGACATTAATCACTTATGTTCTATCAACCCCTCCGGAGTGAAAATGTATCAATCAAAAGTTGAAGACACACAAATCTAGTAGAACGTGAGACGCTCTCAATAACCTTCCCTACCTACAAGGGGATCCTTCATCAAGAGGAGCTTCACATGAATAAACAAGTGAAAGAAGCTCAATCTCTCAAGATCATCCGCAAATAGTGTTCATAGGGCCTATTTACTATGTGTAACAAATATGTAGAAAGCAAATCTATATTCGTTTTATAGCCCAAAATGAAGTCTGTGATATGAAAGCAAGAAAAGTCACACAAGCTTGACACGTGAGAGTTTATTTTAATCCAAATTGAAATATTATCAGCTTGAGAAGGATACCTTAGGTCCAACGCTCTGCAATCCAAAATTTAGCACACATCCAAAAGTACACAATCAAGCCTAATCAAAGGAAATAGTGAGCGCTAGAAATAAATAATCTGAAAGTACGAATCTGCAAATTTTGTGTGTTTGTAGCGAAATCTCACACTAGTCAGGATATGGTCCTATGTAAGGAAGTACGGTCTCGCATGATGAAAAATGAAATCTGGAGTGAGGAAGTGTTGAAACCAGCAAAACTTCGCGTGACGCGATGAAAAATCTCACACGAGAATCCATGCAAAGATGTACGGAAGTACAAACAAAAAATTAAAAATCACAATTTTGATAGAAAAAGTGCTAAATTTATTTATTTTCTTTTTTGTAGGCAAAAAAGAAACAAAAAATAACATCCTGTAGAGATACCAAATCTTTAAAAAAAACTTCAAACCCTTAATCTCAAAAACACCAGAACAGGCAGCAGCAGGGGAGTTTTGATAGAAAAATGATATAAGATTGATAGAATAGAAGGGAAACCCATTTCAGGGCCCCACGGTGGGTGCCAGAAATGTGTGTGTGAATTTTGTACCTAGCTGTAGACACAACACTTCAGTAAAACATTAGAGGTTAGCCAAAAACCAAAATCGTGCAGTGAAATGGAAACTAAACTAACCAGGCAATTTACTGCCTTCTAGTAGGTGCGAGTATGATGTTCTCAGATTGGAATTGAGATCAGTGACAATGCAACACCTAAACAAAGGATTTGAATGCAAAGAATTGAAAAACTATATGAATGCAGATTTAATCTATATTTTTGTATTTTCTATGCAATTATGATGAAAGAAACTAATATGAATCTATTCTATATGAAAACTGATATGATATGCAATTAATCTAAGAATTGATATGCTAAATGATATGAATGCTCAAAAACAATGAAAATCTCACAACAACTTTGATTCACAAAGATGGATTCTTCGATCACCAATTCGCCAGCGTGAGGATGCAATTTCGTGGATCCTTTTAGAAGAGCGGAAGCCTTGATTTTATAGAAATCCAGGGCTTTGGAGGTGCATGAGAAAAGCCATAAATCACTCTTGATGAACTCAAGAAATCAGAGAAGATTAACTCACATAATCATGCAAAATCATGCAAGAACAACTTTTTAACTCAAATCAGAAGTTTAGATCAGCTTTGAACTCAAAATAGAATGTTGAGTTTCCAAAAGTTAACAACTTGCATTGATTTCTTGATTTTGAGTTTAACTGCTCTTTGAATGTGCACAATTAATTATGAATTAAATAAATAAATAAAGTGATTTATCCTCAACTTAACTGATTTTTGAAATTAAAATAATTGATTTATGGGTTAATCAATTATTAAATCAAACTTTATTCAAAAACTATATTATTAAATATTGACAACTAACTTTAATTAATTAAATAGGAATTTAATCAATTAGTCATAAGATTTTTGATTTATTGCCAAATTTAAATAATATAATTTAAGAATAATTTAATTAAATTCAATTAAATAATTAAGTGGCAGTATTAAATCTAATTAATTAAATATTCAGAATATTTAATTAATTAAATTTTAGGATAAATAGAATTTATCACCAAATAATTATTAAATTAAAGATAATTAAGATAAATTAGGAATATTACTAGGAATATTCCCCGATGCAGAATTTAGGATAAAATCAATAATGTGCAGATGTGCCTTAGGTTAGGACTTTGATGTCAATTTTGTTCGATTTGAAGATGTAGGTGGTTAATCAACCTATAGCCCATTTTTGGGGTATTACAACATGAATGTTAATCAAAGAGAAATCAGAGTTAGAAATCATACACAAGCTTCATTTCTTTCAAAGAATATTGTATATGTAAACTATGAGAACACATGTTTTGAGCATCAACATTACAACAATATGATTTATATTTCGTAATGCAACAAGGCTTAAAAATTCAAGAGGCATAGACAATAACCAGTTAGGAATGAAAGCACATTAAAGAACAAAGAAAGGTCTTGTAAAACTACAACTATTCTCTACGTCTGTAGTCTTCCCACATCCTACTTGCTATATCATCTCTAAAGTTCCCCCAATCATCCCTATCACGCTGACTCAACCCATATGTATCAAGTATTGGTACATTTATCCCATCACGATTGTCGTCCTCTTCAATAACCACTTCGGATGGAACACCGTCCTGTATAGTAATGAAGTTGTGCAGTATGCAACATGCCAAAACAATATGTGCTTGTGTCGTGATTGGATAAGACGTTGCATGCCTCAGGATAGGAAAACGCTGCTTCAAAATGCCAAATGTATGCTCTATTGCATTTCTAAGAGAGGAGTGTTGGTGGTTAAACAACTCTTGTGGGCTATTTATAGGGTTTTCTCTTGAAAACTCCTTCAGGTGGTAATGTGTACATCAGTAAGGTGCAAGAATTCTTGGTACATTTGGATATCCTGCATCGACTAAATAATATTTTCCTACAAAATAACATATATTGTTAAACCATGAAACATTGACACCGTCAAACATTTATCATTTTCTTAAGTAAAAATACTGTGTGAAATGGCATACCAAGGGGAACTACAAGTGGATCGGCTCTACTGAGAGCTGAAGCTAGAACACAGTTATCTGCAGCAGACCCTTCCCAACCAGCAAGAATGTATTGAAACTTATAATCAAAAGAAGAGACAACCATAACATTTTGTGACAAGTTCCCTTTTCTATCCCTATATTTACCCTATAAGTTGACATCGACAATGACTGGTATATGGGTTCCATCAATTGCTCCAACACAATCCTATAGAAAGAAAAACAGTAGTCAAGAAAGATGCAATAATAAGATTATCACTAAGGCAAAGAAATTTGTAGCGCTAGGGGGTTTACCTTGAAGTAAGGATCAAAACGGTCCTTCCCACTAATTTTAGGAGGAGTGTTTGGCCCAGTGGTATGAGATATGGAGTGCTAAGACAACCGTCAAGGCCTTGTGGAATTATCAGCTTACTATCTCTCTGGAGTGACCAAAGTTGTGGACAATCTTACGATTCCTTAGATTGTGGCCAAGGGTGTGGAGGAACATGACTAATTGTTCTTCTAACATTATGCTCATCGTATTTGATAGGCTTCCTTTTTTCCTTACAAGATTGGCTAGCCGAAAGAAGGTTGCTGCACTCATGCAAATTTAGTCGTGACAATGCACCTCACTCGAATGAATAATGCATTTATAAAAACCACTTCCATCACTTCTATCGTTACACCTTGTTTGCCTACCTTGAAGCACAGACACTGCTTTCGCTACTCCAATGACAACAAGAATAATTGCATGAATACGATTAGTTCTGACCTTCTTACAAATGCATCCTTGAATGTTTATATTGTTGATAAGATCCATCCCTAAAAAGTACACGACGAAGAAAGTTTGAGATACAAAATTGACAGTCACAGGCAGCAAGAGGACAAGCCAAGAAATGTGTATACTTATTGACACAACTATTTGTAAATGTATTCCTAGCTGGTTATTATCTATAGGTGTTCAATTTGTTAGCATTGTTGCATTAGGAAATAAATCCAAACGAGGGAAAAACATAGAAGATGTTTTTTGTAAAACATGATTAATAGGATAAACATGCTAACAGGATAACATGCTAACAGGATAACACGCTAACAGGATAACATGCTAACAATAACCAGCTAGGAATGAAAGCACATTAAAGAACAACTTGGAATGATATGACAAGCCCTAACAATGCTACCACTAAATACTCTCCAATCAGACTACAAGAGATTACAATTCAGATCAGGATTCCTTCATATGATCTAAGATCTAGAGATGAATGTTTGAGTTTGATAGCAAGGAGAAGTCACACTTCCAGCATACATCTTATGCAAAATAGTTATTACTGCCATTGTGTTCCAATAAAGATGACATCAATCAATGGTCTAAAGGCTATTGAACCATCTCTAATTTCATGGATGCAGCGTCTAAGGTGAATACAACATCAGATAGAGAGGATGATATGTGCAAGTGTGAGTAGTCAAAAGGATCGATTCGTGGAGATGATAATGATGATGAAGTTTTGTTAGATGAACTCCCTTTTGTTAGTCAAAAGGATCAATGCATTACTACTTTCTTGTTTTAAAACTGACTTTTTGTGCTCATGAGGAGGATGATGAGAAAGTTTTTACTATATATAATTACAATAGTATATATAATGCAGCAAGTTGCATTGGTAGGGATGAAGAAGGTGATGTTGTTGTGGATCATGCTGAATTTGAAGGCCCCTCTGGTCATGATTCTCGTGCCTTTTCTTCCTATGTTGTTGACTTATATACTAACTTGTATCAATCAGATATCTCAACAGTTTATAGCAATAGCAAGCATGGTAGCCATGATAAAAACTTGAGGCCTAACTAGCTTCTACACTGCTATTTTCTTGTTTTACAACTGACTTTTGTGCTCATGAGCAGGAGTATGAGAGACATTTTACAATCTATGATTACAGTAGTATGTATGATGTAGCAATTTGCAATGATGAAATTGAAATAGAGAGGCAATGGGATGGAATTAGTTCATCATTAGAGATGCCTCAATATGACTCTTATGCTGATAATGAAAATGTGGATCATGTGTTTGATTTAAACATGAAATGAACAATGCACTATGGAACAGGTACAACTCTTATTATTTGTGGTTGCCTTGTGGTAGTGATGTTGAAGGTGGAACTAACCTTCACTTCTTGGGCCATGTTCACATGTTGATGCATGCAGATAAAGGCATCACTTGTTGTAGCTAGGTGGTGAACACAATTGATATTTGAGGGAGATTAACTCCTTTATCAGGTTTATCTTTGACAAAGGCAAGTGGTTGCAGCAGCTTGTCTACAATGATACTTTCAAATCATAACTCCATATCATTGGTTGTAAGTTGTTTTGCCTTGTATCTCGGGTGGAATAGACAATGGACACTCCCTAAGATTTCCAAAGAGGCAATAACAATTTGGGCATGAGAATCAGATTATTAAAATCAGAGTAGCACATTGTCAACGTGATGATACACAAATAAGGATCATTTGGGTACAAGGGATTCATTGGAGCTCAAGGGTTGATGAATATCAGACAGCTTATGATGGATACAATAAAGGGTTTGAGATCGTCAAAGGACATACTTCAAAAGAGTTCATACATGTAACATTGGGTGACCCATCCTATGGATAGACATCACAAGATCATTACGACGAATGATGAACCTAATTACATTATGTTCAGTTGGTTCTATAACCTTCGAGACCCAAGAATTTACATGATAAGTAAATTGCATGAATTGTTTCATTGTCATCTCTTCTTAAGATTCGGAAGAAGATACAACCACCAGATTTTTGAAAGATCCACACAATATTTCTCCAACATTTAATAATTGTAGCTTTCTTATGCTATCTCCATGTCATTCTTATAAGTACAACCACAATTAGTGGAAATTGGTACATTTTAGAGAGGAGTTATGTAATATACTGCATTTTAACACTACTTGATTAAAAAGCTACCTAGCATATTCCCGAAATTATAACATTCAAATCTACGGGGAGCACACCCTAATGCACTTAAAGCAAGGTCTGTCAAACATAAGTTACATAGGGATCTAATTCAAATCCTTTCTGAAGCATCATTATTGCACTGTTTTAGTCTAAACAAAGAATGCAAGCTCAGAGTATTAGAGAGAATGTTGGTATCCATTTCTCAGGGACAAGATTGTTTAAAACATAGCAAAATTTGTAATTGTTAGAATTAAAAATATATATTCCTGGAATCTGAAACTCTCTCTCGCCATCTTAAGTAAATTTCCAATATGCACCACCTCAATCAAATTTTATCTCTCTAAAATGGTTAAGAAGCCAATGACAATACCTATTAGGCAGATAACAAGGTTAATGTAGTCTATTTGCCTACAATGGGATTGTGAATTATAATCAGGTAAAAAAGGGTTCCCGATTGATGTCACAGTCTTTTCACTTATTAGGAATTATGTTTTCAAAATAAGAGAAAATGACACCACACAACTCTATATATAATATGTTATACAGGTTTAGAGACAAATAAATTAGACTCTATTGTCAGCTGGGTTCTCCTAAATTCATCAAATAGATTGGCTACCCGGTCTTCGTGGAAAGGAAAAATGAAAAAAATGATTGTCTCTGATGCCAAGCATGAGAAGTACAGGGGAAGTGAGGAGAATGAAGTAGAACGAAAAAGTGAGGAAGAGGAAAATGAGGGTGAGAAGGATGAGGACAGGGAGAGCTCTGACACTATGACCAACTCTACTCATCTTTCTCATAGTATCAAAACAGGACCTATTGACCTCATTAATGACATGATAAGAGAGCATGAACCTATAAAACCATGCAAATAGGGACTTGTTCCAAAATTTTCAACATCAAAATACAAATAAAACCCGTGAGGGTTTGTATTTTTTCAACAGTGTAGAACCCCTACTAGAGAAATGTATTCAAACAAAAGGAATCCTTACAGGAAAACCCGCAAGGGTTTTGTGTCAAAAAACTTTGCATACCTTGCAGTTTGAAGAATGCCATGAAATGTAATGTCCACACAATGCAGTGTGACTTGAGTGCCGCAAAATGTCCGCACAATGCAGTGTGAAGAGTGCCACGAAATGGCGGAGTAAAACACATTGTTGTCCGCTTTGCTTTGCAATGTAGTGCGTAACAAATGGCAGAGAAAATGCCCTAAAAACAACGCGGACGCCAAACCAAAAAAAATTTTGCTCGTGGACCCGACGAGACATTATAAAACGGGAGTTAAAAAAGTGAAATTTGGCTCTCAAATTCCAATTCCACCTTTTCAAGTGGAAGATGTAAATGCTCATTTTGAGCCAAAATGAGCATTTACATCTTCCACTTCTATTTCTATGTTGCACTTCCAAACTGAAAATTCGACCAAATGGAAACTAACAAATGTCAATTCCAGTCTAATTCCCACTACCAAATGGACCCTTATGTTCTTACACATGTCTTTTATTTTCTCGGAGTATTTCTACTCAAGCACTTTTTCTCGTCTTTTGCAACTGTCCAAACATTTGCAAACTCTGAAGGTAGCTCCTATTTATCTTCATTTGTTCAATACCCTTTTAATCTTCATTGGAATCTATAGGCACAACCTCATTTTTTTGGAATCTAAAGACACAACCACAAATTTTTGTGTTGCTCAATATTTTCTAAGATTAAATTCCTTAGTGTTGTTACCTCTCCTTACGAGATTAAATTCCTCCCTGCATCTTGTAATGCACTGTGATTTCTTGCTATTGTCATTTCACATACACTCTTTGCGGTTGGGGATGATTCCCATTATCCATTGCAAAGATATCCCCTTTCCAACTCGGGCTCTCTCCTGGTCCCTCAATGCGGTCATATCATGCCTGCGACCCCTCTGTAGATTATAATATGCAAACTAGTTGGCATTCTTTAACTCAAGAGCCTTTATATGCTAATGGAGGTGTTTTTTTATGCCCTTCGATAATGTTTTAGAGGTAACAACTAGCTTCTTTAATAAGTTAAACGTTTGCTTCATATCAGCCCGATCACAATGAACTCACCCAGTCACCTCTACGATTTGTGATTATAGATCCTGTCACATAACATACAATTAGCAGAGCAAGCATTCGAAAAATATCCTGGCATAATACTCCATTTCTCTTATGGGTGTAATCTGGCTTAAACACCAATGCTCAGAATTACCAAATCATCGTATGAATTGGAAACTTTTATATGTAAATGATGCTTCCCAATGGTGCGTATTCTTGACCATAATGGTTTGATGATTTAGTTTGGGGTGATCACCATTGATCTTGTACCACCTCTCTACAAACATGCCACGGGCTTCCTTAATGACGTTTACACCGAACTCCAGATCAATGCAAACTCCCCGATAATAAAATTTGAGAATTACATACAACTTTGACTAAACACACCATTGGTAATTTGGAGAGATAATCAGGCTTTGCACTTCGAGCTCCTTCATCGGGCCCTTGGCCAAAAAATATTAGAGTCACATAGTTTAGAACTATCCTGAACATTGTGCTATGACCTTCAATGTGTAGTTCCCATCCACCATATTCATTTTGGCATAAGGAACATAAGACCACCGTAATCATCGATCCAACTATATTTCTTGTCTTGGCCACATGACCAACCAAAAATATCGAGATACTTGTGTTCTTGGCAAATCATAACAGAACTATTACACATTCTTTTACTTGTGAAATACTACTCACAGTGTTGGAAGCTAATTAAGTATATCATCGGTTTGAAAGACATCACATAAGTAGTCTAAGAGAATACACCCGATCATTTCAATTTTAGATGTTTTAATTTTGAAACCCTAATCATGTTTTGAGAGGTGATAATTTTCATTACAGACCTCGTGTTACTTCTAAATGGATTAAGTGTTGTCATTAGTATTCATTTGTACAGTCGGTAAACGCAAGAAGACAGTTCAGTCGGTTATCAATACGTAGTAGTCACCAAGCAAAGCAGTTACCGAGTACACATGATTACCGAGCCTCAGTAAACACTGAGACCGAGAGACAACATTTACCGAGTAATCTAGAGTTCACATAAAAGTTTGGAATAGCACATAGTTCAAGGTGAACAACTTTTTGCCGAGCAAGAAAATGGTTTACCAAGATCAAGGTGAATATTTATTGCAGATGTAATCATTTAATGAATGATGATTCCTATGCAATGATGATCTAGGTTAATCATATGAACCGTTGATCTTAGGTTTTCTAAGATAAT
This sequence comes from Chamaecyparis obtusa, assembly GCA_027943335.1. Lineage (NCBI taxonomy): Eukaryota > Viridiplantae > Streptophyta > Pinopsida > Cupressales > Cupressaceae > Chamaecyparis > Chamaecyparis obtusa. Next base: position 426,796 of record BSBK01003386.1, read on the forward strand.
ATAAAACCCTAATTAGGTCAAGATCAATTTGATATAAAATTTGTAAGGATGTCATTTTGACATGTATCACAAAAAGGTAGTTGCACTCAAGGACATCTGAAGTTCAGACAGAGTTTTGACAAAAGGATTTCGACAAAAACATTCAGTTTATTAGAATAGATATAAGGCTACTGAGAATTTCAGAAGGATATATTCATTAGAGCAAGGTGATATCTTTATTGTACTTAAAGGATCTGATATCAACAATTTGAGTTGTATTTCATTCAGGTTATATATCACTGTTACTCTCTAACAATTGTAGCAGACTCAAAATATCTTAACCGAGTGGACTTAACCATTCTTAGTAAAAATATCTTAACCGAGTGCACACATGTGTTGTGTTGCTAAAATCCTCTAACCAGGTAGATCTAGCTGATCTTATTATTACTCCTAACAGGGTAAGATCACTAGTAGTGATAAATCTTTGTAAGCCTTAACCAACAAATTTATTTCTGCAGAAGTGAAGCTTTGTGGGTTCCATCCCCACCACAATTTTTACCTTCTAACAAGGGTTTCTGCGATACCAAAATACATGTGTCATGTGTATTGAAGTTTAATGTATGTTTTATTTATTTGCTTACATGCATTTACATTTCAATTATGGTATTGAATATATGGTGAATGCAATCTACATAGTTGGTTATTGAAGTTAATGTTTACAAGGATTAGTTTTGAAAAGTTTTGAGGATACTGATTCACCCCTCCCTTCTCAGTATACACCTTTCTATAATTCCAACAATCGGTATTAGAGCTAGTTCTCTTGTTAAGAAAGTTTAATCACTGAAGAGAAAAGACCTAAAGATGGAAAGGTATAAGCTTGACAAGACTATTGAGAATCAAAAATTGCAGTTGCAGATCTACATTGAACAATTCAAAGGAAGCCAAAGAAACACTGAGAGATTTACTAGTTAAGAGGAAGGATATGACACTTCGGTATAATGAGACTGATTAACATGAAGAAAAGATAGATGATCCATTTGAAGGATCTGGATTTGGATATGGTAGCATATATGATGCATCTGAAGGAACCATATCAAATCTATCTGAAAAGAATCAACATCTTACTGAACAAGTGAAAGTACTGCAGATTAATCAGGAGACACAAATCATTAGAATGATTGATGTCATGAACAATGCAAGGCAAACTGAACAAGAAAGGAATCTGGCTATTGATGATAGAAGACAAATGACTGATAAGCTACAAGAAAAAGAATCTGAAATACTGAGACTTATCGAGCATCATTTTGAAATCTCCAATTAGATGGTTGTCACAAGTCAGGAAGTCAACTGAGTGAATAGTGAACTTACTAGAAGATTGGAAGACATTGGTGAATTGAGAGAAGAAAATGAAAGATTAAAGAATGAAGTAAAGATTCAACAACATCATAATGAGATGATTAAGAAAGATGAAGAAAGTACAAAAAGGATGGATGAATTTCTAAGCAGTCAAAGAGGACTTGACAACACTACTAGTTTAGGCCATACCGAGCATGGAGAGTCATCAAGACAAGATGAATAGAGAAATGCCTATGCTAATCCAAGGCCAAAGAAGCTCTCATGTCATCATTGTGGAAAACTAGGCCACACATCAAATGTTTGCAGAAGTAAAGAAAAAGGTATTCCTAAATCCACTCCTAAATTTGATGGTTACTGTTACAATTGTGGTAAGTATGGACAATAAGCACATGAGTGCAGATGAAAGATAAACAAGTCACCTAAGAAACCTTATATGGAAAAGCATTGTCGCACTTGCAACATGCATGGACACATATCACAAGAATGCATGACAAAGATGAAGCAATTTTGGAAACTAAGAGGACAAAACAAGACATATCAACCGAGAAGGCAAGGTAATGCATACACTTGGGATTACAACACTTGGGTTAATTTAACAACATGTGCTAGGTATGAACATATAGAAGCTAATTGTATGAGAAAGTACTAGAGAGAAAATTTTCAAAATTGGTCAAATTTTGGAATGACATGTTTGCACTGTCATAAGGTCGGTCACTTAAGTAAAGATTGCAGAGACCAAGTACCAAAATTGAGTACTGGTGAAAATGGAAATACAATTGAAAAAATCATAAGGATAAGGAATCAAATATGGAGAAAAGCATCAAATGACAATACTGGACCAAGAACAACAATCAATGACACCTCATCCATTGGATTAGATGATTTCACCATCTCCACCTAAGCTATTCAAGTAAGTATGGAACTGAATTTCAAAATGTTATATCTTATAACAATTCCTTATATTTATTGTGTGAATACCAAAACAAAATGAATTAAGATGCACTAGGGTACTATATGTTGATAACTTGAAACAAGTTTAGTCAGTTAAGTAGGACCAAGCAAGAAATTCTAGTCGGTGAAAGTGTAAGAGAGAATCAAGTTGCATAGTCAACCAAGTATTGATAGTACTCACCGAGTTGTGGTATTGATAGTTTTAATCGAGTTATTTGATTGTCAACTGAGTGGTAGCTGGCAAAGCATTTAATGTGCCAATCAATATTTTTGTCTATAAATTAGTGGGAAATGAACTCATTTGTTCACACAACAATCAAGAGAAAAGCAGAGTGATTTGAGCGAAAAATTGAGCAGAGCGAATCCAAGCATTTCATAGAGATCTAAGTACATTACAAATAGTTGAAGGCTGAATCAAGTAAGTTTGGAACTAACCGAGTTCTCTGTATCCAGTTTGTTGAAAGCCCTAATTTAGTAATCATGATGACATCATCATCTCAAACTATTCAAAGCAAGGAAGATAAGAGCAAGAAGGTTATTTTGATCAAGAACACGACCTACACTAAGCCCCATTATAAACTTCATCTAGAAGTTGCAGCTCAACCCGACAAGAAGTGCACATTTTCATTGATATCACATAAGGTTCTACTCATGAAAGATGTTAGGTCATACATCCACTGCAAAATCAATGAAATCAGGGACTTTGAGCTCCAATCTACATATCAAGAGCTTTGCACTGATGGCAAGCTAAAGGATGATCACAAGCACTTATAGGTAAAAGGGTTAACCAATGCCCTATATTTCCCAAAGGAATTCAAAATTGAATGGATATGCATTGTACTAAGCCATCTACATGAAGGAAAGCTATGGCTAGATGAACCAATGAAAATCACAAAGGACGTCATACATGCAGTAACATGGTATCCCACGAATGACAAAGCTAAAGCCCTAAGTCACCCGACACGAATAGAGATTGAGAAGTTAACTAGAGTAGAATGTGATGGTAGAGGTTTGAGAATAAACACCATTAATGAACCTGAAATGAGATTTTGTGCATATGTTATTGCATACAAAATTTTCCAATCAAGCAGACCAAATAGTGTTGCATGTGGAGCGGTCAACATTGCCTATAAGATTGTGAAAAAGGGTTTGCAACTTAACCTATCCGAGTTGATGCTGAGAAAGCTAGAGGAAAACATGAGAAAAAACAAAGTAGCAAGATCTAACACTTACAAATTTGGCTCATTATTGGTATGTACATTCTTCTATTTGTAAAACTTTTTCCTATTAGTCGATAGTGTAGAATGAGATATCAATCGACCAATTATTGTTCAAATTAGCGAATTTATTCAGAACTTAGGAAAGAAATTTGAACCTATCATGGAAGATTATTTTGGGAAGTTCAAAGAAATAATGGAGAAAAGAACAAGGATACCAACACAATTGGTAGAGAAATTTAAAGATGATATTTTTTTCTAGTGGATACCAACACCAACCTAATCAAAGTTGTAGAGCCAAGAACAACTTGGATACCGCCCATCAATTATGAGATTGATATTGATTTAGCCATGAGAGAAATAAAGGATTTACTTGTCGAGCCTAAAGACAAGAAGGCTACAAGGTTTGGAACCTTTGATGAAGCTAAGTCCAAAATCAAGATGGGGAGGAAAAAGGAGAAAATGGTTAAAACTCTTAAGAAACAATTTGGTGTCACTGATGAAGACTTAGAGAAATCGGTTGAAGAAGAAATTGAGAAACAAACATCAGTCGGTGAGAACATAGATGAAGAGGCCACTGAGTCCGAGGAACATGAACAAGAAGAGCCACCTAAGGCTGAAAAAGGTAAACAGGTTGATACTTCAACCCAGACTAGGACTAGGTCGGAAACTGCTAGTTCACTGCCTTTGAAGAAAGGTGTTGCAAAGATAACTAGGCCCACACTAACTCATACATATCAGAAGAGAAAATAAAATACCACCACTGAGCTCCCAGAACTAAAGCGGAGAAGAAAACTTATTAGAGCTAAGGATGATAAAGACCTAGAAGAGGAGAATGTTGGAATGGAAAGATAAGGGACTAAGAGGGGATGGGTGAATCAGTGCCCTCAAAATTTTTTAACTGAATATTCAATTTGCAAATAGTAGTATCTAATCTATCCAACTGAATCCATTGTTTGTAACATTCATTCAATTGACTTGGTAAATGTAAAGTGCATGAAAACAAACAATAAAATAATCACATAACACAAGTATTTTGGTTACGTAGAAACCCTTGTTAGAAGGTAAAAACTGTGGTGGGGATGACACCCACAAATTCTTCACTATTGCAGATAATGAAGTATGTCGGTTAAGGCTACAAGTTGTGATCACTTTTGGTGATCTTACCTTGTTAGGAGTAACAATCAAATCGATTAGATCTACCTTATTAAAGGATTTAAACAAAACTACTTGAGTGTGTACTCGGTTAAGAGATTTACAAACCGACTGTTAAGTCTACTCTGTTAGGAGATTTTACTAACTCTGTTACAATGATTATAAAATAACAAAAAGTATTTATAAATGACAACTATACTTTGTCTGAATCAAATCTATGATATACTGAATGAATATCACCTCTACCTGTAATAATCCATCCTTTGTTCTGCTCGGTAGCCTTGATTGCTTTTGAATAAACTGAATTGTATCTCTGATCACTGCTCATACATGCAAACCTTGTCTGAATTCTGATGTCTTGAAGGTGGCTACTACTTCAAGATCTCCTACTTGATTCTCTTGCTTGCCTTATGTCAAAATGACATGAATTACAAATATATAGCAAATTTCTATGATTTCCATGACTTAATTAGGTCTACAATATCTTAGAAAAACTTAAGATCTACGGTGTGCAAAATTGACCTAGATATAGCTTTACAAAGGAATCATCATTACATTTAATGATTACATCTACTATAAATAATCCTTGATCTTGGTAAAATGTTTTATGAATTCATGTAACCATTTATGTAGGTAGATGTGCCATTATTGATTACTATGATGTTTCATGGATTGCTCGGTAAACACAACCTTTCCTACTCGGTAAATATACTGGCGCTCGATGCCCAGTCTGCTCAGTGTTTACTGATGCTCGGTAAATATTTTCTTGTGCCTGGTTAAACTTGTTTCTATTTAGTTCTCGGTACTGCCTTGTGATTGTTTGATACGAAGGCTTGTTTGTTTAACCGACTAGCATATTGTAGCTTGAAGTTCTTCCTTTTACCGACTGATCAACTTAGATAGCTGACTGATCTAAATTGATACTAATGATAATATCTAATGCTCAAATAGAGAACAATCTCCCCCTTTGGCATTAATATCAAAACTTGTAATGTATATAAACTGATATATCTCAAACTATCCTTACACTTCATATATATATGACAAAAATTACTCAAAACTCCCCCTCAGGGCATGCTCCCGGTATGTATGTAGTACACTTAGCATATATTTATACAATTGGCATATACATTATATTTCCCCCTTTTTGAGATTAATGCCATAAACAAAAATGTGTACTTACATCTTGTCAAAAATATGCTTTTGGGTTTTTATGAGAGAATCTATGAGGTGTTCCCATTCCTCTTTCAAGTTGGTGAGAGCAATATGCTCAAGACCGACTTGTGCATGCATGCCAAAGATGTTCTCCAACACTGAAATTTCAGGTGTTGCAACTAAGGCTTGTGCCTTGATGTCACTCAATAATTTTTAGGTGAGGAAGCAACTCTGCTTGAATCTCCGTGACTTGGTCACATGTCTTATCCTCCCGCTTCCTCAAATCTACTCTTGACCTCCTGATTTCTTGTACTTTGAGTATATGCTTATGAAAAGAATCTGGCTTGGTTAAGGAGGCATTTTCACTGGCTTGGATTTTGGTATCCAACTTCTTAATCTTTTCACTGATCTCAGCAATGAAACTCTCCATAGTGCATAGCTTGAATAACATATGAATTATTTTTTGAGTAATAGATTGGAGATTGGTGATTACCTCAAAAAGATTCACTTTGTTTATTGCCACTTCTTGGCTGATCTTTTCTACCAATTTATCTTGAATCTTAGTTTCTGCCCTTTCTTCAAGTCTCTTTTCAACATCAATGTCCGGGGCATTTATTTCTTGTGCAAGAGTGGCAAGTTGGTCCAATATAGGTGTTTATTCATTAATCTGGACCTCAGGTACAACCTGCTACAAGATGTCTCGCACATCTTCAAGAATCTACTTTCTCTTGCACTCTTTCCTCGGCTTCTCCTGAGCTTCCTTCCTTATGCATAGCTCCCCATATTTCTCAATTCCTTGGGGTCCAAAGTCCTCGGGTCACAATCAAGTATTTCAATGACCTCATCAAGTGTGATCGGCCCTTTGCCATGCTATTTCTTCTTCTTTTTAGGCTCTTGGGGTGAAGTCTTAACAAAAGGAACGATAGCCTTTACCTCAACACTCAGTGTAGCTTTCCCGGTAGACACAGTATCTTCCTTCTTCTGTTCCTTGGTAACCTGTGTGTCGGTTGATTGAGATGGAGCTTGAGATGTAGTCTCTGGTGGTGTTGTCTTGGTAGGCTTAGGGTCATCTTGGCCCTATGTATCTACCTCTTTATCCTTAGGCTTTTCTATCTTGACAGTGGTATTTGTTCCTTGTTCCCTTGATGTGTCCTTCAGTTTCTCGGGGATTGAGCCTTCGGGTGCTTCATGAGTAACAATATCAACTGCTTGCATCAAGATTGGAAGATCACCTAGTATAGAGCTTAGTACTGACTCGATTGTGGTTCCCTCTTCTTTTGGTTGAGCTCCAACAATGGTGACATCTTCATCATCTTTGATGTCATCAGGATCACCATTTGTGATGTCCTCAATGAGTACATCAAGTGCATTATTATCAATCCCTTGTATTTCTACTTGATCTGGTGCATCTTGAATTAAGCTTATCTCCTTGGTGGCATCTATTATATCAGGTAACTCGGTATCTAATATATCAATTTTGGGCTTTGGTGCCAGGTTTGCATCATTAGTATGAATTCCCTTACCTTTTATCTTAAGTTTCTTCTTAGGAATAATGGTTAAGGCCATCTTTTCAGACTCAACTCTAGAAAGTAATATGGAAGTCCACAGAAGTTGACTACCCTCATCTATATCTACTAGATTCTCATCAAGTATCTACAGTTCCTAGTTCTTCACTTAAAATATCTTTGAATACTTATTCATTAATTCTTCAATTTCAAGAATTGTCAATGTTGGCATTGCCGAAACTAGGGATTGTTCCCTCTTTCTTTTCTCTGCATTCAAGGCATATGTCCATTTCTATGAAATTATATCTTCTAATGCCTTGGGTAAATGTTTGGTGAATCCAATTGGTACCCTCCTAAATCTAATCATCATTTGGATGATAGCCTCTTCAATTTTGTTCTGGTCTTCGATTGACAAGTGCTCAAACCGACCAATTCTAGGATCACTTAATCCTCCATTTTTAATTATTTCTTCAGTAACCTCATCAATTGACCGACTCTTATTTACAACAATTTTAAATTGATCATTATCATCTTCATCATCATCTAAATCATCTTTCCCTCTATTTAGCTTCCTTCTTTTCTTAGGGGCCTCAGTAGAAGATTTAGTACCTCTCTTTTTGTAGGTCTTCGTCGATGTTGCTGTTGTTGGCCTAGATATCTTCAAAACTCCTTTCTTTGGTGGAGGTGAAGCTATAGTTGTTGATCATGTACGTGCCCTTGTTTTCACTTCTAACTACTTCTTCTTTGGAGTGGGGGAAGGAGAAACCAGTGTAGGATCTACATCATTGTCCGACTCGGTTTCTTCACTATCATGTGGTTTGTCAGAAATAAGTAACCGACCTTCAGTTGCTACCTCAATTGGTATACTCTTAGATCATCCAGCATCATCACCAAATTTCTTAACCAGATTTTTTATCATCTTCTTTGACTTCTTTGTAATTTTACTGATGACTAGGCCTATTTTAATTCTTGTCTTGGCCTCTTCATAAGTTCCAAACTTGTCTGCTTTAGGACCCTTAGGCTCAACCAATAAAGCCTTTATTGATTTAGAAGAAAAATCAATATCTATTTTATATCCCATGGGGGCTAACCATTTTGTTCTTGGCTCCACAACCTTAATCAAAGTATGATTGGTGTCAACTAGAAAACACATTTCCTTCTCATAGTCTTTAACTAGTTGCCTTGGAATTCTACTATGAGAATTCATTCTTCCTTTGAATTGTTCAAAATAGTTATCTACTACACTGTTAAAATTATCTCCCAAGTTCTTAATCAAATCTATAATTTGAACTGTGATTGGCTTGTAAGTTGACCATTCCACATTACCGAATGATGGGAAAAGTCTTTGCACATAAAAGAATATGTAAACTAGCAGGGATCCAAACTTACATGTATTTGACTTTGCTGACCGGAATTTCTTCATGTTCTCTTCAATTTGCTTCAAAAGAAGCTCAACGAGGTCCAATTGAAAACCTTTCTTGACCATTTTAAAAGCTATGTCAACAGCTCCACATGGTACACTATTCAGTCTACTCGACTGATAGATCTTGTAACCGATGACATGAACTATGGATTTTATCTCAGGGTCTTTGATTGTGATTATCTTCATAGCTCAGCCATCCCATTTGGCTCCTGTGTTCTTTCCAATTTCATCTCTCGATGCACTACGAAGTGCTTTTATCTTGGCAGTGGTACGATACCCAGTGACAACATGAATAATGTTCTTAGTGATTTTAATGGGCTCATCCAACCATAAATTTCCATCATGGAACCGACTGAGAACAACCCTAATCCACTCATTATTGAAGTTTCTCAAAAAGTATAGGGCATTCACCAGTCCTTTTACTTCCAGTTGCTCATGATTGGATTTCAGTTTTCCATCTTCTCCACACAACTTGTGATAGGCTGCATACATTTCAAAATCACCAATTTACCCTATCTTGCAATGGATGTACGAGCTCACGTCCTCAACTAGAAAAACCCTAGGTGGTATGCTTGAGAAAGCTCCCGTTTGGTCAATTTGGGATGCAACTTCAGGATGAAGTTTGTATTTGGGCTCATTACATGTTGCAAAAACTATAAGATTAACTTCTTCCTCCTCTGCAAACTTAGATTTGTTTATCTTTGATGCAGACACCATAGTTTCTTGTTTTAGGGTTTTGGTAAGTAACGAATGATCAACTTGGTGATAACAATACTTACTCAGAAATGATGATGAAATCACTCAAAAGACTTTGAAACTGTGCTCAAATGATCTAGAAATCCTTTGCTTGAAATCACTTTGGAAACTCTTTGCTCTTCATAAATGCTAGTGAAAAATGAACTAAGTTCATCACATATTTATAGCTTTTTCAAATTCTTGCTTAAACCTTTTTGTAATAAATGCTCGACCTAATCACATCTCGATGACAACTGTCAAACTCAGTGAGTACCGCAAAATACCAATAGCGCGGTTAACATTTAACTTTTCACTCGGTTAATACTGATACTCAATTAACCTTGCATAGTAGTCACCGACTGGTAACTTCTCACTTGGTCTAACATATACCGACTGTAAACTCTTTAAAGTTTAAAACTTGTAAAACCATAATACATCTCAATTTATGTGGATTTGGTATGTGCACATCTAACATAAGGAACTGTATGAAAAATGTGATCATCTTGAATTATCAATTCCATACATACCTTTTTTAGGTTAGGTGGAGGTGCCGATGTCACCCAATCAAATGGACAAGGTTTCATCGACTACATTTCTTGACTCAACATTATCAGTTGATGCTTTTCTCTACATAGTGTTTCTTATTCTCATGATATCTTCAATTGTATTTCCATTTTTAAAAACTTGCATTTCTGGTGCTTAGTCTCCACAATCTTTACTTAGGTGACTAACTTTGTGACAGTGTAAACATGCCATATCAGTTCTTGTCCAACTTCAAGATTTTCTAGCCCATCTCTTCCTCATGCAATTAGCTACAATATGTCCATACCTTCCACATGTTGTGCAGTTAACCCATGTGTTATAATCCCAAGTGTAAGCATTACCTTGTCTTCTCAGTTGATAGGTTTTATTATGTCCTTTCGGTGTCCAGACTTGCTTCATCTTTGTTCTACATTCTTGTGAGGTGTGTCCATGCATGTTGCAAGTGTGACAATGTTTCTCCATGTAGGGTTTGTTAGGAGTCCTATTTAACTTAGATCTACATTCATATGCTTGATGTCCAAACTTGTTACAATTATAACAATGACCATGAATTTAGGAGTGATTTTAGGTTTACCTTGTGCTTTAATCCTGCAAACATTTGAAGTGTGGCCTGGTTTACCACAGTGATAACATGTCAGCTTCTTAGGTCTTTGACTCTTGTAGTTATTCATCTATTTAGCTTGCTTAGATGATTCTCCTTTCTCGGTGTAGCCTAGTCCAGTAGTACTTCCAAGTCCTCTTTGACTAATCAAAAAATCATCAATTTTCTTAGAACTATCTTCAACCTTTTTCATCATCTCATTATGTTGATGTTGCATCTTCACTTCATTTCTCAATTTTTCATTTTCTTCCCTAAGTACTCCAATGTCTTCAAGTTTCCTTGATAACGCATTATTTACTCAGTTGATCTCCTAGCTTACAATAATCATCTAATTGGATATTTCAAAGTGATGCTCGGTAAGTCTCAGTATCTTAGGTTCCTTCACTTGTAACTGTTCAATCATTTGTCTTTTATCTTCAACAACCAAATTTATCTCTTGTTCAGCTTGTCTAGAATTATTCATCACATCAATCATTCTTACCATTTGTGTTTCTTGACCGATCTATAGGGCTTTCACTTGTTCAATCAAATGAAGATTTTTCTCAGATAAATCAAAAATTGCACTTTTAGATATGTTAGATATACTGCCTGAACTGGATCTGATATTCTCAAATAGATCATCAATTTATTCTTCATGATAATTAGTCTCACATTGCCAAATAGCCATGTCCTTTCTTTGAACTAGTAACTTTTTCAACTCATCCTTAGCTTGCTTGTATTTCTCAACAAGGATCTGCATCTAAATCTTTTGATTCTCTATAGTCTTGTCCAACTTGTATCTCTCCATGTTTAGATCTTTCCTCTTTAGTGGTTAAACCTTCCAATAAGAGATCTAGCTCTGATACCAATTGTTGGAATGGAAAGATAAGGGACTAAGAGGGGAGAGATGAATCAGTGCCCTCAAAATTTTTTAACTGAATATTCAATCTACAAATAGTAGTATCTAATCTATCCAATTGAATCCATTGTTTTCAACATTCATTCAATTGTCTTGGTAAATGTAAAGTGCATGAAAAAAAACAATAAATCAATCACATAACACAAGTATTTTGGCTACACAGAAACCCTTGTTAGAAGGTAAAAACTGCGGTGGGGATGACACCCACAAATTCTTCACTACTGCAGATAATAAAGTATGCCGGTCAAGGATAAAAGTTGTGATCACTTCTAGTGATCTTACCCTGTTAGGAGTAACAATCAGATTGACTAGATCTACCCTGTTAAAGGATTTAAACAACACTATTTGAGTGTGTACTCGGTTAAGAGATTTACAAACAAACTGTTAAGTCTACTCTATTAGGAGATTTTACTAACTCTATTACAATGATTAGAAAATAATAGAAAGTATCTGTAAATGACAACTATACTTTATCTAAATCAGATCTATGATATATTGAATGAATATCACCTCTATGTGTAATAATCTGTCCTCTTTTATGCTCAGTAGCCTTGACTACTTCTGAATAAACTAAATTGTATCTCTGATCACTGCTCATACATGCAAACCTTGTCTAAATTCTAATGTCTTGAAGGTGGCTACTATTGGAATTAGGAGAGATAGGTACTATGAGGGGAGGGGTGAATCAATGCCTTCAAAAACTTACTTCTAAAACCTTTCAGATCTATAATAGTGTACTGTGATAACCGATCAAAATAACTTGAATATAATTGCATAAATCAATCATCTAGTTAACTTGAGAAAGTAAACAACATGAAATCAATATGACAATCACATAACACAAGTATTTTGATAACGCATAAACCCTTGTAAGAAGGTAAAAACTACGGTGGGGATGACACCCACAAATTCTTCACTACTGCAGATAGAAAAGGTTTGTTTGTTAAGGCTACAAGTTTTGATCACTTCTAGTGATCTTACCCTCTTAGGAGTAACATATTAGATCAGCTAGATCTACCTAGTTATAGGATTTAAACAACACTAATGAAGTGTGTACTCGGTTAAGAGATTTACATAAGACTGTTAAGTCTACTCTGTTAAGAGATTTATCAAAACTCTATCACAATTGTTAGAATGTAATAGGCAATTATCTACTAGTTGACAACTCAATTGTCTGAAACAGATCTATAAGTGCTCATCAAAATATCAACTTATTTTTGATGATTCTCTACTCTATTATGCTTGGTAGCCTTCTCTAATTCTGCTCAATTTGATATCCTCTGTACTCTGCTCTACTTGGTAAACTGATTGTCTTGAAGTTAGGCAATGTCTTCAAGTGCTCCGTGATTCATATATATTAGTTCACCAACCTCACAAAATGGTGCGAACAAACAAAATATATAGTGTTCTATTTTTTACGCTTTAGCAAAAATTAGGTTACAAGAATAATCATAACCCTAAGATCTACGGTGCAAAATAACCTAGATCAACTATTACAATAAGATAAACATTACATTTAATAAGAATATTTTACAATAAATGCTCCTTGATCTTGGTAAACCATTTTACGATCTGTTGTAACCATTTGCATAGAAGAATGTGCCATTTTAGATTACTATGCCATTTTTTATGATCATCGATAAACACTGTATAATCTGCTTGGTGTATACTGCGATGCTCGGTGTTTACTATCCATCGGTGTTGATGGTGCTCGGTGAACTATGTGATGCTCGGTGTAAAGGCTTTACTGACTGCTCTATCTTACTTATGGTTACTGACCAACTCAATATAAGTAACCGACTGACCTGTTTACTATCCTTTGATACTAATGACAACCTTAAATACTCAATAGAGATTAACAATCTCCCCCTTTGGCATTAGTATCAAAACTTCGAATGCATATAGACAAAATGTTTCTATATATTCCTTATGTCTCCGTCATATACATATCCACAACAAAAAATTCCTAAGTACAAAGTACTCCCCCTCAATGCATGCTCCCGGTAATATATACATATCAAAGTATACTTATTTGGCATATACATGTTTTCCCCCTTTTTGATAGTAATGCCAAATCCAAAAAATATATATAATGTATACTTACATCTGATAAAAAATGTTTGGATGGGTTTTCTTTATGGACTGCAAGAGGTTTTCCCATTCCTCTTTCAAGTTGGTAAGAGCAATATGCTCAAGACCGACTTGTGCATGCATGTCAAAGATATTATCCAACACTGAAATCTCTGGTATTGCTACAAGTTGTTTAGCTTTGACAATATGCGCTTCAAAAAAATTTAGGTAAGGAATGAGTTATGTTTGTAACTCTGTAACCTAATCGGTGAGGCATGCTTCTTATTTCCTTAGATATGCTATCAACCTCCAAAGCTCCTGAAGTCGGTGAATATGCTTTAAGAAGGCATTTGGCTCAGTTATAGCTGCTTGTGTACTCAACTGTATCTCTACTTTTAAACCTTTTATCTTTTTTAGTGCCACTTCTATGCTTATCCTTTCTGCCAATTTATTCTAAATCTTTGATTCTGCCTATTCTTCTATTCGTTTGTCCGCATCTGTATCAGGGGCATTGATTTTGTCAGTGAGTGTAGAAGGTTGATCTAGGATAGGAGTATTCTCATCAATATTTGTCTCTGGTACTATCTGTTGCAGAATATCCCTCGCATCATTTAACACTTCTTTACGTTTGTGTTCTTGCCTTAACTTTTCTTGTGCCGCTTTCCTTGAACATAATTCCCCATGTCTACTTAGTTCCTCAGGGCTTAGGGTTCTCGGGTCACATTCTGGTATAATTATGACTTCATCAATGGTGACCGACCCTTTTTCTTTCTTCTTCTTCTTCTTCTTCTGTGCAAGAGGTGACTTCTTCTCACTTATAACAATAGCTTTTTCTCCACTTTTTAGAGTATCTTTCCCAATTGACACCGTATCTTCCTTCTTCTTCTCCTCGGTAGATGGTGTGGGAGTCTCAGTTGTAGTGTCAAGTGGGTTCACCTCGGTTGACTTTGTTTCTTCTAGTTCCTTTGTTACTATAGACTGTGCCTCTATTTTGTTAGGCTCATTTGTATCTGCAGGTTGCTCAGGTGCTTGTATCTCAGTTGTATCTTTATTTTCCTTAGGATGAGAAGCATCGGGTTGTACTTGTGAAAGTATTTCAACTGCTTCTGCAAGTAGATGTAGTTCACCCGGTAGAGATGTGAACACACTATCAGTGTCTAATGCTTCATCTTTGTTTGGTGCAATTTTCACATCTTCGTCATCCTCATCATCAGGATCACCATTAGTGATGTCCTTAATGAGTGCATCATCATCAGTTTTCTTTTGGAAGTGGATCTTTACTTAATCCTGTGCATCCTATGAAATTCTTATTTCTTTCTTTTGTTCGGTGATATCAATTACCTTGGTAACTGATATACCGGTGTCCTCTATTTTCTTTCCTTTGTTATCATCAATGAAAATATCTTTACCTTTTGAACTGTGTCTCTTCTTAGACAGTTTTAGGAATGCTTCATGTTCAGCTTTCTCTTCTGCTTTCAAAATTGATGTCCATAGAGAATCACATGTGACATCCATATCACCCACATTCTCATCCATTATCTGCATAGCTCTATTCTTGACTAGAAATCTAGCCTGATACTTTGTCATGTATTCACTTACAACAACATAGCTAAAGTGTGAGGTTGTACGACTTAATGAACATTCTCTTTTCCTTTTCTTTGTATCTAGTGCAATAGCCCATCTCTCATTTATTTTGTCATCAAGTTCCTTCGGCAATTGACATGTGAATTCCATTGGTACTCTTTTGAATTTAATCATCATTTGGATGATAGCATGTTCTAGCTTTGCCTTGTCCTCAATTGACATTTTGTCAAATTTGTCTATGCCCGAATCTGTAAGATTTCCATTCTCAATTATGTCTTCAATTATTTCTTCTATTGTACTTTCCTTGTTACGAACTAACTTGAATTGATTAGGATCATTTTTAGTGTCAGTCTCCTCTATATCTTCTTTACTTCTTATGTATTTCCTCTTTTTCTTCGATGTCTCAGTGACTTTCTTGTTCTTTCTCTTAACATATTTCCATGTTGGTGTAGCTGCTCTTCTTTTTGCTACTTTGACTACTTCTTCATTCTTGGTAGGTTGTGCTGCAGTTGACGAACGTGTCTTCATTCCTTCAGGTTCTGGTAACTGCATTTCTTGTTCAACATAGGTGGGAGGAACCGATGTGATATCTTTTTCTTTGTCTAACTCAGTCTCCTTGCTATCATAGGGCTTGTCAACCAACTGTAACTAACCTTCAGTTGGTCTTTTAACCGGTGACTCCTTAGATGAGTCAAATGCATTTCCATATTTTGCTGTGAGATCTTTTCTCATTTTCTTCGCCCTTCTAGACATTTTTCCGATCTCTATGTCTGTAGTGATTCGTGACTTAGCTTCCTCATATACACCAAACCTACTGGCAGTAATATCTATCAATAATGCTAGCAATGCATTAATAGATTTCAAAGTGAAATCATGGTCCATTTCATATCCCATCGGTGCTAACCATTTTGTTCTCGGTTCTACTGCCTTTATCATAGAGTGGTCTATGCTGACTACAAAACATATATCATCTTCAAATTTACTCACTAATTCCCTTGGAATTCTACTCCTTTGTTGCATTTTTGCTTGAAATTCTCTGAAATATGCATTGAATTCCTTATTCAGATTATCTCCTAGACTTTGCATCATTTCACCAATTTGTGCAGTTATCGGTTTGTCAGATTGCCAGTTTACTTTACCGATACCAAGTACATATTTTTGCAGATAGAGAAATGTACAGACAAATAATGATCTGTACTTACATGTATTGGACTTCTTTGCTTTTATTGTCTTCATATTATCTTGCAGTTGTTGTAGTAGCAGTTCGACAAGATCTACCCGGTGATCTTTCTTCACAATTTTATATGCCATGTCCATGGCACTGCAGGGTACACTATTTGGTCTGCTAGATTGAAATATCTTGTACCCGATGACATGAGCTACAAATTTTACCACTGCATCTTTGATGGTTGAAATTTTTAGTGCCCTACCATCCCATTGAGCTCTAGTGTTCTTTTCAACGTCGGGATGAGATGAACTTTGAAAGGCTTTGGCTTTGTCGGTTGTAGGGTACCCATTAACCCTACTGATAATCTTCTTTGTAACCTCAACAGGTTTGTCCAGCCAGAATTTCCCATCATGAAATCTGCTTAGTACGATTCTTATCCAGTCATTTTTGAAAGATTGCAGGAAGTATGTAAAACACAATAACCCTGACTCCCCAATCTTCTTGTATTTGGATTTTATATTTCCATCTGGTCCACAGACTTGTTGATAGGCAACAATAGTCTCAAAATCACATACTTCTCTGATTTTGTAGTGAATATAGGACCTAACATCTTCTGTTAACAAAACCCTATCTGGAATACTTGAAAATGCACCCATATTGTCTGTTTGTGCTATGACCTTGGGATGTGGTTTGAATTTTTCCGCAGTAAAATTTTCCCTAACAATTAATTCTACTTCCTCCTCAATGTTTTGCGATTTGCTTGCAGTCGATGTTGATGCCATAAATTATTTCTTAGGGTTTCAGCAAGCAATAGATAACCAGTGTTTAGTAGGCAGATGAACTTACTTGATATCATCAAAGAATTATCGTCAATTCAATCTACAGTAGCTTTGAATCTTTTCTGAAAATCTTTAGCTCGAACTCTTCTCTATAAAATCTCTTTTCTTCAAAATCGCAATGTAACAACGAACTCTATTTCATGCGTATATATAGACTTTTCGATATTCCCGCTCAAACTTTAGTGCATTAAATGCGTGACCTAACTTCTGATATGAAAGAACTATTAGTTTGGTAATGTCTACAATTTCTTTTGCTTAGTTAACATAGAATTTCTTCATCGGTTTGCACTGTTGTCGGTTAACCTTGTATAGTGATCACCGATGGGTAATCAACTCTCATTTCTTCTTTTACCGATGATGTGACATTTGCAAACTCACAACACATAAACCATAGTGCATCTTTATTCATGTAGATTTGGTATTTGTTCATCATATACAAGGAACTGTATGTAAAATGTGATCATTTAAAAGTGTCAGTTCCATACATACCTTTGTCATCTTAAGTGGAGGTACCGATGTCACCCAATCCAGTGGACGAGGTTTCACTGACAGTGTTACTTGACTCAGCATTCTCATTAGATTCTTTCTTCCACATTGTGTTCCTTAACTTCATAATTTCTGCAATGTTATATCCACTCTCAAATATATGGTTTTCATCTGGTGCTCGGTCTTTGCAGTTCTTGCTTACATGACCGACCTTGTGACAGTGCATGCATGCCATTCCTGCATTTGTCCAGTTTCTTGATTGTCCAATCTGACTTTTTGTAACAATTTGCTGCAATATGTCCATACTAACCACATACAACACAATTAGTCCATGTATTATAATCCCAAACATATGAGTTACCTTGTCTTTTCGGTTGATATGGATTTCATTGTATTTTCTCTTTAGGTGTCCACACTTGTTTCATTTTTGCCTTGCAATCCCTTTTAGTGTGACCATGCTTATTACAAGTATAGCATATTTTCTCCTCAGAAGTATTATTAGCAATGTCATTCTTCTTCGCTCTGCATTCATAAGCTGGATGTCCAAACTTACCATAGTAATAACAATATCCATTGAATTTTGGAATGATAGGAGGTTTACCTTGTGCTTTGCTTCTACACACATTAGATGTATGTCCTGGTTTTCAACAGTGATAACATGTCAATACTTTAGGTTTCTGACTTTGATTGTTGTTGACTTTTTTAGCTTGTTGTGATGATTCTCCTTCACCGGTGTAGCCTATACCGGCTCTTCTTCCAAATCTTCTCTGATTAGTCAGGAAATCATCAATCTTTTTAGAACTGTCCTCAGCTATCTTCATCATTTCATTATGTTGCTTTTGTATCTTTATTTCATTTCTCATTTTTTCATTATATTCTCTGAGTATTGCAACATCTTCAAGTCTTCTTGATAATTCTCCATTGACTCGATTCATTTCTTGATTAACTGTCATCATCTGATTTGATACTTGGAAGTGATGATCAGTGAGTCTCTGTATTTCACTTTCTTTTGATTGAATTTGTTCAGTCATTAGTCTTCGGTCTTCAATAGCCAGATTCCAATCTTGTTCAGCTTGTCTAGCATTGTTCATGATTTCCACCATTCTCACCATTTGAGATTCATGACCAATTTGAAGTGCTTTCACTTGCTCAGATAGATGTTGATTCTTTTCAGACAAGTCAGAGATGCTTCCAGAGCTTGATCCAATATGATCAAATATTTCATCAATAGGTTCATGATAACTGATTTCATTCAGCTGAATTCCAAAGTTCTTCCTTTCAACTAGTAATTTCTTCAGTTCTTCCTTGTCTTTTTTATACTATTCCACAAACATCTGTATTTGTATCTTCTGATTCTCAATAGTTTTGTCAAGATTGTATCTCTCCATGACTTAGATCTTTACCCTTCAGTGGTTAGACTGTTCAATAAGAGAACTGAGCTCTAATACCAATTGTTGGAATTAGGAGAGATAGGTACTGAGAGGGGAGGGGTGAATCAGTGCCTTCAAAAACTTACTTCTAAACCTTTCAGATCTATAATAGTGTACTGTGATAACCAATCAAAATAACTTGAATATAATTGCATAAATCAATCATCTAGTTAACTTGAGAAAGTAAACAACATGAAATCAATATGACAATCACATAACACAAGTATTTTGATAACGCAAAAACCCTTGTAAGAAGGTAAAAACTACGGTGGGGATGACACCCACAAATTCTTCACTACTGCAGATAGAAAAGGTTTGCCTATTAAGGCTACAAGTTTTGATCACTTTTGGTCATCTTACCCTGTTAGGAGTAACATATTAGATCAGCTAGATCTACCTATTTATAGGATTTAAACAACACTAATGAAGTGTGTACTCAATTAAGAGATTTACATAAGACTGTTAAATCTACTCAGTTAAGAGATTTATCAAAACTCTATCATAATTGTTAGATAGTAATAGGCAATTATCTGCTAGTTGACAACTCAATTGTCTGAAATAGATCTATAAGTGCTCATCAAAATATCACCTTATATGTGATGATTTTCTACTCTATTCTACTCGGTAGCCTTCTCTGATTCTTCTCAATCTGATATCCTCTGTACTCTATTCTGCTCGGTAAACTGATTGTCTTGAAGTTAGGCAATGTCTTCAAGTGCTCTGTGATTCATATATATTAGTTCACCAACCTCACAAAATGGTGTGAACAAAAAAAATATAGTGTTATGTTTTTGCTGCTTTAGCAAAAATTAGGTTACAAGAATAATCATAACCCTAAGATCTACGATGCAAAATAACTAGATCAACTATTACAATAAGATAAACATTACATTTAATGAGTATCTTTTACAATAAATGCTCCTCGATCTTGGTAAACCATTTTACAATCTATTGTAATCATTTGCATAGAAGAATGTGTCATTTCAGATTACTATGCTATTTTCTGTGATCATCGATAAACACTGTATAATCTGCTCGGTGTATACTGCGATGCTCGATGTTTACTATTTGTCGGTGTCGGTGGTGCTTGGTGAACTGTGTGATGCTCGATGTAAAGGCTTTACCGACTGCTCTATCTTACTTATGGTTATCGACCAACTCAATATAATTAACCGACCGACCTATTTACTATCCTTTGATACTAATGACAACCTTAAATGCTCAATAGAGATTAACAGCTACTGCTTCAAGATCTCCTGCTTGATTCTCTTGCTTGCCTTATGTCAAAATGACATGAATTACAAATATATAGAAAACTGCTATGATTGCCATGACTTAATTAGGTCTACAATATCTTAGAAAAACCTAAGATCTACAGTGTACAAAATTGACCTAGATCTAGCTTTACATAGGAATCATCATTAGATTTAATGATTACATCTACAATAAATAATCCTTGATCTTGGTAAAATGTTTTATGAATCCGTGTAACTATTTACATAGGTAGATGTGCCATTACTGATTACTATGTCATTTCCTAGATTGCTTGGTAAACACACCCTTTCCTACTCAGTAAATATACTGGCACTCGCTGCCCATTCTGCGTGGTGTTTACTAATGCTTGGTAAATATTCTCTTGTGCCAGTTAAACTTGTTTCCATTTAGTTCTCGGTACTGCCTTGTGATTGTTCAATATGAAGGCTTGTTTGTTTAACTGACTAGAATATTGTAGCTTGAAGTTATTCCTTTCACTGATTGATCAACTTAAATAGCCAGCTGATCTAAATTGACACTAATGACAACATCTAATGCTCAAATAGAGATAATAGAGAACACAGAACAATTCTGAGTTGTGGTGAATAAAGGACCTCAGACCATTGATGAGGTAGTAGAAAGAATAAAAACTACTGGAAAGATTAGTACTCCTAAACTTAAAAGGTATCCTCATCTAAGTACCGAGGAGCATGATAAGCTTGAGGAAGTAATAATAAGCATGATGATTACCTTCAAAATAGTTCCAGTTGAGTTCTCTAGCAGCATACTGTTGATGTCAGTTTTGTACCACTACATAACATATAGTAATTGAATACTTGATATAGAATTCCAAACACTCAACCCTCTCTTGAAAATTAAATACTCATGAAGATCATGAGAAAACTCCAAGGTTCCTTACACTTTTGGATACTAACTCAGTTATATTAATGTGATTTTCTAGTTAATCATGTAGGTGGGCTTACATTGTTCACTCAAGGATGTCAAATTATCGCCATGATGGTGATGAGATCTAGCTTTGCAATGTATACTTAAATGACTTTCTTCAATTTATATCACTTCCAACTTTTCTCATCAAAATTCTACTATCTAGATTACTTCTATTTCTAACTATGGATGGGAAACAAATGAATGGACTAGGATTCCTACTAAATGGAGGCTTTCTTGTGACTTCAACTCTACCTAGTGCAAAGCTTCAAAGGATCTCAAAAGGTTTTCATAGCAACACCTTCCCCTCAATATAACTTGAGTACAAATTAAGGATCTAATGCCAATTGAGCTTGAGCACAATTACTACATTACCACACAAGGCACCCTTGCATCTACAAGGAGCTAGTGGCCTAGTTTTATAGAATCCAATAAAAAATCCACCAATATCACCACACAATCTATCTACTTCTACTCTTACCTTAACAAATTTGAAATGAAATCCTATTTTAATTGAGAGATGTAAAGAACCATGCAAATACACCAAAATGATCATGTATATCCATCATGCAAGCCACAACAATGAATAGAAAAAAAATTTGTTAGTATTTTGGCAACAATTCTCCAACATAACTCTCTTTACAAATGAGAACAAATGGCCTTATATAGGAGGCTCAAGTAAAATGAATGGCCAAGATTAAGAGGCAAAAATTCTGAAATTGAGGGCCTAGATTGCACCCTATAAACCCTAACTGGGGTTGCCATAACTACAACCAATTACATGAGGGCACCAAATCTCAGGCCAATAAGAAAAATACAAAGGTTTCTCCACCAATGAGAAAATGGGATGCTTGGCATGTTGCAATTGCTTGTGCTTGAAACCTAGAATTTTTTGATTGGAGGAGATAATCAACTGCCACCTCATCATCCTTGTCCTATAGGTCTGATTGATCTTTGATGAAGGGAAGATATCTCTTGATACTAAACATTTCTAACTTTGATTAACTCTTCTAAAATTATCAACTCATCAATTTCCTCATGGCATGACTTGGGTGGTATCCTTGAACTTGCCCCCGATCTGATTCGAACTTGATTGTAATTGGAAATGCTTTCAGATAATTGGACTTGTCCCTTTGGTAACTTGATGTGAACTTCCTTCCCACCTGTTGGTGAGATGATGGAGGATATGGATACCATCCTCTCTTTGATCTTCTAAGTTGTTATTTTCCATCCAAGGAAAGTAGCTTCCCATGACCTCATTGCCAGGAGTTCCAAGATTTGCTCTCCATTCAACCCTTTCTCTTTGGTTGTCTTTCCTTGGAGTCTCGAACATCTCCTTTAGCTCACCTTGAGCAGAGCCCATGACTCAGTTGAGAAGCACAATAAGGTCACCATAATTTGATCTGAAATCTAACCTGGTGATCCTTGATAACTTGGTGACTCCCCTCTTTCCTTCCTGCAACCAATTCTACCTTAGTAGAGTGAGGTAGGCATCCTGATTATCCTGAAAGAGCTTGGCTGCCTGATCCATCAACACCACTATCATGCCCTTATGCTAGGGTATATTGAATACCTCCTCTACCACCTACCCACTAATGTTGGCCAACACCCTCTTTTCTTCATCAAAGATGATGGACTTAGTCACCATATGAAATTGAGATGCACACTCCATCACCAACTCTGGACAAGGAAAGGTAGGAGGGAAGGTGACAGCTTGCACAATTCCACTCTTGCTGATCTTCTTCTCCATGGTGGAGTGACCATCCTTCAATCTATCTCTCAACAGTACCATGTCCACTATGCCAATGTTGGTGTCACCCACTCACTTCAATTTTGAGAAGGCAGTTTTGGGCATCATGTCTTCCTTGTATTTCTTGGTATTCATTCCCCTTTGGTTCTTTCTTGCACTAGCATCTGCCATCCTAACCCTTATTTATGCCTCTTCTTTCTACAATATGGTACTACACTTATCTCTGCCTCTTCAATCCTAGGGGTGGAGCTACCACTTATTTCTACCTCTTCAATTCCTATCAAACTACACTTATATCTGCCTCTTCATTCCTAGGGATGGGACTACCACTTATTGCTGCCTCTTTGAATACTTATGAGATGGACTACACTTATATCTCCACTTTATTCCTAGGGGTGGGACTACCACTTATATCTCCTCTTCAAATCCTATGAATGAAACTACACTTATATCTCCCCTCTTCAAACCCTAGAGATGGAATGATGAATTGGCGGATGAGTAGTGCAAGAAGAAATGGGAACATGAACCAAGCAAGAACAAGGAAAATTCTTCCCTTTAGACCAGCAGTCTCCCACAAACTTGAAGACCTTCCTCACCAACAATCTCTCCTTTACCAAAGAAGAAGACCACTCCAGCCCTTCTAAAATTCGCAACTCCCTACTACTGCCAAGACACAATGCAAAAATTGAATGAGAAAATGAGGGGGGAGGCCCTCCTCTTATATCCAATTTTTAGCCTCTTCAAGAGGGGCTGACCTGCATTGGAGGGAAATAAAAAATTAAAAATGCCAAACAAACCCAAATTAAATGCATTAGAATCACATAACCCAAGGGTTAAAATTTATTTGTTTTAAATTGCCAAATTAATTCATAGAAAATCATAAATAGGGCTGGGAAATGATGGCTCAAAACCACATGCTAGTTTATAGGGCATGCCTCTTAGAGTTTTGAGCCCAAATTCAAATTAGGCTTGGGCTAATTTAGCAACACGCTACACCAAGGAGGCCTAACTAATCCCCCAATTCAACATGCTTCATAATTGGGGCCAAAAATAGATACCAAGCACCTAGATCTGCATTGAATTTAGGCCCATATGGATCACACTTTTCATATTTAAGTCTCATGCCACAACCTTAGGACCACACGCCAAATATAGGGCAGGTTTTAACCTAATCAAATTTGCATTTAGGCCTGGTCTAACTAGATCAGGCACACAGATTACCATCCAAGGGCCTGCTTATGAAATCTAAGGCCCCTTTACCTCAAATTTAGGCCTAGATCTGCCACACACTTTATGTTTTAAAGCTTGATTTAATATTTCAATGTGTACGTTGGGTATAGGGCTGGCTCAAATTTGAAATAAAAATAGATTTTAATGCTCTTAGCCCACAGGTTTGTATATAGGATAGGGCTTGGTTTATGAGTTCTAAGTCCACACTTATCAAGGTAGGGCCATATGTTTCATATTGAGGGCCAGATCTAATGTTTGATTGCCTAGATTTTCATTAATTATGGGGCTGTGTGACCATGCATTAAGGAATTAATCAATGCAATTTATGCTAGGCCCAATCCAAATGCAAACCACCTCAAATAAAAGGAAACTCAAAGCCATTTTGACCTCAACACTAAGTCAATTTTCAATTCCACTCACTTACTAACAATAATAAGGCAACAAAAAGGGGGGTCCTCATCTACGATGGGGCGGTGTTATGAAAACATCACAACCCATACCCAAAGAACTGTATGATAAAGTTTCTACTAGATGGACTTATGTGCTTACAACTAAGAAAAGGATGAAAGAAGGGTCACTCATTTTGGTAAGATCTGACTATTCTATTTCTTAGATAGATGAATCTTTAAAACAATATGCAAATAAATTTTTTATGAAGGCTAGAGCATTCAAGATTATATAGGGAAAATTGCAAGAGGTAGATGATGAGAATAGGAACATATGGACTAAACTCCTCAATCCAACTGAACAAGTCAATATCGAGGATCATCAATTGAGCATACAAGCATAAGAGTATAAATATTGATGATGAGACTATTCACATCTCAGATACTGAGCAGCCCAAGGAATAAACTAGTGAAGAAGAATTCATAACTACTGCTGACAATGTGATGGAAGGAATTCTAAAGATGTTGACTACTCTAGGGGATGAACAAATACTGATAGAAGACATAACAGAAGGAGACCCTGATGATGAGGCTAAAGCAGATGAAATGATCACCGGAGCTATTGAGAACCTTAGCAAAGAAGAAGCAACTGAGGTAGCCCGAGAAATGGTACAAGGTAATCTACCTATACTGGTACATGCTATTGAGATAGCTACTGAAACAAAAAATGAAAACACTCCACCCGAGAAGATAAAAAATACAAATGAAGACAAGGGTGAGAAAATAGGTAAAAAGACCAAGCATAGTGGAAGAACTACACAAGATAACACACCTAAAGAGTCCACTGAAATGACATAAAATGTACAAGTACTAACAGAGTCAATGGTAGACACTTTTACCACCGACACAAGGTCACAAGCCCCTACACCACAGATTGTAGAATCAATTACCGGGAAAAATAAGGAAGAAATCAAATCCACCGAGCCACCAAAGGTAGATTCAGAGCACAAGGCTCAACTTTCCATTGCACAATCTCCATCATCTAATGTGAAAGAGAAGAAGAAGAGGAAGCGAGGAACTAAGGGTTTGGTCACACTCGATGAAATCATTGAAATACCAGCATGTGACCCAAGGACACTTGAACCTGAAGCTCTTAGGAAATATGGAGAGCTATGCACCTGAAAGGAGGCACATGAAAAGTTGAGACAAGAAAATAAGAACACAAAGGTGCTAGATGATGTCAATGAGATCCTAATGCAAGTTGCTCTAGATGTAACTATTGATGAATATTCCCCTATCATTGATCAACTTGCACTTCTCACATAAATAATCAATGGCCCCACTACTGATGCCGAGAAGATGATTGAAGAGAGATCCGAACAAAAGATTTAATATAAGTTAATTGAAAAGATCAGCCAAGCAGTGGCAGTGAACAAGATAAAGCTTTCAGAAGTTGTAACTGAATTAGAAAGCATTATTGATAAAGTTTTTACAATTCTAAAATAGTTATGCACTTTAGATCACTTCACTACTGAGGTTAGTGAAATGATAAGAAAACTAGATGCAGATCTAAAAGATAGTGCTACTCATCTTACAACATGCATTCCAAGTGCATTATTCCAAAGTTAAACACATACAACGGTTAAGACTTGAGTTGAGAAAGGAAGAGGACCGAATCAGATAAGAGGTAATCAAGCTATAGGCCAAGCTACTACCACATTTGGAAGTGATGCAAAAATATTTGACAAACGAAAATAAATTGATTGCCACCCCTGAGATTTTTGTCACCGAAAATATTTTTGATATGTATGCTCAAGTAAGCTTAGAGAAGTTGGCTCTAGAAAATCTAAAGGAAGAATGGGAGAAACTTATGGATAATCTTAAGAAAACCCATCCTAAGATTTTTAACAAAGTGTAAGTATATTCTTTTTCATTATTTTCAAAAAAAGGGGGAAACATATGTATATCGACCAAGAGAATGTTCATAGGGGGAGTCACTGAGTTTACACACTTTTGGTTTTGTGAAATTTTTGAGAATTCAAACTTTTATAGTCGACATTGGTAAGGTTTTAAGATCATTGCAAATGTAATGGCACTATTTTGTATTGTCTGTATTTGTTAGCTTGTGGTGACTGATCAGGAAAGTACTATACACTTTTCCTCCTGCCCTCACCGGGGTTCAGGAGCGTAACCCCCGAGGTGAATTTTTTTTAGGCCGACATTTTTTTGGCTATTTTTGGGCTGACATATTGTAACTCATTCTAACCCTAAAGAAAAAAAATATTGTATAATATGGCTTAGGGTTAGGGATTTCATAACGTATGATTTTACTACTTGCAACGAAATTGAGCTATAAGGGATTACAGATTGTAATCAAGTTGTAATCACAAGATAATAAAATATTGGACTCACTGTTGGTGGACATAGCCCAAGGATTGTGTTAGCACTGGTTAAAATTTTCATGGTTGCATCCCCTTTTTACTGGCCTCTACATTGTTTTTCTCTTGTTTTCTGGCAAAACCCTAGGCGAAAATTCAAAAAACTAGCCGTTATTGTGAAAAACCCTTCATTTTACCCTAGCCTCGTTCTAATCTTTTATTACCTTTTCGGGCCACTTAAGTGATCTAAAATGCATGTGTGCATTTCATTTCTCATTTAGTCACATGATCACTTAGTCCCTGGCGGTTAACACTTCTTTTATGCGATCATGTGACTGTGTGTTCGCGAATTCTCTAAATGTCTAGCGGTCTTATCTTTTTACCCTACGACTTGGTGAATACTAATATCTTTTTCCCTTAATTGCTCATTCATGAGGTGGAGGTGCCCTACAGTGAGATTCTAGATCAACGGCTGTCTTATAAGCGGATAGAATCTTACTGGCTCTTAAGATCTTGTGCCCGTCGTTGATTTCCTGCTGTGATGTAGCTTTTCTTTTAAAGCAGGTCCACTTGCCAGGTGTGCTGATATGGTGGTATCTAATTGGTCCACAAGGTGCTAAGCTGACTTATGTCAGTGGGTCCTGTGTCAAAGAATTGACAGAGCAGTATAAAAAGTTGATCTTACGGTTGTCGTAAGATCTGATAGAATGTGTCAGATGCATGAGATTTTACGACTACCGTTCATCTCATTTATGGCAGACCTAGTTTTTGGTCTAGGCTTTTGGCAATTAGAAAATGTTTTTGGTGGTCCTAATAAATGTTGCAGTGTTCACTTGTTTGCAAGGTTTATGGCAGGTTTCTAAAGTCTTTTAGCGATTCGGCAAATACGTGTTCGCTGAATCTCTAGATAATGTAGCAGTGTTCCAAGTTTTTTAGCAAATTGGTGAAAAGTCTTTTGGTTGCTAATTTGCTAAGTCATCTATGGGCCCTCAAAAATTTTATGTGTTCGCCAGTTCCTGAAGAGTAACCTAAGGTTACGAAGAGACTTCGTGATTCAGTGAAAACCTTTGTTCGCTAAATCGTTTGATCCAATGTGGGTTAAGTATTTTATTCTGCGACTTGGAGTTTCCCTGCAGTTGTGTATTCACCAAGTGGTCAAAGGGTTAAGTGATTACTGAGAGTAGTGGGACCATTGGCTAGGTGTTGCAGATTTTTTTGTCTTTGAATGGTCAATGTGGATGATGTGGAACTTGTCAGTGGGGCCATGGTTTTTCAAAGAGTTAAAGCAATGATAGATCTTGTGGTTGTCGCTATACCGCTAGGGTAAGATGCATGATGGTTAAGCATGTGGTATAACGATAGCCGTTGATTTCATCCAATGTCAGATGGTTGTCAGAGCAGGGTTAGATTCTCAAATCTGATAGTGGGCATGTAATTTGAAAGAATCTTGAAGGTCTATGTGATCTTCAGATAGCCGTCGATCTTCTTGATGCAGACCTAGTAAATCTCTCAGTCTTTTTAGTAGATCTGATGAAGGGTTAGCGGTGCTGAAAAAATTCAAAGGTTTTGCTCTTTCACATAATAAGATGGTAAAGTGCTAAAAGGTCTGGTGATTTGGCGAACAAGCATT
Source organism: Chamaecyparis obtusa (assembly GCA_027943335.1). Lineage (NCBI taxonomy): Eukaryota > Viridiplantae > Streptophyta > Pinopsida > Cupressales > Cupressaceae > Chamaecyparis > Chamaecyparis obtusa. The sequence goes on from BSBK01003386.1 coordinate 455,464, forward strand.
CGCGTGGTAGCTAAATAAACTGGTAGAGAGGAAAAGTGTTTTGCGAACTGGCGAAATTCCTTTGGTCGCTCGTTCGCCAAATAAGAATTGAGGTTAAGTGCTTTCCTTTGTTTGTTGATTCACTGAGGTTAAACATGAGTTAGGGGTTTCATTTCATGAATAAGATAGTTTTGTCTCATGGTCGCCAAATGTAAACCAGGATTCCTTTAAAGGTTAAAATCATAAAGCCCGTGAAACATCAGGATCAGACGGTCACGATATAAAGTTGATCTCAGTTTGAATGTCAACCACCGATTCATGATTTGAGCCATAAAGTAACCATTGCAATTCAAATTTAAATTTCCAGAGGTTTTCCAGCGATAGAAAGGACTGGTTTTTAATGCTTTCACGATCAGATTTGATTAGTTTGGTGGTGTTGATTGTTGTAGTGTGGTCCAGCGGGTGTGATGATTGCTTGTAGAGAGTTTTATGCCATGTGGAGAATGAATAACAGTGCTTGAGGCATGTTGCAAGAGTCAAATCAGATGAATTTGCAAGGAATTTTATGATCTTTAGTACATTTCCAGAGGATTTACCATAAGTGAAGATTGATTTTGGATCTGATTGCTCAGGGGTTGCTTGGTTTTCCCTCCCAGTGTATTAATTTCTGATATGTTTGAATTGTTTGGTGGGTGGAAACCCTAACCCTTACCCTGGTTATCTGTAGCTTGTTGCATCCTAACTTGTTGGGGATTCCAAGATAACCAATGGTATATAATGTTGAAATTTTGATTTTGTCGACGTTCCAATTGCAAAGTTCAAATTCAGTCTTGAGTTTCTGGTCCCAGGGTTTTGTAATAGTTTTTGATTCATTGTTTGTTGATAAAAGAAGAAAGTTGCAGGTCTAAGCTGTAGTTTGCAAGCTTGATTTGTTATGACTGATTGTATACACAGTAAGGATTCATCATACTTAATACAAATACATGATTCTTCTCCCTCCTCTATGTCAAGTTAGGTAGACTTTGAGCTTTCTAGTTCATTACATATTGTTTTATGTATGTATCTTCATTCTTGAGTTCTGATCTAGGATTGGATTAAATGATGCTCTAGGTGAGATATGAGTTTACTATTGTCTACATAAGGATTTTTTGTAAGTAGTAAGGATTGTGTTAGATGTATTTATGGCTATGAATCTCAAATATATTCTGGTATGTGTATCTCTTGTGTCTAAGAAATCTTGCCCAATGGATGAGGCACTAGCCTAAATGAGTATCTCTTTTTTTACATACATTAGTTGAAGTTATTGCATCCCAAAAATATTGAAATCAATAACCTTTTAAGCTTTAAGTAGTTGGTTGTGTGGTTTTGTCACCATATAGTAATGGAGAGTCAATGAATGTGGGGTTAGCATTTAGTACTTTCTTACTATCAATCTATTATCTAGACCCAGTCTTTGGTCTGTGAAGTGTAGTTTTCACTGGGTTAGGTGCACCCGCCTTGGTTTTGCAGAGCCAGAAGTGAAGAGGGCAGTCTTGTCCCTATAGTTGGTCCAGTTACCCTAAGATCCTTATACATTTTGGAACTAGCCACTCCTAAAATCTATCTGAGGGTATATTGGCAGCCTAAGAGCATAAGCATCCATTTTGAACACCAATAGATTGGGTGAACCATGTTAAATCTCTGTATCTTGTGTTCTATTCTGTGTGGTTTATTATTTTTTTGATATTGGTTACATTTGCATGTAATTGTTATTTCTTTCATGTTAATCCTAACAAGTGGTATCAGAGCGAGGTTGTTTTCAGTTATCCTCTGTAGTAAGATCTCATAGTTTAGTGGAAGTCTCATGGTTGAGTGGGAAAAATGGTAGACAAGGGTAGGCTAAAGGTTGACAAGTTTAATGGGCAAAACTTTCAGTTATGGAAAATGAAAATGGATGACTATCTCTATCAGAAGGATCTATGGCGGCCGTTGGAAGGAAAATCCAAGAAATCGACAAGCATTTCTAATGAGGACTAGGATATTCTTGATAGAAAGGCTCTTGGTAGTATTCGCTTATGCTTGGCACAATCGGTGGCATTCAATATTACCTTAGCAAAGACGACTGAAGATTTGATGAAAATCCTAGCGAAGTTGTTTGAAAAGCCCTCTGCTTCAAATAAGGTATTTCTCATGAAGTGTTTGTTTAATATGAAAATAGTGGAAGGTGGGTCAGTTGCTAATCATTTAAATGAGTTTAATATAGTTACCAATCAATTAACTTCTGTCAATGTTGTTTTTGATGAAGAAGTCAGGGCTCTCTTGATTTTGTGTTCTTTGCCTGAAAGCTAGAATGGCTTGGTAATGGCTGTTAGTAACTTTGTTTCTAGTTCTAATACCCTAAAATATGATGATGTTATTGGTGTTATTCTAAGTGAGAAAATTCATAGGAAAAGCTTAGGTGGATCCACATCAGGTAGTGTCTTAAATGCACAAAGTAGAGGTAGAACCAATGAGAGAGGAAACAACTCTCGAAATCGTGGGAAATCAAGAGAAAAATCAAAGGGAAAGAGGTCTGAATCCAAAGGGCCAAATGATTGCTAGTACTATCAAAAATCAGGTCATAAGAAGAAAGATTGCTAGTCTTGGAATAATAAAGGAGACAAATAAGAAGGTAACAAGGAGGTAAATGTGGTAAGTAATAAATCTGAAGAGGATGCTTTGATTCTTTCTTTAGAAAGTATTGATGATTCATGGTTTTTAGATTCTGGGGCTTCATTTCATGCTACACCCCATAGAGGTTACTTTCTTGATTATGTCCAAGGAGATTTTGGGCTAGTTTATTTGGGAGATAATGAACCTTGTCAGATAGTTAGAAAGGGAAAAATTAAGATTAAGTTGCAGAATGGGAATCATTGGCTACTACAAGAGGTAAGACATGTTCCAAGGCTGAGTGGGAATTTAATTTCAGTAGGGCAACTAGGTGATGACGGTTGCACAGTTACTTTTAATGATAGAAATTGGAAGGTTTCAAAAGGTTCCTTAGTAGTAGAAAAAGGTGTGAAAGTAGGAACCTTATATCTTTGTACAGGTCATATTGCTCCTTCTCCTTTAATTATTTCAGAAGATAATGAATGTTCAGGAACAACGACTGCAGTTGAGCAGGAAGAACATCAAACCATTGCTAAAGATTCTGACACAGCACTATGGCACAACAAACTTGGGCACATGAGTGAAAAAGGTATGAAATTACTTCATTTAAAGAATTTTTTACCTAGTCTAGAATGTGTCAATATGAATTTATGTGAGAGTTGTGTGTATGGAAAACAAAAGAGAGTTAGTTTTGTGAGGAGTGGGAAGGAAAAGAAAAATGAGAGATTAGAGCTTGTGCATACATATATATGGGGACCAGCTCAGGTATCTTCCCTTGGTGACTCTCTGTATTATGTTACATTTATAGATGATGCAACAAGAAAAGTATGGATTTATTTCCTTAGACAGAAATTAGATGTATTTCAAACTTTCAAGAAATGGAAATGCTTGGTTGAGAATGAGACTGGTAAAAGGTTAAAATGTCTTAGATTTGATAATGGTGGTGAGTATTGCAGCATAGAATTTGAAGATTATTGTTCCTCTAATGGTATTCATAGGCAAAAAATTGTACCAAGGACTCCATAAGAAAATGGAGTGGCTGAACGCATGAACATGACAATAATGGAGCATGCAAGGAGTATGAGGTTGCATGCTAGGAGGCCCAAAAATATGTGGGAAGAGGCTATGAACACTACTATTAATTTAATCAATAGAGGCCCCTCTACTCCTTTGGACTGTGGTATTCCAGAGGAAGCATGGAGTGGTAAGAAGGTGAGTTATTCTTTTCTCAAAACCTTCGGTTGTGAAGCTTTTGCACATATAGATTCTGAAAATAGAACCAAGCTGGAAGCTAAGTCAAAGAAATGTTTATTTTTTGGATATGGCATTGATGAATTTAGTTATAGGCTTTGAGATTTTGAAAATCATAAAATTGTAAGAAGCAGGGATGTCATTTTCAATGAGAAGGTGTTGTAGAAAGATCTGTTGCAACAACACGAGAAGAAAGAAAATGATTATGTAGTACTAGATGATACTCCAAAAGATGATGTTCCAATAGTTCCTTATACTTTGCAACAATAGAAACAACAAATACCACACACCCCAGTGAATATTAGACGGTCAACAAGGCTAAGTAGACCTCCAGACAAATTCTCTCCCTCTTTGTATTCTATTTTATTAACAGGTGCTGGTGAACCTGAATGTTATAATGAAGTTGTGCAGGTGGATACAAAGCTTTAGTGGGAGTCTACAATGATAGATGAAATGGACTCTTTGTTGCAAAATCAAACAAAAGATTTATGTAAGTTACATGCAGGTAAAAGGGCTTTACAGAATAAATGGGTTTACAAGATAAAAGAAGAGGATGGAGGTAAGAAAAGATTTAAAGCCAAGTTAGTTGTAAAAGGATTTGCATAGAAAAAGGGTATTTATTTTGATGAGATATTTTCTCTAGTTGTTAAAATGACTTCTATCCATACTATTTTAAGTATTGTGGCTACCGAAGATTTGTATTTAGAGCAGGTTGATGTTAAAACAACTTTTCTTCATGGTGATTTGGATCAAGAAATATATATGGTACAACCACAAGGATTTGAGGTCAAGGGTAAGCAAAATTTGGTGTGTAGATTATAGAAAAGTTTATATGGCTTGAAGCAAGCACCTCGGCAATGGTATATTAAATTTGACACTTTTATGAATGAGCATGGATACAGTTGGTGTCATTCTAACCATTGTGTTTATTTTAAGAGGTTGGATGATGATAGCTACATTATTCTACGTTTATATGTTGATGACAATGATGATATGCTTGTAGCTGGGTCTAACATGAATCACATTAAGGGATTGAAACAACAGTTACCACATTCATTTTCTATGAAGGATTTAGGGGCAGCAAAACAAATCCTTGGTATGAAAATTTGCAGAGATAGGAAAAATAGGAAGTTGTCTCTATCTCAGGTTGATTATATTGATAATTGTTGGCAAGTTGGACATAATGATATATATGACTTAATGTAGTGTTTTCATGATGCCAATAAAGTCATATAGTATTTTGAAGTCAACGCACTTTATGAGAAGATCAAAAATTGGTTAAGTGTTGAAGACTGGATAGTGTATAGAGTTCCTGTAGCTCAGAGCATCAGCGCACATGCATACGGTGGAATTATGGTGTGCACCCTAGAATTTAAGTTGGTTGGACTATATTCATGCTTAGTCTATGAGCACATAATCAGATATGCAAGTATGAGAAAGATACAGATAGTTGAAGTTGCACAGCTAGTGTGTGCCAGTGAAGAACAGAGTAAGTAGCCGACAGTTATCATTTTGAGTTGCGACTATATTCTAATGTTGTAAAGGCTATGCACCTATTGTAATTAGGTTTCTGACATGTATACTTGTTTGATTGTAAACACGCTTAAGCAATTTCATTTGGAAGTGTTGTATGTAATAGGTTTAAAGGGCCGACCTAGTTGTTTATTTTGTATGCACGTATAAATATAAGATGCACCCATTGTAATTGGTATGGAAGTGGAGATAGAGTTGTGATAAGAAGAGAAGAAGTATGCAAAGATTCAATAAGATGTATTAGAGCTTTGTAAGAGGTTAAAGCATCAATGCATCAAAGGAACTAATCTAACAAGCAGTGTCACAGTGACAGTTCATCCAGCAGATATAGTGTGTATCTAAGATTAGAAGGTTGTAGCCTTCACCACTTGAGCAGTGAGCTCTAGGACAATGTGTCCACTCCCCTAATAGGGTCTAACCCTTGAAAAGGTCTACTGTACTTAAATCATTGTAAAGAAACTCCTAACAGGGTTAAGGATCTTCTAACAAGGATCACAAAACACTAGTACAAAATATTAGTGGGTGTCAATTCTCACTGGGGTTTTTACCTATTTGGGGTTCCCCGTAACCATATTGGTGTCATGTGTTGATTTCATGTTTCATGTTTATGTTAATGTTTAATTCAGTACTTAAGCATATAAGTTCAGTATAAAGATTAAAGTTAAAAGATAAAATATAGTGAACATTGATTCACCCCCCCTTCTCAATGTTCCCATTCCTAACAATTGGTATCAAAGCTCTGGTCCTCAGCAAAGAAGTTTAACCATTTGAGGAGATCATGGACAAAGAAAAAATGAAACATCTGAAAAGAAATCTTGAAGCTGCTCTTGAAAACTTGGACAAATCAGAAAGAGAAATTGAAGAACTAAAAGAAAAGGTCAGTGATGCTCAATTAGTTATAAAAAGGCTAAGAAAGGATTTGAAAGAATGCTCTAACAATGATATAGGAGCAAAGGTCAAGAAGTTGAATGAAGACAATGCCTCTTTGAAAGAACTACTTGAAGAATTTGATGATAAGCTAATCAACAATCAGGAAGTCTACAATGAAAGTTAAAGAAAACCTTCAACTCAATGAAGAACTAAGGCAAGAAAACTTGGAAATCTTGGATTTAAGGAACAACAAAGAAAGCTTGGAGTCTGAATTGAAAGAAGAAAAGAATCATATTGAAAAATTGCACACCAGTTTTGATTTGATAGAATCTCAGTTGTATGCAAGAAGAGCCAAAGGAGACACTAGCTGTATTGGATACAATGGAGCACAAAATCAGATTGACAACATGCAAGCAAGAAAGGATACACAAAAAGACTCTACTGATACTGAGAAGACTAAAGATCAAACCAAAGATAATGGTGAACCACCTAAGAATGAGCGCTAGCCAATAGACCGCACTTGTTTTGCATGTAACAAGCATGGACACATAGCGAGGAACTGTACAGAGGTAAGACCTTTTAATGGTTACTATTATTCATGCAATAAATTTGGTCATAGAGCTACAAATTGCAAGAATAGTAAGAAGAATAGGATTCAACATGATCAAAAAAATTAGAATCAGGAAAATGTAAGAAATTCTTAGAATGTTACATGTCAAATATGTAACTATAATGGTCACTCAGCTAGACAATTTAAAATGGTGACTCATGTCAACTCACAGAGGAATATAAGACCTCCAGTCATTTTTCACTCTTGTAACAAGGTTGGACATATCTCAAAGTTCTGTAGATCAAGGACACAAGGTTAGGAAAGCCCTAAAAAGGCCAAAGAACTAGTATTCGATCTCAAAGGAGAAGTCAAGTTTGTGAAAGCCTTAGAGGATGCAAGCTTGATTTGGTCAGAGAAAAAGAAGGACAAGACTGATGAGTATGTATTGGATGCATCCAAAATGGATGCACCCTCTACATCTGGATGAATGGCCCTCAGGGTCATAGGGGGAGCTAATTTACCTCTAGACCCCTACATGGCTAGTATACTCACTCTCTGAATATGTGCCTTTGAACTTAAGCTTTTGGAGTATAAAGGAACCTTCGTGCAAGAGTGCACATACTGATTTTTAATAGAACAAAAGTTAGAAATGTTTAAGTGACAACCTGGTTTACGCAGCAAGCATTAATGGTGGAATTTTCACTTTAAGTACATAGAAAGTTGTTTGATTACTCATTGCATTAGAACTCAGAGTGATAGGAGAGCATAAAGAGCCTTAGAAGTTATTGTGAAGACTTGCAGATTGATCTATCAGTGATTTGCACTACAATTGATTGGTTGCAGAAACCCTAGTTCACTGTGCCAATTCAGAAGTCTTCGGATTATCTTAGAGTACAGTTGGAAAGTGACAAAACAAGTAAGTGATGGCCACTCCCATAGTTTTTGATGTTGTAGAAAAGAAAAGATATGTTTTTAAGAAGCATCCATTTAAGTCTACCCTAGATGACTTAGAGGGAGCATTCTCTTGCACGCCTATGGGTGTTATGCATGTGGAAGACATTAGGGCTTACATTTACTACAAGAAGGAACTAGTTGGATTGGATATACTAAGGGCGCACATGGAAACTATGCTAAAACTAGACAAAACCTTCCTAGATGAATATGCGAAGTGGAATGATCACCCTATAGTGGAGTATGCTATGGCATATGAGTTCTATGAGACAAAATGGATTAAAATACTTCTGAGAAGAATTCATGATGACCTATTTTGGATAGGTGATGTGCCTATAAGAATCACTAGTGACTTGATATATGAAATGATAGGCCTATCTAAGACTAGTGTCATCCTTCCTATGGGCAAGGATGTCAAGAAAATTATCGATCAAACATGTAAGTCAGGGAGTGATAGGCACGGGATGACAATTAAGCCTATTAAACAAGCTGACATCAAATTGATGTCCATGATACTTGGTTACAGGTTTCATCACACCAGCAGAGTGAATAGTGTGTCTGTGGACACAATTCTAGCAGCCATTAGACTTGTGAAGGAAGATGGAGATTTCAACTTGTGTGAGATCTTGCATGCATAGTTGATTGATAACATCAAGACAATCAAGCATGACAAGACCAAGATATTTAGGTTTAGGTCTTTGATCATTTACATGTACCTTCATATAGTTGCGAGAGTATCAGATTTGTATTTAGACAAGTCCATTCCAACCATGCCACAAATATCTCTCAAGGAATCCACTGAGAGTACATTGAGAGATTATATAACATTAGAGTTGAAGACCTTTAGGGCCAAGATGCAAATGAGGTACAAAATTCCTAAAAAACATTGTTGAGAAATACAAGGATACTATATGTTTTATGGTTGAAATAGACACATGTATGGAGGCTATTGTACCTAGAAGAAAGTGGATTCATCCACTTGGATATGTAGAGGAACAAGTTTTGGAAGCATATGCTCAAGTATTGCTCTCAACTCCTACTGACCTTAATGAGCCTAGATGGGGAACTTATGAGGAGAAGACAAGAGAAGTAGATGCCAAGCTAAACAGTGCAACAACAAAAAGAAAGGTTGCTAAAGTCACATCAAAGATCTTAAGAATACATGGAGTGTCTCAAGTAGATCTTGACAAAGAAAAAGAACAAAAGATTTCTTTGGAATTGAAGAGCGCAGATGCAACAAAGGAAGAATCACATGATCCTAAGTTGAAGAAGGTAAAGATAGAGAAATCTGATGAATAAAAAGATATAACTGATGATACCCCTTATGTACCCAAGAAAACCATTGACCTTACTACTCCTCCTGAGTATAAGGCAATGCCAAAGAGGAAGAAAGAGACCAACACTAGTCATCCATCCTCAAGAATCACAAGAAATAGAAGGAACTCTCAAGCACCTCCTGAAGTAAGTTTCAAACCTAGTCTCACTGTGCTAAGTGAAAGAATAATTGATGTAGGAAGAATTGATCAAGTAGGGAAGTTCTATGATAAATTCAATGAAATTGACAAGTCAGAGATTCATCGCATGATCATAAAGCACATGATCAAGTTCAAAAGGACAATCTTGGAACTAAAAACAATGATCCCTGACAATGTATGGAATATCCTAGAATTCCAAAAGAGACAGGCTATTGAAGAAGATCTTCGGATAAGGGAAATGATCTTAGATGAAACTCTTCCTGTATGTGAGCTAGAAGAGAAGAAGTTGTTAGATCTGGTGAAGCCTCACCTCATAACCAAGACAAGAACACTGAATATAATGGATAAAAACTATGAATTAGTTGCCAAAGAAATAGAGAAAGCCTTTGAGAAGGTCTTTATGAATAGACACATGTATCCACCTACTGCACCCAAAGCACAAGTATCCATAAAGGAAGTCAAGGTGGCAGAGGGCAGTACTGTATCATTAATAGGTCCTCAGGATTTAGCGCCTGCAATGGAAGCACAAACAAAGTCAGATAAGTCTACGCCCATGACAAAGTCAATCAAGGATAGCACCATTATCATTGACAATGTAGAGATAGCCATGGTGGCCATTGACACTAAGTTGGACAAGTTTGAGGAAGCTTTTGTGAGCACACAAGAAGCTGAAATTTTATGCAGCAACACACCTCCCATTCATCAAGAAGAGGTATTGATTGAAAATATAATAGATGAGAAAGAAGAAGAAAAGAAAGAAAAAGAAAAAGAAAAGAATAATGAACCATCAACTAAACTAGTCAAGGTAAAAGAAGAAGTGATGGATAGCACTCCCATCACTCCCTTTATAGCATTGTTGTCAAGTTTGACACTTGACACATCCAATTTGGACTCATGGAGAGAAGAAGACCTGATTAAGTTCAATGTTTTAGCTATGGAGAAGGCGAAAGAAAAACAAGTGATGAGGAATCCCTTCCTCGTAGATCAGTAAACATTCTGAACAATTTTTTTCTAGAGGACAAGAAAGTGTCAAAGATACACTCTGTTGATGATGTGAGTACAATCATCTCACATTTCAAAAGCAATTTCTCAAGCCTTGAAGAATTTGCATCCCTAGTTGCAGAAGAAAATTATCTACAGAAGAAATTAATAGAATTGGTTAGCAACTTTGCACTTGACCTAAGCTCACTCAAGACTGGTCAAGCATCCCTAAAAGAGTTTGCAGATCAAGGAAGAAGAATCATTGCAGAATGCATGGATCAAGATAAGCTTACTGCTGCTCATTTTAAGAAAATAAAAGAGGTAGAAGCTATGATTGAGCAAGTAAAGAGTTCAGTAACAGACACATCCACGGATGTAAACATGTGCAATAATGTCTACCAAGGTCAATAGAAAAAATTGAGAAGGCAGAAAAAGAGATGACAAAGATAAGGGCTAGACAGACTCAGTTGAGGAATGCTCTTGCACCCTCACTAGACATTCTAAATGAGAATATCAAGGAGATTGATGCCACTATGATGACCTATGATCAAGGTCCTACCAAAGACTTGAAGAAGATGGAGAAGCTACAGTATGCATTATACACCCATCTCCAAATAGTAAACTCTTTGATCACATTTTGGAAGAAGGAGATCCAAAACCTAAAGATAGCATATCCAGATGTGTTTCCCTCAGTAAGTATGTATAGATACAATTTTTGAAACACCTTTGTCATTAATGTCAAAGGGGGAGTTGTGTATATAATATGGATCATGTTATGTATAGGGAGATATAAGTATATATATAGAAGACAAAAGTTTTTTGCATTAAGAACAGTTAGAAACTTGGCCATATTCCTTTGTTACCATTAATGACAAAGGGGGAGATTGTTGGAAAGTTGGAAATACTAATGTATATGACTTAATATAGTGTTTTCATTATGGAAACAAATCCATATAGTTGTTTGAAGTCAGCGCACTTGATAAGAAGATTAGAAATCGATTAAGTGTTGAAGACTAGACAATGTACATAGTTCCTGCAGCTCAGAGCATCAACGCACGTGCGTACAATAGAATTATGGTGTGCACCCTAGAATTTAAGTTGGTTGGAATATATTAATGCTTAGTCTATGAGCACATAATCAGATAGGAAATTATGAGAAAGATACAGGTAGTTGAAGTTGCATAGCTAGTGTGTGCTAGTGAAGAACATAGTAAGCAGCCGACAGTTATCATTTTGAGTTGTGAATATATTCTAATGTTGTAAAGGCTATGCACCTATTGTAATTAGGTTTCCAAAATGTATACTTCTTTGATTTTAAACATGCTTAAGCCAATTCATTTGGAAGCATTGTATGTAATAGGTTTAAAGGGCCGACCTAGTTGTTTATTTTGTATGTGCATATAAATATAAGATGTGCCCATTGTAATTGGTATGGAAGTGGAGATAGAGTTGTGATAAGGAGAGAAGGAGTATGCAAAGAGTTAATAAGATGTATTAGAGCTTTTCAAGAGGTAAAAGCATCATCACATCAAAGGAACTGATCTAACAAGCAGTGTCACAGTGACAGTTCATCCAATAGATATAGTGTGTATCTTAGATCAGAAGGTTGTAGCCTTCACCACTTGAGCAGTGAGCTCTAGGACAATACGTCCACTCTCCTAATAGGGACTATTGTAAAAGACTCCTAATAGGGTCCAACCCTTGACAAGGTCTACTGTACTTAAAGCATTGTAAAGCAACTCCTAATAGGGTTAGGGATCTTCTAACAAGGATCACAAAACACTAGTACATAATATTAGTGGCTATCAATTCCCATCAGGGTTTTTACCTATTTGGGTTTCCCTGTAACCATATTGGTGTCATGTGTTGATTTCATGTTTCAAGTTTATGTGAATTTTTAATTCAGTACTTAAGCATTTAATTTTAGTATAAAGATTAAAGTTAAAAGATAAAATACAATGAACACTGATTCACCCCCCCCCCCCCCCTCTCAGTGTTCCCATTCCTAACAAGAAGGTGGTGCAACATTTCTCTATGGAGAATGCCAAAGCTGTCAGCACACCTTTTCTTGGTCATTTAAAATTTACTAAGGAGATGTGTCCTAAGACATCAGAAGAAGAGGCTAAAATGTCCAAGGTACCTTATGCTTCAGGTGGAGGGATCTTAATGCATGCTATGGTATGTACTAGGCTAGATATTGCACACGCAATGGGAGTCATTAGCCGATATATGAGTAACCCTGGTATTGAGCATTGGAATACAGTCAAATGGATTCTTAGATATTTGAGAGGTACATCTAGTAAGTGTTTACACTTTGGGGGATCTACTACTACTATACAAGGCTATGTTGACTTAGATTTGGTAGGAGATATAGATAGTAGCCAGAGTACTATAGGTTATGTATTTACTATTGGTGGGACAACAATGTGTTGGATTTATCTACTACAAAAGGTGGTTGCTTTATCCACTATAGAGGTAGAGTATGTTGGTGCTATAGAGGTAGCCAAGGAGATGATATGGCTTCAGTTCTTCATGGAAGAATTGGGACATCCACAGATGGATAATTTTCTGCATACAAATAGCCAAAGTGCCATTCATCTTGCAAAGAATTCTACTTTGCACTCAAAGAAAAAACACATACAGTTGTGGTACCATTTCATTTGGTCAGTTTTGGATGATGAGAAGTTAAAGCTGGAAAAGATTCATATAGATGATAATCTAGCAGATATGTTTACAAAGGTAGTAACAAGGGAGAAGTTGAACTCATGTTCAGCTTTAGTTGGTCTTCTAGACTGATCAATCACCAAGTGGGAGATTCTTAGGTTGTGGTGACTGATCAGGAAAGTACTGTACACTTTTCCTCCTACCCTCACTAGGGTTTGGGGGTGCAGCCCCCGAGGTGAATATTTTTTAGGCTGACATATTTTTGGCTATTTTTGGGCTGACATATTGTAACTCATTCTAACCCTAAAGTGGAAAAATATTGTATAATATGGCTTAGGGTTAGGGATTTCATAAGGTATGATTTTAGTACTTGCAGCGGAATTGAGCTGTAAGGGATTACAGATTGTAATCAGGTTGTAATCACTGGATAATAAAATATTAGACTCGTTGTTGGTGGATGTAACCCAAGGATTGGGTGAACCACGTTAAATCTTTGTGTCTTGTGTTCTCTTCTATGCGGTTTATTTTTTTTCTTATATTGGTTATATTTGCATGTAATTGTTATTTATGTCATGTTAATCCTAACAGTATTTTCCAAATGCAACAGACTCTTGCATTTATATTGAGAATGAGCCAAGAAGAGACATGTCCCTTATGTCCCTTCATGGGACATGTCTATTCATTATTATGTAATTAATATAATGTCAATTATGATTTTATATATATATATATATAATATATCTTGAGTATTATATTAATTTCTCTAATATTTACATTATATATATATATATATATATATATATATATATATACATCTCATATATATTAAATATATATATACATATCTTCACTAGTATTGAATCATAGTGTTTATCTGACAGAAGCTACAAAACATCAACACTCCCTCTTAGCTAGGGAGGATAAATCAATCTAATGTCAACACTTATGATCCTCACCATAGCTACACAAAACTGCTATAATAATTAACACTCCCTCTTAACTAGGGATCATAAAAATATTACCTCAAGGTAATGTGTGAATATAGATAATCATTTAAAGTTTATATCATTTTACTGATATTATGAGTAATGGCTCTTCAAGTATCAAGTCCATGATACTTAGCAAGTACTCAAAGAAATAGTCTCCAAATATCAACTCACAAGATATTCACCTAATTGCTCAAAATAATCATCGTGAGTAATGGTCTCCAAGTATCAAATCCATGATACTTACCCAAGTACTCAGAGTAATGGTCTCCAAATATCAAGTCCATTATATTTACCAAGTACTCAGTATAGATAATCATTTTATATTTATATCATTTTACTGATATTACGAGTAATGTCCCTCAAGTATCAAGTCCATGATACTTACCAAGTACTCAGAGCAATAGTCTGCATATATCAACTCACAAGATATTCACCTAAGTGCTCAAAATGATTATCATGAGTAATGGTCTCCAAGTATCAAATCCATGATACTTACCCAAGTACTCAGAGTAATGGTCTCCAAATATCAAGTCCATGATATTTTTTAGCAATAAAAGTTGTCATTAGTGTATTTCATCAAAACCATTCACACCAGCCACTCGCATTACTTAGATGACACTGGTAGATAAAGCACATAGTGTATGCACCAGTCAACTAAGTAGTTAGATAAACTGATAGACTAAACCAAGTACTCAGTATTAGTCTTATTTAGCATCCAATGACAAACTGGTACAGATCTAACTGGTAGATAAATCCGGTCCAGTCTTTGTGGAACAGTTTGAGTTAAGAGCCTGATTATGTGAGACATCCATAACTTTGATGTGAAGTTAACCTTTCAATAGGAAGTTAACTTTAAATTCTATGGATGATCTCAAGATAAACTCGAGATCACAATGCACAAATTTCTTGCGTTGTATATTTTATGGTCAATTTTACTCCCTGGCAGTTCTATGAGTCAAGAGGATCACTCTTGTATAAATATTAGTCATAGGATGCAAAGTAAGTTGTTGTTGATAAGTGAAGATTACAGAGAGTAGAGGAAAGATATCTTCTGAGGAGTGCTACAGTCACTAAGGTGAAGTAAGGAAAGAAGATCAACAGCCAGGTGAATAGGGGAAGAGGTCTACAAGTGTGATCTAATCAGAAAATTAGTGTCATTATAGATCACTATTTTAGGTCTTACATTCTATACAAATCCCTCTAATAGGGTGAACCTAATCGATTCATTGTAAAAATCCCTTAATAGGGTGACATCTTTGTTGATGTTCAAAAGTCCTGTGACCAAGCAACTCTTAATAGGGCTCAGATCCTAACTGATCTTTTGTAAAAATCCCTTAACCGAGTAGCACCTTAACCAGTGCTTTGTATGCTCCTAATAGGGCACCTTCATTTATAACTAGTGAAGTTGTGAGCTCTGTCTCACTATGGTTTTTTCTCTCTAATCGAGGGTTTCCACGTACAAATACTTGAGTAGATCTGTGTGGTTTGGTTTATGCTTGTGAATGGCCGATGAGGAGAAGAAGGGGTGGCACATGAGAATTGATCCAAGATGATGTGTGATAGAGGCACGTATACCAGCTGCATGATGGGACTATATGGTGGATGTCACCAATGCAGGGGTGACACCTGCATACAGAGATCAGGTTATAGCATGCCCACATCCTAGATTCACTAATCCTATCGGTATGGGAGCATAGCAACAATAGGTACCAGTTCAGTAGCCTACACAGCAACAGGTACCAGTTCAGCAACCTACACAGTAGCAGGTTGCACAACAGGGACCATAGGGACAACAACAGAGAGTGTTGAGGCCTAGATCAAGACATACTAGCATCTCCGCTAGGACCATGGGTTCAGATGCAGGAGCTGGGAGCAGTGGGGCACAGCAGAGGTCCACTAGGTAGTAGATAGGTGATTCATCATAGCAAGCTCCTCTAGATGATGATACTGATATGCCTGATATTCCGGTAGGATCAGGGACACCATAGCTGCAGGAGGCTCTCAAGAAGAGCCGTGAGAGAGTGAGGCAGATCCAGCAGGAGTGGGATGACTACCATACTCAAGTCATCAAAGAGGAGACCCATGTAGCTAATAGGGATGCTGAGATTAGGTAGCTATGGGAGGAGCTAGCACGATCGAGGATCGAGATGAGATATGAGGCTGCTCGGGCAGCTTATTATTATGTAGCTTACTGCAGGGTCATTCTGAATCTACCAAAGCAGGTGCCACCATTTTCTAAGTATGCTATAGCTCCACAGGCACCAGCACCAACACCTCCACAGGCACCACCACAGGCACCATCACAAGTACCTCCACAGCAGGAACCTCCACAGCAAGCACCTCCACAGTGACCGATGCCTCTTCCATAGAGGCCACTGCCACCATCTCCTCCAGGTGGTGCAGGACATAGTTAGCACATTTTGATATATATTGTAGCCCATTTTTGATACTATGCTGGAGTAGCACCCTTCTCTTTTGTACATGACATTGTTTTGAGATATATATGTATATGAGATCAACAATTTTGATATCATCGTACTTGTTGATATATTGCTTTGATATTGATATTTTATGAGATGTGTTCTATATGCTTAGATGTATGGATAGAAATGTATGAAATGCACATGTTTCCTTTTAGGAATATGAACATGTTTTCTTTTTATGATGATGCAACATGAAATGCAGTGATAGATGGATAGAATGCACGCATAGGTGGAATATATGACTTGAGTTATGCTTATAGTGGATGCACATGTAAATGAAGATGCAAATGAATTTATGAATGAAAATGCAAATGAAATGAAAATGCAATGGCTATGTAATGTATATGGTACTAATCATCTCATGCAGGATTGTCGCAATATATGATAGGTACTAATAAAAAAGAATATGTTTCGAAGATCAAGAGCGAGGACCGGACACTTGTGCAGCCAAGATGAAATCGGGACAAAAGATGAGAACCTTCGATGAACAAAAAGAAATCAAGAGAGTACGAAGATATCATCTCAAATGTAAGCCTAGCATGAAAGATGCAAGCCTAAGCCAAATGCAAGCCTAGAATGAGGGGATGCAATTCCTAGGACTTGGTTGTTGGACTCACCATATTATCATCATCGAGTTCATTTAGGCACGGGACAATCACAAAATGTCATAAAATCCTCACTAACATTGTAATCATGAGAATATGAAAATGACATAAGTCTTAGATTTTTCGGAATGAGATGTAAGAATTAAGGCACAAGAAGCCAGAATGACCTGAACACCTATTCCTTTTGATTTAGCAAGTTAACATAAGCATCAAAGCATAATTGCTAGATTGACCTAAATATTGCTTGCAAACAAACACACCACACACACAAGAGTTCCTTCCTTTGCCAAAGATTGTTTGCAGTGACCCTTACGTTCACTTAGCAGGATGAGCGTAAGTGATTTTATTTGTAGCAAAAAGAAGTCACTCAAAACAGACAAGGAGAAGAACCAACCTCACCAAAGCATCCATATAAAAGGAGTCAAGGTACGCATGGCCATCCAATACGAGATGAAGGATCTTACAAATGGACACCCCTCTTAGATAGATTCATTGGATCATTAGAACTAAACTAGCAAGCAGAAAGCAAAGAAAAAGATCATGCCCCCAGTCTTCATTTCTCTTGGTCAAGGAGACATCTTAGAGTTTCTCGAGGAGGAATGATAAAGAAAAAGAACAACACACAAGAAAATCTCAGCATGCTTCAAAGGAACACAAATTTAGTTTTTAGTTTAGTTTAAGTTTGTGTTCAAGTGGATTGAAGTTGAATTGGAAGCGGACAACATTAGAAGTCTCGATGGGATAGCGACAGTAGGCAGACACAGTGAGAACCATTGGTGACCATTGAGAGAGATGAAGTCTCAAGAAGATATCAAAGTGCAGACCAAGTATCAGCAGGTGAACACAGTGAGAACCACTAGTGACCGATACAAGGAAGATTCTCGAAAGAGAGAATAAAACATGAGCGAAACATCAGTAGGCAAACGCAGTGAGAACCACTGGTGACTGATGTAAGGAAGAGATCCTGAAAGAGAGGGATTTGAATGAGAGATAAGTATCAATAGGTAGGCATAGTGAGAACCACTGGCGACTGATACATGAGAGATCCTCAAGGAGAGAGATCTCAAAAGTAGCTAGGCATCAATAGGCAGATGCAGCAGGAATCACTGGCGACTGATGCACGATCAAAACTTCTGAAAGTGATAGGATAATGCCCCTTAGACCAGGAAGGTGCCCCCAAGTGTGAACTAGTTCCAATCCATGAAGAGTCAAGGAAAATCTCGAAGACAATTGAAGGCAAGTGCATGAGCTAGCAAACTAAAGCAGTAAACGAACTAAAAGCAAGAAACAAACTAAAGCAAGAAAGCGGGAAAGTGAACTAAAGCAAGAAACAAACTAAAGAAAGAAAGTGGGAAAGTGAACTAAAGCAGGAAACTAAAAGCCAAGCGACGCTGAAATGAGATGTAGCTTCAGGAAACAAGAGGCACCTGTTTACCAAGTTTTCACCATCTTGGCAGAGATTCTATTTTTGCTACCATGATGCCTTTTTACCAAGTTTTCATCAATGGCACATTTTTCTTCTTTTTTAATTTTTTTGTACCTTTCTCTTCTTCTTTTTTGTATTTTTGAATGTTTCATTTTTTTTGTATTTTTCATCTTTTCACTTTTTTTTGTATTTTTTGAATTTTCTAATTTTTTTAGTTATTATCAAGGTGCCTGTTTACCAAGTTTTCACCAAGATAATAGATACATCAAAGCACTTGTTTACTAGGTTTTCACTAAGATGATCATTTTCAAGACATTTTGCAATTTTTAGAATTTTTTGCAATATATCACTTTTTGGATTTTTCCAGGACCAATAAGTATGTACATGAGCACATAGAGAATGCCTCAGCTATAGAATTTCTTCAAGTGAAGAGCATTGATAGGCTCTTTGTGTTGTTCTCCTTCAATGGTGGAGATTCGATAAGCACCATACCCAAATGTTGCAGTAATGACATATGGACCAAGCCAGTTTGGTTCAAATTTCCCTTTCTGGACTCGCTGCTGCTAATTTTTGGGGTTCTCTCTCAAGATGAGATCACCCACTTGGAATTCTCTTTGTCTGAATTTCTTATTGTAGGCTTTAGACATCCTCTTTTGGTATGCTCGAAGATGATCGAATGCCACCTTCCCATGTTCATCCAGTAACTCAAGCTCTTGAAGCTGAGATATTCTATTTTCTTCATCAGTGATGAGGCCCCTTAGAGAGATTCACAATGTAGGAATCTCAACCTCGATAGGCAATACTACATCTACTCCATAAACCAAGGCAAAAGGCATAGCCCCTGTTGGTGTTCGGATACTTGTTATGTAGGCCCACAAAGATGGATTAATCTAGAGATGCCAATCTCTACCAGATTTATGAACTGTTCGGTGCAAGATTTTGAGAATTGTCTTATTAGAAGCTTTTGCTTGTCCATTACCTTGAGGATAATAGATAGATGACCAATGCTAAATAATCCTGAACTTGGTGCATAAGTCTGTCAGGTCCTTATTTTTGAATTATCCCCCATTGTCAGTGATAATGGATGAGGGTCGACCATATCTACAAATGATATAGTTTAGTATAAACATGGCCACAAACTTGCCATCAGCTATAGCTAGAGGCACTACCTCAACCCACTTGGTAAAGTAATCAATAGCTATGATGATAAACTTATGTCCTCTTGAAGAAGAAGGATGTATCTGACCTACCAAATCAAAGGCCCATTGCTAAAATGGCCAGAAACTGATGAGAGGACTAAGCTCTTTAGCAAGAGCATGAATCAGATTCCCATGAAATTGACATTGTTTGCAAGTCTTGGCATATTGAACAACTTATTTTTCCATGTCCGGCCAGTAATAACTAGCTCTAATAAGTTTCCAGGCTAACGTCAAACCACTAGAATGAGAGCCACAGATACCTTCATGTACCTCAACTAGCACACATTTGGACTCATCAAGTTCTAAACACCTAAGGAGGGTACCGTCTAAACCCCATCTATACAAGTCATTTTCTATGAGGACATACCGTGAAGCAGTATGAATTAGGTGATGCTTTTCATTCCGGGTATAGGTGTCTAGAATGATCTTGTCACAAAGGTAGGAAAAGATATGGTGGTAGCGGGATGAATCATGTCTAATGACTAAATAGATCATCTTGGATTCAGGAATATCATAGATAGGGTAGTGTAATGCCTCCACCAGGAATTCATGTCTGAAGTCATTTTCTGGCATTTGTAACATTGAAGCAAGAGTGACCATAGCATCAGCTACTTAATTGTCTGCCCTTGGAATTTGCTAGAAAGAAATGTGTGCAAAATACTATTTGAGATCATCCACCATTATTTTGTAGGGTATTATCTTTTCATCTTTTATTTGGTAGACATCATTGACTTGGTTGATGATTAACTGAGAGTCTCCAAAGACCTTGAGCTCATCCACATGCCATTCAAGGGCTATCTTCATACCATTAATGAGAGCTTCATATTCAGCTATGTTGTTTGTGCAAGGAAACAACATTTTATAAGCTTTTGGAAATGAGTATCTTTGAGGTGTTATAAATAGAATCCCTGCACCAGATCCTTGCTAAGTGAATGATCCATCAAAGAACATGCTCCAAGATTGATGTGTGAGAAGCATGATGGATTCATCTAGGAATTCAATACTCAAAGGCTGGTGATATTTCAAAGGAGCTTCTTCCAGTTGATCAGCAATTGCTTGTCCTTTAATAGCTTTTCTCTCCACATACTCAATGTCAAATTCACTAAGTATCATCACCCATTTTGCTAACCTACCCGTGAGGGCAGCCTTCTCAGTAGGTACTTCAATGGATCAATTTTTGCAATAAGCCTTGTGTTGTGAGCTAGCATATAATGCCACAACTTCTAAGAAGCAAATACCACTACTAAACAAGCCTTCTCAATGACAAAATAATTCATTGCATAGGAAACCAATGTTATGTTGATATAAAATAGGGCTCTCTCTTTGTTGTTTTGATCTTCTTGAGCTAGGAGAGCACCCAAAGATGTGTTCATTGCTAAGATGTATAGTATAAGTGGCTTCTCATGAATAGGAGGCATCAAAATAGGTGGATTAGCAAGATACTATTTTATTTGAGTGAGTCCCTTGTCACATTCCTCATTCCATTCATAGGTCACACCCTTATGCAAAGTTTTAGTGAACGGTTGTGACTTGTCAGCCAACTGTGAAATGAAGCACCGAATAGACTATAGCATTCCTTGTGATCCTCTCATTTGACTGATAATCTTGGGTGGAGGCATGTCCATAATAGCTTGCACCTTTTTAGGATCAACTTCTATGCCTTTAGCTGAAATGATATAACCCAAGAGTTTCCTAGAAGTAACACCAAATGCACATTTTTTTGGATTAAGTCTGAGACTAAATTGTTTAATGTGGTCAAGGATGGGACCCAAATCTATAAGATGAGTTCTTCACTGCATGCTTTTGGCTAAAGTATCATCCACATAATCATCCATCATTTTATGCATCATATCATGGAAAATAATTTTGACAACTCTCTGATACGTTGCTCCAGCATTCTTAAGCCCAAAAGGCATGACATTCCAACAAAAGGTGCCCTAGGCACATGTGAAAGTGGTCTTTTCTTGATCTTTTGGCATAATTTTAATTTGATTATAGCCAGAAAAGCCATCCATCAAGGAATACATCTCATATACTACTATCATATCAATATTAGGAAGTGGGAAGTCATCTTTTCGACATGCCTTATTGAGATCCTAGAAATCTGTACACACACAAATGGATTTATCATGCTTGGTGACTAAAACAATGTTTGAAATCTATTCTACATAATAAATAGTTCTTATGAAACTAGCCTTGAGAAGCTTTTCTAGCTCTGCTTTGACCAAAAGTGCTACGTGTGGATGCATCTTTCACAACTTTTGTTTGACAGGTTTAATACCTGGTGCAATGGACAAATGGTGCATGATTAGATTGGGGTCTAATCTAGGCATGTCAGAGTAGATCCATGCAAAGTTTATTTTCTTGTTCTGAAAGAAGCTCGTGAACTCTTCTTTTTCTTCTACAGATAGTGATTGAGATGAATAATTTGTGGAGTAGCCTCTGTACCCAAATTTATCAATTGTATCAGCTCAATCAGTACTGATGACCTCTCTTGAAAGTGGCTCAAAAGCATATCAAGTATCTCATCCTTGGGCATCTCAGAGAGTTTTTCACCCTTGGATACATCTTTTATTTTTACTATTTTTGACTCTGATACTACCACAAAGTGGTTTTCACCATCAGAGCATCTATTTTTTCTTCTTTTAATTTTTTGATTAAGATGCTTGATATCTGCCTCTGTCATGCTGACACTGCTTTTGCTGGTGGAGGACATCATAGGTTCAATAGCATGGAGGTAACAGGCTAGATCATAATCATTCTAGAATGTTAGGACTTCATTGGATGTGGAAGGGGAGTTCTAATTTATTAGATCGAGATGATGGAGTGAAAGGGAAGTAGTGACTGGTTCAATTGCGTTCACGGTATAACCATCAAAAGCATGGATGAGCAAGTCAAGACCAAGAGAAATCTCATCCAAAGGAGTGTTTGAATCCCTATAAGACCTTACGTTAGAAGTAGAGGACAAATTAACACCGGTGGCATCTAATTCATGCGGCCTAGCACTAGACCCTTCACCTACTTTGAGGAGTCTTTCATACACATGAACAGTATCTATGTCTACATCATAAGTAGCATCATACAAAGAGTCAAACTCATATTCATGTGAGTCAATACTTGATGTGGGAATTTCATTAATACTAGTTGTATCACCTGACTCATCTTCATTCTTTGTGGCATTAATAGCCTGCTGAAGTTGTTCTTGTTCAAGATACTTTTGAAAATGTGGTGGCCTATATTGTTCACCTAGAAAATTGGGATCATCATTTAGTGTTTCTTTCCATTCCTCATATGTGAATTGATACACTAAAGAATTTTTATCAAAATCAGTATCAGCATTAGTATCAGTCTCTACCATATGGACAGGTATGATAGGCTCATCAGGTTCTGCAAAGAGTGCCGCAAGATCTGGAGGAATAGGATATGGAAATGTGTCTTCATCAGAGCTGGCCTCTGGATTTACCTCTGGAGTGGCATCTTTAATTTCTTGTTCAGGTTCAAGTTCAGGTTCTGGCACAAACTTGTTAATCCCTACATGAAAGGGGATCTTCTTGAAACCTAAGCCAGTGGTATCCTTTATGCTATGACCTATAGCTTCAATGGGCTTTAGAAAACCATTGTCATTCTTCCCTATAGGACCACTCCCCTTATAGCCAAAGAACTTCATGATCTTGAAGGCCTCACTATATGGTTCTTGCTCTAAATTTGGAGGTGGAGTAGTTGTTTCAGCTGTCTCTTTTCCTTTATAGATCCAAGCTCTCATAGCTCTTTCTTCATCCTCATCTTCTAAAGGTATAGAGGCCCTTACAAAGGTGCCATCATAAACTCTTTGAGGAGAAGAATTAGAAGGTTTATTATTCTTATAAGGTCTCCCATAAGAGCATGGGGACAGAGGTAGAGCAGCAAGTGATAGCATAGGTTCAATTCGGTATTCTCTCATGCCTGTATCCTTAAGTATCAAAGTTTGTTCCATTTCTTTCAGCTTAGCATCATAAAACTCAGTGGATTCTCTATTAGCTAGAACAAAGCTATCTGCAGATTGCACAAGAGTGTTGCAAGAGCAATTGGTATTAGCAAGCACAGTGACTTCTGCCCCATGGAATGGAAACTCAATGCATTGATGGTACGTGGATGAAACAACCTGCATCTCATGAATCCAAGGCCTACCCAACAAGATATTGTAGGCAAGAGGAATGTCAATAACTTGAAATGTAACATCTCTCTCAACAAGTCCTACATGGATAGGTAGTACAACTAAGCCTTGAGACTTGTGTTCTTCCTCATCATAAGCTTTGATGGTAATCTTTTTGTGGGAATCTACACAATTCTCATCATAACCTAGCTAAGTAAGCAGCTTGACCAGCACCATTGTTTATGAGCACTTGGTGGATGTGCTTAGGACCTATCATGACCTCTATATGAAAGGGAGAATTATGTGAGTGACTCAAAGAGTGATCATCTTCTTCAGAGAAGGATAGATAGTGAGGCGAGGTCAAATGACCCACCATAGATTGGAACTAGTTGAGATTGAGATCCTTGGGAATGTTTTCCTCGGTGAGGGCTTTATCCAAAATTTGCCTATGAGCAGGCGAGATCTTCAACAACTCAAAAATGGTAATCTAAGTGTTGGTTCACTAGAGTTTATCTAAGATGCTATAACTAGCCAAGCTAGCTATAGGAACAGATTTTGTGTTCTTGTTGACGGGGCCAACAATAGTCTTATCTGCAGTTTACTTTGCAGTGGATGTAGAAGTATCAGGACCCTTATCCATAGTTTTCTTTGGAGTGGATGTAGAAGTATCGAGACCTTTCAAAACAACTCTTCCTCACGATTGAGTGACAACATTAGCACAGTCTTGAGGTTGTTAAGATTCAGACAAATAGGATGCAGAACTACACAAGATGAAAAGAGTCTTAGGTTTGGGAGCATCGCCGCTCCCCTTAATAGTAATCACATCATAGTACTCTACTCCAATAGGTTCGATCATACCAATAACATTGTCATCATTAGTGTATGTGTAATTGACTTTAGCATTGGTATTCTTGGCATTTGAAGACTCACCCTTCTCATGAGGAGGGAAGGGATCCTTAAATGCTTGATGGTCTAAATTCTTGTTATGGCCATCCACAACAATGTCACCACTATCAATCAAATCTTGGACCTTATGTTTCAGTTGAAGACAAGTAGAAGTCTTATGACCCTTATTCTGGTGATAGTCACAATAGGCATTATCATTCCACCAATGAGGTCAGGGTTGTGGGTCATAAAGATGATTTTCCAAAGGAGTAAGAATCTGATTTTGCACAAGAGTTTTATAGAACACATCAAGTGGTTCTCCCAAGGAAGTGAATTCATGCTTGGGTCGAGATGCCCAAGGTTTGTTTCTAGAAAACCTTGAAGGTTGCTGATTTTCTACCATAGGTTTTTCAGCCGCTTTAACTTCTTGTATGGCGGAAGAGAGACTAAAAATAGACTTAGCAGGTTGTGGGGTCACATTTTCTACCACTCCATCATTCACTATGTCTCTATTCTTATTCACAAACTTCCCTTTATCCTTATTTGAGTTTGAAGATCCTTGCTTGTTGTCTTTACTCAGAGTCAATTCACCTTTCTTGATCATAAAGGCCTCTATTCACACTGCTTATTTGATCATGCTATCAAAAGTTAGAGGACCTTGTAATTGCACTTGGTATTCGAAGTTTGGGACAAGATTGTCCAAGAAAATGTCAAGTCTCTTGGACTCTGGTGGCTTGTGAGGACACCTTGTACATAATTGTCTCCACCTTTGGAGGAATGTTAGGAAAGATTTTCCTTGTCGCTATTTTAAATTGCAAAGATCCTGGATGTTGACCGGATGTTGAATATTATGCAAGTAATGTTGGAGAAATAGATTAGCCATTTCATCAAAAGTCTTAATTCTAGTAGGCAATCTAGAAAACCATTCCATCATGGGTCCACCCAAACTACGAGGAAATAAGCGCATAGGATATGTTTGATCGTGCATAAATTCCATAGATAATGTACCAAACTCCCTTAAGTGATCTTGGAGATTGATTGCACACAAGTATTTGTCATATTTAGGGAGTTCTACACCTCTGGGAAAAGGCATATGAAGACTTCTATCAAAAGGGAAAGGACAAATGCTTTTCATTGTAAATTGTTGGGCGGGTCTGTCCTTATTCTTCACAAGTTGACTAATATGATCTTGCATGTCTCGGACCATCTTTTGCAACTTTGTGGTCTCAGTTTCTTCTTCCTTGGCTATGAGTGTTTCAACTTGATAGTGTGGGGGTAACTTGGCCCCTTATTTAGCTAACTCAAGGAAGTATTTTTCTTTCTCCTTTAGGAGAAGGATCTCCATCATTTTAACAAGACTCTTATTAGCTTTGGTGGCATTTATATCATGTTGAGTTATCACATCATTTCATTCCCAAGGATCTCATAAATGCTTAGAATCTGATCTTGTTGCTGATCATCTTGGTTTTGATCAAACAGAGGAGGGCGATAGAAATATGCGAGTTGTCGATCGCCTTGAGGTTTCTTTCAAGATTGATCATCATTGTGGGACTGATTTTGGTCATGTTGAGATTGACCATGAGGTTGCTCATTCTGAGGTTGAGCATGATGTGGTTCATTAGAGGTTTGACCATGATACTAATTGTTTTGAGATTGATCAAAAGTTTTACTATACTTGCCCAATTGGAAATCAAACACATCTCCCATCTTGTTGTAGACTTGCATAGTACACGAAGACTTAGTAAAGTGATATGAATGAGATCAAAAGGGCATGGCTAAACTAACCTTTAGTGAATGAATAGGATCAAAAGATTTAACAAATTCAAGTGAGAAGATATCATCAATAGTATCAACAGATTCATTAATGATAGAACTATTCTCAGCAGGATCAACAGGTATGATAATAGGATTAGTCCAAGGAAAAGGTCTCTCAACGTTATGAAATAATGAGTTGTCTTGGAAGAATGAGTTGTCTTGCTCTTGGAATGAGAAACCAAGTTGCACTTCAAACAATGAATTAAAACACTCTTGGAATACCAGAGGTGATGGTTGAGACGGGCTATCCTTTGAAGTACTCAATGAGGAACTCAAGGATATCTCACAAAGTTTAGATTTTGTGACAGATTTAGGATGATCTATTTCTTGATTAGGAGGTTCACTTCTACCTTGATCAATATTCTAAATGGGACAAATCTTTCCACTTCTAGTCGTGACAGTAATAGATGAAGATGTGATGAGAGAAGACTCAAGATAATGCTAGACTCTGTCTCTAAGATAACGGAAAGGAGATAAATGGCTAGAACAGCCAAGATGCGAGATGGACTTGGTATGAATCATCAAAAGAGGGGGCTAGAATAGCTGAGATAAGACTATCGCAACATGAGATACAAAAGGCATAAAGAGATAAGGTAAACCAACAAGAGACAACATGAGTCAAAGCAAAGATCGATTGATTCCTAACTCGAGAGGACCAGTTTCTGACAGTGAACGATAGGAAAATAGAAAAATAGACCTCAGACAAAAATCAAATCAGATAAAAAGTCAAATAGTCAACGGTAAATAGGTCTTTGTTTTTGAAAACTGGGCTACAGTCTCGTGTTAGAGAGTACCAAGCCACGCGAGAGAACATAAACCTTCTCGCGAAAGAAAAAAGTCTCGCGCAAGAAAGTGCTCTAAAAAGTGAAACTTTACATGGGAAAAATCCAAAATCTGACAGTTTGACACAATTTTCAAGGTAAAAGTTGAATTCTGAGATATAGCCTGAATTGATGTCTGAAAGAAAATCTAGTTTCCTGACAGGTTTGAAGAATAGTTTAATCAACAATCTCATTTTGAGGTTTCAAGCATTCGTTTAAAAACACAAAGGTTTAGATCAAGCAGTTGTGATACAAGAAGTAGTCATTAACAGATCTATCAAGGACAAAGCAACTTGATAACATCAGGGGGAGTCTTTGTTTGATAATGATTGGACAATGTTTAAGACTCGATAACAAACACATAGCTTATCCCTACCAAAAAAAAGGTGAGAAGACAAAACCTTTTCCCCATTGCTTATGCGCATACGTGCACCTCACACAGCCGTATCACCCCCTAGAGGGCGCCCATGTTTTTGGTGTTTCCAAGGACTCAATAGTATATGTTCAAAGGTTACCCTTGTGGTAGGGGCTAGTGTCATATACCACCTTCAAGCATCTAGGTGTATGCCTATGATGGGAATCTAAGGGAGAGATTCTTCCCCCTCCCTGCGCAAAGATTATGACTCCTTTTGGAGGTGAACCGGGTAGGCCACTAGCTAAGGAAAGTTTTTAATAGGCTTTCCTTCATACTAACCTTCGGTGCCCCTGATATAGGGTTGAGGCCTCCCAGCCACACCAACACTTGAAATTCGTACACCCCTGCAAGCAGGGCTAGGAGCGACACCGCTCAGTACAGCAAACAAGGCCTTCTCAAGATGATAGTCGAAATCATGAGAAGGAAGCTAATATGGCTTTGGAGTCTTTAGACTCAATAAAGTGTTCTTTAAAGTGAGGCAGAATCACTGGTGAAAGGTGCGTACTCACTTAGGTTGTTCTCAAAGGTTTAACTTCCGACAGTCTAAAGGTGACACAACTTGGCTTAGATCTGAGGGTTTGATTTTTTATTTCTCTCAAAGAGATAAGAGCATACTTCTCTACCTAATCACTTCACCCAAACACATCAAGCAAGTTCATCACCGAGTTAGCTTCACTTCACCAAATCTACAAGCTTTTGGGTTTCTGGTTCTCTCAAAGAGAGAAGAGCATAATCCCCTGGCGAGTAGAAGTGTTAAAGATTCACTACCTTTCTCTGCTTCCCCAAGAATCTATCATATTAGTAGGATCATTAGGTTTTTAGGTTCATTCATGGTCACCACCTCCATGTAATGAAGAGCCAAATTCCCTACCCACTATCAAAATTCTCAAGAAATTTTAATGGAGACCTAATTAGACTATGTGAATGAAAGCAAGAAACAAACACAACATTTTATGAGATCTTTGACTATCATCCTGCAATCAAACCATTAGCATGTTTTATGTTCTTCATCAAACATCCTGTAGAAAACTGTTATGCTATGAAAAGAACAAAAAAATGGAAATTAAGAGCAAACAGAAACTGTCAAAAATTTGGAACAGGAAAGACAGAGACTGAAAATTTTTAAAACTGTAATCAAATCTCGCGTGAGGAAGTACTCCACAGCGCACGAGAAAACATAGGGTGTCACGCGAGGATGTAAAATTTTGTGCGAGAGAGTGCTATTGGGAGTGAAACTTCACGCGGTATGCTCTGGATTCTCACGTGAGAATCTGTACACAAGAATTATGGACACACGACAGAGCTCAAATTTCCTGTCAAAAAAATCAAGAATGAGGCCAAAAATTGATCTTTTCTGCCCCACGGTGGGTGCCAAAATGTATGTGGTTGAACGTGGACCTCTAATCCAACTACACACGCAACATAGTCATTACTCATACAATCGAATTACAAAAGAGAGTATTGATCACTCAATTCAAAATTCATGGTGAAGTGACCTATTGCCTCCTATGTAGATGGGGTGTTTAATTACTCTCAGAACGAGAGCCCAACAACCATTAGATTAGTACTACAATGGAGGATTTGAAAGCTTATGAAGATAAGTAAAAGTGCAATTAATCTAAGATGAAGATGCAGTTTATAATCTAGAATGGAGTGCAGATTTTAGTCTAACAATTTGAAAGTAAATATGGAATGCAAATTCTATTCTAAAGAACTTGAAATAAAGATGAGATTAAGCTATGAGCAAGTAAGCAAACTAATTATAATGAAGATGCAATATTAAACTAGATGAAATTAATCTAAAATATGCAATGACAGCTTGAAATAATGAAATTGAGATTAAAAAAAAAATGCTATAGTTTAGTTACTCTCAAAATTGCTCCCTTTTGAATGAAGAATGAGGTTCATTAAATAGAGAAGCCCAGGGAGAGAGTGAAGAGGTTCTTGATTTGAAACTCCTGACTCTTCATTCCCAATTGAGACAAAAATGCATGAATTACTTAATTAAAAGAATGTTTATTGCCACATAAGGGTGACCGGTCGAATAATTTGAATTATTAATTCAAATAAAGGTGTCCATTCAAATAACAAGTAATATTAATTTCTTTTTATGTATATTAGCCAAATGGGGTGGGTTTAATTTAATTTAAAGCACTTAGGACTCTAGAATTAAATTAATTTATCATAGGGGTAATTTAGCTAATAAAAGTCAAAGACTTTAGGAATTAGTTTTAATATTTGATTAATGCAATTTAGGGTTTTTGCAATTGACATCAAGTCAAATTAAGTCAGGTAGGAGAGAGAAAATTGCCTAGTAAACTAGGACTTTGATGATGTAAAATTGATGAAAATGCACCAAAATTGATTGAATTTATTAGGTGTCAATTTTGGGGTATTACAAAAGGCAGATCTAAACTTGAGCTCACAAGCCTCTAAGAAATCTCCTTGTTCCAAAACAATACTAGCTTTGCTACACTTAGAATAACTGACTGAATTATGCTTTCAAATTAGAATATCCTCTACTACTACCTTTTTCCTATCACTTCCTCTACCCCCCCTAAAAGACTACCCAAACCTTCCTTATATACTACTCAACCACAAGTTGCCTTTACAACAAGAATTAATTACAAAACATCAGTCAGCTTCAACATAGCCGTTATAAAATATATTTCTTCATGTCGGCCCTCAAATGGTCATTAGATCCACATAGAAGAATGCAACACGCCAGATTTAGGTCCCCACACATCCAATGGTCAATCCATAACTTGAGGAGCGCAAACCAAATTAAATGCACCAGTCGACCAAGTTGATTTATCCAAACAAGCAAGTCAGTCAACAAGAGCACCAAGCGCCAATACCATTCAGTAACATAACACCAAGACCCATTTGGTAACCAAGCACATGACTCTTCAACCGAGAAACCAAGACACAAAATCCATCAGTGAAGCCAAGCACACCTTCCAACCAAGAACTACCAACCACTGAGCTCCATCGGTGAATCCAAACAAGCTTACAACTGATAACTAACACAAAGAGATCGAGAATCTCAGGTCTCCAACCAAGATACAACATAAATCCAAAACCACACACAAACATATTTTTTTGAGGTTGATACAAGATTGCCAACTACTCCAGGATGCTCTTGCATCACATTTGGACTAGCTTCTTCCTAAACTTTCTTGTGCATGCTTGCATTGTTTACCTTGTGTATATATCAAGTAGTGGCATTGTATTAGTCACATATTTAATGAAATATAGTATTTAATTATTTATGTAACTATCCCTTTAAGTAATTCCTCTCCAAAATAGGTAGCACTTTCCATTTTTTTAGAAAGTGAGCATAACCATGTCTTTTTCTCCAAGAGAAAACAAAGTTCTGAAATAACCCTTTATGATTAAAAGGGAGATATACATAAAGGATATAATGATCCTTTTGTCAAAAGAGAGATTATAAAAGAATATTTTTAAATACTTTTATTAAAGTTGAGGAATAATTATTCACTTAAATATTAATTAAATGGAAACCTTTTCAAAAGGGTGTGATGGTTTGAAAATCACCCCTTAAAAGATTATATATGTCATTTATGGGAGACTTGAAAGGGGCATGAAAATCACTCAAGGAAGAAGAAGAAGAAGAAGGTGGTTGGTGAGCTATGGACATTGGGGGAAGGGGGCACATAATGTGTGTCCAATTTGTAGTATAGAGTACACCTGAGACCATTTTGGCTAGGATTTTGGAAATGACAGTTGTGTTGATCATTATTCTTGTTGGAACCGACACTTATTTAGAGAGACATAATGTGCTCTATTCTCCCTAGATGTGCCACAATTGTAAAGGCCAAGATTGATGATATCTTCTTGGAGTGCGAATGACTGTTCCAATTCCATGAGACTAAGATAAGTATTGAAAATCTTGATGCTATAAGATATTGACAATATTTTTATAAATGATTTGATGATAATATGATTGTATTATGTAGCTATGTTATTCAAGTTACCATATTTATTATTTACTTTATAATTCTTTCCTAATTATTACATGTTATAGTTACATTGATTGTTTACATCTAAATTAATAACACTACATCTTATAAATGATCTCAACTTAATATTTCATCTATTTCATCCACTATTAATCCTTATTTAACTTTAGACAAAAGAGACCTTACATTTGATATTAAAGCCTAATGAACATGCCTTTCTACCCTAGAATTTTTTTATATTTTAAAATTTAATATTAACTAGTTGTAAAAATGCTCCCTGTGTTTGTTATTGAGATTTGATGTCGATCATTATTGTCATAACCTTTGAATCATAAGACTTGATTTTATAAGATCTATCTTATAATTGTTTTCCATATGCTAAATTTTGTTACTTTATTGTTCATTAGAATTATTAAAAGTTATAAATCATATAGAAGTATTCATATTCTAGAATTACTATTACTTTGATAATTTCAAATTTGTATTTATACTTAAAACAACATAACCATAACCTATTAATAAGATAAAAAATTATAATAAATTTCAAATTTAAACCTATTTTCACACTTAAAATATATATCCTCACATATCTATCATTTAAAATCATTATCAACCCACCCATTATTCAAATTCAATAAAAAGTTTTATATCATTTGGTCATTGATGTCTTCTTATAAACCACTATGAATCTCCTTCACGTATCTTAGTATCCAAGTATTTGCACAAAAGTAAATAGGTTGTGCGACCTCATTGTGGCAGAGAAACTTCTTACTACATTAATTTTTTGATCAAGATTTTTGCCATGGGATTTTGTTGAGAAATTATGAAGGTTTTGATTATGAAGTTAAGCCTTCAGTATGATCTCAGATTGGATTTGTTTGTATTCCTAAGTGGGCAAGCATCGGATGTTGTTGGGTGTGATAATTGCCCTAACATGCATTGTTGCAATGCTGGTACCCATCACATAATATGAGCATAATTCATTTACATAAATTGAGTTAGTTGTATAGTATTTGTGGAACTTGTTTTTATGTTTTCTTGGACAAAGAACATGATGGAAAGAGTGGTCTTAGATTGAAGATTCTATTCTAATTTGAAGTTATATCATTTAATGAATATACTATTATAAACAAATTTGATAGCTAGGTTAAATATTTATAATTTTTTATTAAGCATTAAGAAGTTTTAAAAGTATTCCAAACCCTATTTGTTTTCAAAGTATAAGCTATATTTTACACATGTGGAAGAATCCATGTAACTTGTCTTGATTCTCAATGCTTCCAAAATAAATAATAGTCATGGGAGAGAAGCTTGATAATGAACTACGTAATCACAAGTAAGCAAAATCTTGGCTTAATCTTGCGCAATAGTCATATTAAATGTCATTCTCCAACCTCAAAAATCAGAGAGAACTCCTATGTCATCTCTTTCTTGACTTGACTTGACATTCTCTACCTCTTCTTGGTGTTGTTGCCCTTTCCTCATTTTCCTTTGTCAATGAAAATGAAAATGAAAATGAACAACACTCCCACAACAAAGAAAGGTTCATGATCCGAATGAAAGGTTTTCTTAATTGATGAACACCCTCCTTGGGAATACAACATGTCGCAACAATAATAATAAATCTACATATTAAATAATTCATGTATTATTAGGTTATTATTTTTGTGTATACTGAAATCTGGGCAAATATATGAGACTAGATATTGAGAATAAAGTTAGTGGACAACTACATGGCCCATAAGAGTTCTCATATTGACTTTGAATGTGGTATGATTACATATATACATTAAGACTCTCATTTGAAATGTATTATTTGCTAAGATTTAGTGAGATATCAACTTAAAGGTTCTTAGATGATGTATTTGAGGTGTTGAGATCAAATAAATTAGAAATGAAACCCGACAATTAATGCTTAGAGTTGAGATTCAAAATAGGTTAGACTAAATGACTTACAAGTGGATCAATATTATCTTTCAAAAAGTGCTAATGAAAGGGTGTGTATAATTGAGTTTAACAGGTAACATTTATTGTATATATACTATATTGGCATGGTAGAAAAGAGTAGTTTGATTCATGTTCTCTATGTATTAAAGAATATAAAGTCTTGATCATTAGAATGACAATCAACAATGTCCAAAAATGTGACTTTTCTAGTTTCCGTAGATGGAATGAGAGTCATATAATCTTGATGGTGGTCACAATTATGTTTACAAAAATGAAGCTCAAAAGTTAATATCTAGATTGGAAAGACACAAATTATCAAGTGTTCCAAGCTATATTTAAGATACTCATTCTCAATTGCATTATGGACTCATGTCCGTGAATTCGCATCTTAAAATTGGACAAATGATACTTTCTAATAAGAGTTATTGTATCAATATCTTTTAGAATGAAATTTATAGATCCATATTATTTTTCAAATGGTTTTATGTCCATTTTGAATGGTTTTATCATGCTCAATTTACAATGCATTAACTTTGTGACACAACCTTGTACTTTATAAATTCAATACATTATGTTTATTTCAAACCAACATCTATATTTGTTCAACATAAGCTACATTACAAGCCCATATTTCACAAGTCCCAATATCAAAATTCATAACTAGAAATAAGATATTTAAATGAGTCAAAATATTTTATGAGGAAATATGGGGACATGCCAAACTTTACAAGAGGAGGGGCAAGCTTTAATATTTTGATTATGTTTAAATAAAATTAGTTTCATTAAATTAAAACTCAAATTCAAATAACTTAGTTACTTAGACAAAAGAAAGGTCATAACCCTTTTCTATGAAGTGCTTTGTGGGTGGTCATAACATATTATTGTTTCTTTTAAGATGCTAGTAATATATTTTTTCAAGTAATATCTTTATTGTACCTTGTTATTGGAATTGATCAAACCAATAACCTTGTACATGTGCTTTAATTTTGTAGTGAAAGCGGATACTCGTGTAGTGTAGAATGCACGATTATAATCTTTGACTATATTTTAAATGTATAGATTATATATTATTTAATGATAAGTTTCAATATAGTCTAGGATGTGCATGTCATTCACTAGGTAAATGTTATGTTAACAAATGATAAAAAGGTTTTTAAATTTAAAGGTTACATGCAAATTTATTAAAATGTATATATTAAAGAAAATGAGTTATATAAAATAAAATGGATGAAGTTGAAATATATGTCATCAAAAGTATAGAGAAGCATTAATTTATTCAATTGGGTGGTTCCATTCAACTCCTATATGATACTAATAATAATGTCAAATATGTTGCACTCCATGCCAGTCTATCCTTTTGCAGAGATAAAAATATGAAGGTTTTGGGCATCAAAGGGGGATTGTTTGAATGTAATCAAAGTTGTAACTTTTAATCAAGTCCCTAGTTGGGAGTCTAACATGAAGGTGTATCTAATTTCCAATTGTGGAATAAACCAACCTAAAAAATCAATCATATCAAGTGTCTCATCTTCTTAGCATGACATTCAAGAAATAAAAGTCAAACACTAAACAATGGAAGAGAACCATCAATAGTTTTTTCTCATTTGTGAAGTTGGAGAATGACATGTATGCTTATTTTGGGTTTATTTTTAGGCTTTCAAAGCTGGGGGAATTGAGTAAGTTATATAGTGGAGTGATCCCCAATACTATGATCCCCCAATCTTTGAAACCCACTTTGTGTTTTCTTCTACAGTTCTATGCATTGTATTTTTGAGGGAGTTGAGGACACTTAACATCCCCACAACCCCAATATCCCATTTGTGCATTTGAGGTGAAACTTTTGAGGTATTAGGGGTGTCACACCAAGCAATTGTATGCACCCTAAAATGGTCGCCTAGACTTTGGGCCCCCATTCAGCAATTTATCAAATCCCTGAATCAGTATTTTCAAAAATCAGCATTTTATCAATTTTATCAATTTTATCAAAAATCAGCTTATCTTTGTCAGCTTTTGCTTATGCTTGTCCTGATATGTTCCCAAACATCGAACACATGTCTGGATTATTTTGTGATCCCAAATCATTCTCACATTTCAATTCCATTCTTTGACTGCATGTGATCCGAAATCGATCTCACATTAGTCAAAGAGGGGCAAATGTATGCACCCTAAATGGTTGCCTAGACTTTGGGTCCCCATTCAACAATTTATCAAATCCCTGAATCAATATTTTCAAAAATTAACATTTTATCAATTATATCAATTTCCTTGATCAAATCCTATTTTATCATTTTCGATTATTTGCCTTGGGCTAACCATTTTATCCTAAAGTCTTTATTTATTTAAAAGGAATTCCCTCCCCTTTTAATAAATAAAAAGCCCCCACTTTTCCTCTTATCCTAAGTTGCACAAATAAAGCATTATTCTTATTTTATAAAAAGAAGAATAACACTTTTTGTCTCATATGGACACAAAAGTCAACTCTTATTTTCTCATTGGAGGATATTTGTGCACATGGATTGCTCCTCTTTCAAGCTCCACCCTTGATTAAATATTTTGCCTCTTAATATCCATGGTCCATTCCTTTTCAATTCCTTTAAAAGGAGAGCTCTTTTCTCATTCTTAGATCCCAACTTTTTATGCTAATCTTATGTTGCAGGATTTCTTGGAGACTTTGGAGCTTTTGGAGATCATTTCTTGCATCATAGCTTTCATGGCATCTAGCTTAGTTTATTCATGCTTTAGCTTAGCTCACATAGCTTAATTAGCAAGGGTTTGTAATACTTTCCTTTCATAGCTTAGCTTGCATCTTCATTCTTAGCCTAGTTGCATTGCATTGCATTTCCATTGCTGATTCTTGAGGATATTGGCATTCTTGCCCTTGTCTCTTTGAATCTCCCATTGTGTGGTTTACTAGCAAGGTTTCATGCTTCAATAGCTCTAGCTAAGAGCACCATCAACATCCTTGTGACTCCATGCCTAGGGAGCTCTAGCTCGCTTTCTCAAGGTTTCCCATTCATGGATTCCCTTGGAAGTAATGACTTAGAGAAGTGCACTATTTAGTGTGTACAACAATCACCCCTGATCGATGAAACAATCCCCAAAAGGGCCAACCGTATGTGTGAAAACCCTAATCAAGTGACCTATCAATGATGTCACCCAATCTTTTGACTATAAATGGGATTTTTCCCCTTATTTTTTCATCTCACCCCCAATCAACGATAGAAATTATACAACCATTTCAAGTGTTCTTGAGTTTCAAAGTATCCAAGCCCCCTTGAGATCACCTTTGACTACCTTTATTTGTTTCCCCCATAGTTTTGGCCTATGTTTTGTCTGTTCTTGTCGCCTACTTACGTTAGGTTTTAGTGTCATGTTTCATTGGTTAGTTTTTGTTTCTTTAAGCTTCAATTTTATTGATTTGCAATTTTTGGGGCTAGAGTTTAGTCTCATTCTCAAATGACCATCATCATGATATGCATTATGTGTAAGGACACATTCAAGGCACATAAGAAAATTGACTTTTTCCATGAAACCTTTGCAAATTTGAAATAAAAATTCTAAGTGTTGAATTGACAACAAGATAAACTTAGGGATCCTCGATCATCGATTCCCAAAAGGCTTTAGCCTTAGATGATCAATGTTAGATAATTGAGAGGGGGGGGGGGGTGAATTAGTTAAGTCCAGTTATCCTACAGTCCCAAATACTCCCAAATGTATATAACAAAAATTTTAAATTAATTAATCAACTCGATAAAATATCAACTGTGTCTTTCTCTTGATATACTGATTACCAGTAAATTAAGTATTGTGTTTACCGATCTATCCAATTATAGAAAAGTGTAAAGTAAAATAACAAGTCAACACATCTATACACATATAAAACATAGATTTTTAATGTGGAAACCATGTTAGGGGAAAACCCACTTGGGACTGGTAACCCTAAATAATTCACTCTTTTGAAGTGAGCTTGGTTGGGAGCCAACCCTATAAAAGGTTACAAAACACACTGTGAGGTGTGACCTAGTTAGAGGATTTATCACTAACATTTCTCCCTTGACCAAACATTCACTATGGAGTCAACAATAAAACAATCAACATTCATTGAATGTCATATTGAAATAAAGACGGTTAAGTCTCACTCGGTTAAGATATTTATCTATAGCAATGGTTTAAATGATAAAATAATGATCTAATTCAAATACAACTTGATTTGCATTTTTTTAGATCTGTGCTAAGCTCAAAAATACCTCTGATCAATAATCAATTCAACATCTTTGTTTCCTCCAACTCTATTTTGCTCAGTAATTACTTTCTATGACGCTCGGTGTTGTCTACAATTTTTTTCGATTTTGTATTCAACCAGTTTGATCAGTGTTGCATGAAATCAATCTTTTTCACATGAATTCTCCTGCAACATCTGGACTCAATAATGAATCTCATCTCTCTTTATATAGACATCATAAACCATTTTCTTTCTATCCATAGATTTTGCCTCTTAATCTTCACCGTTGATTTTTTCACTTTAACCTTCCTCGACAGTTGTGTTAATAACATGTTTCATTCTCCTTCATCTTATCATCTTTGAATTTTATTATTTGTTTGATCATCATAACAAACATTATCTTTTACCTAGGAATCATAAACAATTGTCTAGCTCATCATCTTTAGTCGGTTGTTACAAACTCCATTTATTTCTTTCACTCGATCAATACCAGAATGCGTCAGTGATAACTAGCTCAGTTAATAATATACTCGATATACACTACACTTGCTTGGTGTATACTTAAATCTTCATTTACCAACCACATAAACTTGTTCAATCCTGATCTTCAATACATAATACAATCATGTAATATAATCAAGTTATTAACATAATGCCATAGACTCATCAATAAGTTACCCAATGTATACCATATCCATATCCTTCTCATCTATCTCATTTTCATGTAGATATCTCTTTCCTTTACCATTTTTCCTTCTTAAGATGTTTGTAACCATCATGGTAAGTACAGTCAAAACTAGTTGACATCAATGACAATACATTAATTGATTTAATTGTCTTACATATACTTTAGTATCTCAATGATCATCAATCAATGTCTTTCAATTATCCATTCCATTGTCAAACTTTCCTTCAAGATATTCAATCAGTTGTAGTTTATCAATCTCTCTCTTTGGCATTGATGGCAATACAATATGAATTATGGCATAGAATACCAAACACCTTTTCTACAACTCTGTAAGAAAATGTTGTAACTCGGTAGGCTCTCCCTAGCTTGTACATTTAATATGTTTAATCACTACACAACATTAATACTCCATGCAGTCTCTCCCTGCAGATTTGATCTTCTCTCCCTATGTGTGTATCTTCTTATCCCTATTGTCTTCTCTCCCTTTAGATAGATATTTAATTGATTCTTCTCTCCCTTTGAAAACAATGCCAAAAAGAATAAATAACTCTTCAATAGCCAAAATATTATCATTGGTGTTCGGTTTAGATCAAGTACCTTGCATGTACCGATATGTAGTTTCAATTTGTTTTCCATCTTTCAGCTTTCGTAACCTTGGAAAACCTAAAGTGTGAATATCATGCATCAACATCATTTGATATTCTGATAGAATATAGGTTGATGCAACTTTTTTATCACCTTAGTGAATGATAGATAGGGGATGGGACCCTAGTCTAGTCCTCAAGTACTCAAATGTATCCTTAGGTAAGGGTTTAGTAAATATATCTACAAGTTGTTCTTTTGATTTCACGAACTCCAGTTTCACTTGCTTTTCTTGTACTTGTTCCCTCAAGTAGTGATACTTTATAGATATATGCTTTGTCTTTGCATGCATCATTGGATTCTTAGAAATTTTTATAGCACTAGTGTTATCACAATATATTATCACTGGGTCAGTGATCTCTTCATTCATACCTACCAAAAGTTGTTTTATCCATGCAATGTTCAAGCAATTAGCAGTTGTAGCATCATATTCTTCTTCTACAATGGATTGAGAAATGCATCCTTATTTATTTCTTATCCCAGTAACTAATCTTTCTCCCAAAAAGAATGCTCCACTAGTAGTGCTCTTTCTATCATCAATATTTCCAGCCCAATCCGCATCTGTGTAAACTTTCAATTCAAAATTGTCATCTTTCTTGTACCACAAACCATAGTTTTCAGTGTTCTTTAAGTATCTCAAAATTCTTTTTAGAGTAGCCATATGTGATTCTTTAGGATTAGCGAAAAATCTTTCTACAATTCCAACTACATGTGTAATATCTGGTCTACTATGCACAACATACATCAGTTTACCAATCATTGATCTTTATAGTGTCTGATTTACCTTGGTTGACTGATCATCCTTTTTCAATTTGCATCTGGTGACCATAGGTGTACCGATCAATTTTGAATCCTCCATACCAAAGCTCTTCAAAACTTATTTTATGTACTTTGATTGAGTAATGTATATGCCTTCATCTTGTTGTAAAATTTGTAAGCCAAGAAAGAATTTAATCTCTACAAACATTGACATTTCAAATTCTTTTCTCAATTCATCAGCAAATGATTTGCATAGATTATCATGTCCTCTAAATATGATATCATCAACAAAAATTTCAGCAATAAGAATTTTATCATTAGTTTCACCTTTCAAGTACAAATTAGTGTTGTCACTTGTTCTAACAAATCCAATACTGATAAGATAGGAATGTAGTCTTTCATACCATGTTCTCGGTGCTTGTTTCAATCCATATAGTGCTTTGTGCAACTTACATACCATGTTTCTCTCATTAGGATCAACAAAACCTTCAGGTTGTTCAATGTATACCTCTTCTTCAAGTATTCCATTTAGAAATACAAATTTAACATCCATCTGATAAACTTTAAATCCTTTGTAAGAAGCATAAGAAAGCAATATTCTAACTCTTTCAAGTCTAGAAACTGGGGAAAAATTCTCACCATAGTCAATTCCTTCTTCTTGTGCATACCCTTTGCATACAAGTCTTGCCTTATTCCTAATGACTTCTCCATTTTCATTCAACTTATTTCTAAATATCCATTTGGTTCCAATTACATTTTTATCATTAGGTCTTGGTACCAATGTCCATGTTTTGTTTTTCAATATCTATTAAATTTCTTCATTCATGTCTTTAATCCATTCATCATTTTCAAGTGCATCTCTAATAGTTTTAGGTTCAAATTCACAAACTAAGCATGTGTTGTCTCTCAACTTACTTCGTGTCATCATGCCATCTTTCTTGTCTCCAATAATCTGATTTTGTGGATGATGTCTCCTCACATATTTTGCAAGTAATGGTTCAATTCTTTGTTCTTCATTGTGTTCTTGACTCAGTGTAGGATCATGATCTTCATCGATAATTGTTTGCTGATTCTTGATCTGTATAGACTGATGCTCAGTAGCATTACCTTGTTGCTTGGTAACACCAGGTTGTTTCTTAGGTAGAGTGTCAGGTTGCTCAATGTATGTAAATCTACCATAATCTTTTGGTTCCTTTTTGTTGTCTTCATCATTCTTCTCAGAAAATTCATCAACTCTCACATTTTCACTTTCAATCATCTTATTAGTAGCCTTATTCAAACATTTGTAAGCTTTTATTTTAGTAGAATATCTTAAGAATATTCCTTCATCATCTTTTGAATCAAATTTCCCATTTCTATAATCTTTCATAATGTAACATCTACTTCCAAATATTCTAAAATAGCTTACATTAGGTATGTAACCATACTATAATTCATAGGGTGTCTTGTTTGAATCTTTCTTCAGTTAAACTCGGTTCAATGTGTATACAACAGTACTAACAACTTCTCTCCAGTATATCTGTGCAACATCCTTTTCAATCATTAGTGTTCTAGCACAATCAATAATAGATATAGTCCTCCTTTCAACAATCTCATTTTTTTGTGGTCTCCTCAGTGCAAAAACTTGTCTCTTAATTCCATGCTCATTACAAAAATTAGTGAACTCATCAGACATAAACTCACCACCTCTATCTGATCTCAAGCATTTTAATTATTTACCACTTTCTTTTCCACTTTAAACATCTTAAAAGTTTCAGATTTCTCTTTCAAGAACATGTCAGTCATCATTCAAAGTAGTAATCAACAAACAAGATAAAACATATGTCTCCATAGTAACTCTAAGTTCTCATAGGACCACACAAGTCGGTATGAAGTAACTCCAAAATAACATTACATGAATAGTTTTTTCTCTTAAAAATAGATTTTGACATTTTTTGCACATGACATGGTTAGGTTTAGATATGCTTAGTAAGCCTCTAACACTCCTTTTCTTACTGATCTTAAGCATGTTGTCAAAATTCACATGACATAACCTTTTGTTTCATAACCACACATCTTTAGTTCTATCCATTAAACAAGAAGTTTCAGCATTGTCAAGATAAAATAGATTACCTTTAGATTGTTCATCAGTACTGACCAAATTTCCAGTCTCATCATAGATTTTCTCTTTCCTATTCTCAAATGCAACTTGGTGACCTATGTTATTCAGTTGTACTACACTCAACAGATTATAATTAAGTCCCTTCACCCAATATGCATTTGCATATCTGATCTTATTGTTCAACAATATAGATCCTTTTCCTTACTAGACAAGGTGTATCATTTCCCATTTTAACAAATCCAACATTATAATGTTCAAGATATTCAAATTTGTCTTCATCACCAGTCATATGATGTGCACATCCACTATCAATAATCCAAGTATCATTCTTGCTAACTTTAGAAATAAGTGTTGTTTCAACTTACCTTTCTTCTTCTTCTTCTAAATCTTCTTTCAAAGCTACGAATACCACCTCTATGTCTTCATTAGCATCGGTGTCAGTGTCATCATTATCTTGAACAAGGTAACATGCCTTCTTGCCTTTGTCTTTGTAATCTTGGTTACTTCTTCTCTCATATCGTTGATTTCCTCCGTGTTCTCAGTTATCTCTTATATCAAATTTCCTTTCACTGGATATTTCATTTTCTTTCTCATCTTCTTTCATGTTAGGACATCTAGTTGCAATATGGCCAATCTCTTTACAATTAATGCATACAAAAGGTAGTTTTCCTCTATATCTTCCTTTACCTTTCTGCAGTATTCTAGCCATTAATGCTTCAAGCTCATCAAGTTCATCCTCATCACTATCACTATCACTCTCATTTCTTATCATGTGTTTACTACTTGATTTATCAATTTTCAGAGATGACATAAATGCAGACTCAACAATAGGAACAACACTATTATCAAAGTTATTCAACTCAAAATCAGTCAATCTATCGATTATACTATCAAGTGTAAGATGATTACCAGGATTTGATCTCATCTCATGAATTACAAAGACTCTAATAGCATAAGTAGGCAACAAGGTTCTGAGAATTTTACTTTCAACAATGTCTTCTTCAATAATACCTTTTGCTCCTCGGATAGCATTGACAATCTCCTTGACTTGCTTTTTGTACTATGATATGTTCTCTCCTTCTTTCATTTTCATGTCATCAAACTTTCCTCTAAAACTTTCAGCTTTATCCCTTAGCACATTCACATCCCCTCCGTGAATTAGTGTAAGCTTGTCCCACATTTGTTTAGAAGAAGTACATGTCTTAACATCTTCAAATTTGGCATCTGATAAGGAAGCAACAAGATCTATCATTGAAGTATTGTGTTCATGTCTATCTCTCATCTGATCAATAGTCAAGGGTGAATTAGGCAAGATGAATTCATTATCCAAGTAGTATATTAAAAATTCTCCAATTCCTGATAGATACAATCTCATTCTGCTTTGCCATGTTGAGAAGTTGTCTTTGTTCAG
This sequence comes from Chamaecyparis obtusa, assembly GCA_027943335.1. NCBI lineage: Eukaryota > Viridiplantae > Streptophyta > Pinopsida > Cupressales > Cupressaceae > Chamaecyparis > Chamaecyparis obtusa. The sequence continues at coordinate 498,869 of BSBK01003386.1, forward strand.
ATTTGGCACCTCTCTCTTATACGTCTTGTGATCTTTAGCTTAAGTCCTTCAAAAAATTCCTTCCAAGCACTTGAAGCTCTGATACCAATTGTTAGATAACTGAGAGGGGGGGCGGGGGGTGAATAAGTTAAGTCCAGTTATCCTACAGTCCCAAATACTCCCAGATGTATATAACAAAAATTTCAAATTAATTAATAAATTTGGTAAAATATCAATTGTGTCTTTCTCTTCATATACCGATTACTATTAAATTAAGTATTGTGTTTACCGATCTATCCAGTTATAGAAAAGTGTAAAGTAAAATAACAAGTCAACACATCCATACACATATAACACATAGATTTTTAATGTGGAAACTCTGTTAGGGAAAAAACCACCTAGGACCAGTAACCCAAAATAATTCACTCTTCTAAAATGAACTCGGTTAGGAGCCAACCCTATTAAAAGTTACAAAACACATTGTGAGGTGTGACCTAGTTAGAGGATTTATCACTAACAGTTCTCCCTTGACCAAACATTCACTATGGGATCAACATGAAAACAATCAACATTCATTGAATGTCATATTGAAATATAAAGATTGTTAAGTCCCACTTGGTTAAGAGATTTATCTATAACAATGGATAAACTGATACAGTAATGATCTAATTCAAATACAACTTGATTTGCAGATTTTTAGATCTATGCTAAGCTCAAAAATACCTCTGATCAATAATCAATTCAACATCTTTGTTTCCTCCAACTCTATTTTTCTCGGTAATTACTTTCTATGACGCTCGGTGTTGTCTACAGTTTTGCTCAGTTCTGTATTCGACTAGTTTGATCAGTGTTGCATGAGATCAATCTTTTTCACGTGAATTCTCCTACAACATCTAGACTCAATAATGAATCTCATTTCTCTTTATATAGACATCATAAACCATTTTTTTTCCATTCATAGATTTTGCCTCTTAATCTTCACCGTTGATTTTTCTGCTTTAACCTTCCTTAGCAGTTGTGTGAATAACACGTTTCATTCTCCTTCATCTGATCATGTTTAAATTTTTTTAGCCATTTGATCATCATAACAAACATTATCTTTTACCTTGAAATCATAAACAATTGTCCAACTCATCATCTTTAGTTGGTTGTTACAAACTCCATTTATTTCTTTCACTCGGTCAATACCAGAATGTGTCGATGATAACTAGCTCAGTTAATACTATACTCGGTATACACTACACTTTCTTGGTGTATACTAAAATCTTCATTTACCGACCACATAAACGTGCTCAATCATGATCTTCAATACAAAATAGAATCATGTAATATAATAAATTTATTAACATAATGCCATAGACTCATCCATAAGTTACCCAATGTATACCATATCCATATCCTTCTCATCCATCTCATTTTCATGTAGATATCTCTTTCCTTTACCATTTTTTCTTCTTAAGATGTTTGTAACCATCATGATAAGTACAGTCAAAACTAGTTGACATCAATGATAATATATTAACTGATTTAATTATCTTACATATACTTTAGTAGCTTCGTGATCATCAATCATTATCTTTCAATTATCCATTCCATTGTCAAACTTTCCTTCAAGATATTCAATCAGTTGTAGTTTATCAGATCGGGGGTTCCAAGAACCCTTCCTCCATAGATACTTCAAGGATATGACATCCCCAAACCCTCAATATTTTCCCACCATTCCAAGAAGGGTTTCAATGATGTTTGTATCCCCAATCCCTAAAAGAAAATCAAGGATTTCAACATCCCTAACCTTAAAAGGTAATAAAAAGGGTTTTGAAAGAGTTCCCTAACTCAAATTTTTGCATATTTGGGGATTACTCCTCAAAACTTGTGAGGATCAGGGATGTCAATGTGGACCCTAACCCCAAACTTCAGCAATTCCAAGGGCATAGACATTTACTTTTTATTTTAATTTTAAGATGTGTTGTTGATAGATTTAGTAATTATTTATGTGCCTTATGATACTTGCAATTAGTTTATTTTTGTTATAGTTAGTTAAAAGAATAAGGTGGTTGAATAAAGCCATAAGATGATACTGAGACTTTCCTTTCATCAAGAAGGAGATATGATAGTTGTGACACCAATGAAGTACATGTTTATAGGATGCCCCTAGGCAATAATGACAAAGAAATCATTGATATAGACATCGGTTACATGGAGCTTAAGGAGTTCTAAAAATGCACAACAAAGTAGGAGGGAAGATCTTTTGATGCAACATATTTTGTGATGTCTAAATTGATCTAAGTATTAGTGTTCCCTGTATCAATATAGTCTTCAAATCTAGTGATGGCTTGTGCATAGGGTTGTGATCTAGATAGAAGAAGAGTACTTGGGAAAGGAAAATAAATAGTCTTAGACATAATGCCTAATACTGTGGATGATGTTTTTCAGTCTTACATGTGATGAATATGCCAAAGTAAACAAGGAGTATGGAGAGAAATTCTATTATAATAACCTAATATCAATTTGTACACTAATGAACACTACTTGGAGAGGCAAAGAAAGATCCATCAACTTGACAAGATAAACCTCCATAGGTCCTACCTCAAGGAAGGCAATCATAATTATGTCACCCTTCTAAAAAGAGTGTTTGGGCTTCCACAAGCCAAACAGTTAGAAGCCTGGATGGTCCTTCGCATCAAAACCATCAGAAAGAGGAAAATAGATTGTAGCATCTTAAATTGTAAGCACCTTGCTAAGGTGTAAAATTAAATCTTAGTTAGCACCCATTTAATGTGTTCATTCCTATATGAATTATAGGACTTTTTCTATGCATTTAATTCATTTCTCTCCATTTAATTAATGTGGGCCCTTAATTATAGGTGTGCCCCCTTTAATTATTTCATTCAAAAATGATCTTTTGTGTACATAAGAAATATTACCTTATGTGGCCTCTTTCACACGTTTCCCCTTATCATGCCTCAATTTCACCAACAATTCTAGAATCTTCTCTCTAAATAGGACCATTGGTTCAAATTTGGGCCTATTTTGGGCAGACTATGTTAACTTTTAGGGACTAAGCCAACTTGTAGGGACTATGTCGACCAAGTCACCATAGTCCCCAGGAGTTGGCCCCAATTTTGAATTATATAAGTTCTTTTTGGAGGGATTATAAAAATCCACATCGACAGGTTGTTTGAGTTTTAGGCCTCAAAATAGCTTGGGGAGGTATAAATAAATTCTACCTCCCTCATTTTGGTAGAGAATTCAATCATATCAATCTACTATCAAGTTATCAAGTCAAGGAGATCTTAAGTATTGGATTCAATTCAAGCATTTTGATACTTTAAGACATTTCAAAAACTTCATTACGGAAAACATCCACAATCATCATGAAATCATTCTATTTATGATTTCTCATTAGGCTTTTATGGAGTCATGTTATTGCATCAACTTTTGTGATCTTATTCCAAGCATATTTTCAGTATCAAGTTATAAGACACTTTATGTTTTAGATCTAACCTTTACTTTCAATTTAGTAATTTTCTAATTCAATTTCAAGGATGATTCCAAATTGAGGTTTGACTTATGCTAATCCCTTTCTACATGCTCTTCTCTTCTTTTTTTTATGTGCACGAATAGGTGGCACCAATTTTAAGATCAACTTTTGATAGTACATGAGCTTAGCTATAATCTGCAACTGAAATTGTTAAAAAGTGTAGGGAACAAGATGGCCTGGTTAGCATAGTCCCAAGACTAGGCACACCACATCACCGTAGTCCCTTTGATTTTTCTCCAAATTTGGACTAGACATGAGTTATAGTCTCTTGTTACCAAATTTGGTCTCAAAATTGACCTATTAGTTCTTAGTCATCATATGCATAAGAAAAATCATTCTTTCATCCTTTCTAGCCCTAGATCTCACATTTTTCAATCACATTTGTATAATCAACCCTCGATTCTAGTGAAGGATCTATAACATCCATAATTCCATGAAAAAATTAAAATAAGTTTCATTTATAATTTATAGAAAATAAATATAATTTATAACTACTTTCCATTTCACAAGATCATGAACAAGTGACTGTTAACTTTCATTTGCAGTTACTAACTACTTTCACATGAAACTGAAAATTAATTAACAAATTCAAAATACTATACAAGAAAACAAATAATGATTTAACATATAAATTAAATAAAATAGAACTTTCTCATGTTGATTGGAACACTTGATCCTTTCTAGAAGGTTTGAAAAACAAGGGTGAAAGAGTATCATAAGGGGTTTTTGCCACCTAACCATGGATCTTTCAGTCATGACCAACTGTTGCCCGTATAAATTCCAAAGGAAGTAGACCAACCCTTCCTAGGAGAACACGAGTACAATATCCTTTTTTTTTCCATCTGAATCTTGGTGTAGGATCCACAATCATCATAGCTAGCCAACATATGACATCCTTTCCTACTAGGTGACCTTTCTAGCTAGATGTTGCACTACTGGTCCTAGTGCCAGATGTATACTACCTATAGCATAGTACCACCTTGGACAAGGATTTGTAAGTACAAGAACATACCATGTGTACTCAATGTCACCACCAATATTGTCTCAGGGACCTCCTAGTCCATTTCATCAGATAATACAATCCAAATGCCTAACCTCTATGCTAGTATGTTTGTAGGAAGACAATATTCTACCCATCCCGAGGTTAGACTTAGATAAATATGGATAAGAGTTTCAAAGGTTCAAACTAACTCAAGTTGAAGGTTCACATATCAATCAAATTTAAACCAAGGGAATAATACACAAGGGTTTAAGGAGTCACAACAGGGAAGACCCTATTTAAAACTATATGCATTGTATCTCACTCCTATAAAATCTATCCTTATAGAATTTTCACATATTTTTCATAACTATGAACCAAGCCATTATTTATTTAATTAGTACAATTTGCATAATTCTCTTAAAATACAATAATATTGCATGCAAAAAGTTGATTTAATCAGATGGTGGCATTGACATATGATGCCATTATTCAAGAAACAAACATGATATGACATGCAACTGAGATATGAAATCTTGTTGCAAAAATGAACTATTATGTTACAACTATGATGCCATAATGCAACTAATAAGAATTTTGATGTTGAGTGAGATTCCATAGTGCAATAATAAAAACTTGACGTTGAGAGAGAGAAGCCATAAAGTAACTAACCAGTATCATGTTGCAAATTTAAAAACCATAAAAGAAACTCAATGCAGAGTGAAGTGCTAAAATATAATTTCTATAACCATGATATGGTATGAAGCTGTGATGCATCTAAAGTAATTTGGACACAGATCAACATGTGATCACAATACATATAGACACAGATAGAAATCCTAATATCAATGTATAGTTCATAGATAGAAAAATAAAACTCTATGTCACTATTGAAGAACATTTGATTTGTAGACATGATAAAAAATAATCAAACTAGAATTGAACCAATCAAACCCTTCATCCCTTCCATCTATTTTAGGTCCTTTTGCATCTTTTGCCACTTCACCATTTTCAAATCCTACCTAACATCCTTTTGCCTCTTAATCCTAGCCACTCATTTCTTTTTCCTCTTCATCTTAGCCACTCCTCTTTTGCCTCTTAATCTTGGTCATCCATTATTTTGCCTCTTAATCTCCATCGTCCAATTCTTTTCATTTTCTATAAAAGGAGGCCCTACTCCTCATTTTAGCTCTAGGTTCTTTTTCTTTTTAATCTCTTAGCTCTTGCATCTTCTAGCATTCTTAATCATTCTAGTTCTTTTCTTCATTGAAATCTAATCTTGTTCTTAGATATTAATCTTTTTTCATTATCATAGATCTTAATCTTATTGCATTATCATAAATCTTAATCTTATTTTCATTATCATTGTCTTTAATCAATCTTGCATCAATCTTAATCTTTATCATTTGTGAAGCTTGGGGCAAGTTCCTCATACTTGTTCTCAATCCCTTCACCATCTAGCTTGCATCTCATAGTTTTGCATTTAGTTTTTCACTTCATTTGTGTTGGGAGAGCATACCCACAACAATCTCAAAGAGAAAATCAAACAAGGCTTTAGGTGCCCTTGTTTTAGCTCATCGGAGGTTGTAGTGAAAGTTACTTATTTTGTTGCATTTGAAATTACTAACATCTAATGTGATTGTTTGGTGTTTTGGTGTTTTGTATTTGCAGAAAATAGGTCCATATATTTTCATTGCATACATCATGTCATCATCTTCCTAATCATTAAACTTTCTTAATCCAATCTCATCATTTCATCTTCCTTCTCATCTAATCACATCATCATCATCCTAATCTAATTCACTTGTCAAATTCATTCTAACCAAGTGCTAATTTAATCCATATATCCCCTATCATCCAAATCAATCACGTCATCCATTCAACTTATCTTCAAACATCCCTAATCTATCCTTCCACTTCATCCATTCTTAATCCAAGTCTTATCAACACCATCTTCTAATCTTTCACTTTTGACTTAGGAGCACCGTCAAAATCTCTGGGCTTTAATCATCATCCAAATCAAATCAAATCCAACTTTGAGGCCTTGTCCTCACAAATCCAAAATCAAATCAAATCGATCAAAATTTGTGAGGCCCTTCCCTCTAAATCAATCAAATCCATCATCCAATCATATCAAAATCCTTGAGGCCTTGCCCTTTTAAATCAAAATCCAAACTTGCTCCTAGTCTTAAGTTCATATTTCTTCTATCATCAAATCTTTCCCTCTTAATTCAAATCTTCCTCTACATCATCTTCCTATAATCCAATCCAAAATCTCTAATTCAAACATCATGAATATGGATTGGTTTCACAAAATGGTTGAGGACTTTAAAGTGCAAAATCCTAATCCTCAAACTATACCTCCAATCCAACCTACTTACCAAATCAATCCTCACCACATCATATCTAATCCCAATCCATCTTCAATTTCTAGTCCTTCCTCTACCTTTGACAATACAACTCACTAAGTGGTTCCAAGAATATTCTATAGGAATCTCTACATGTTGCACATCCATCTAAGTGCAACATTTACATAATAAAATAAAATATTACAATAATATGCATTATTATGCAAGGTGTACAAAAAACCATTTTCCTAACATTCTTCACTTGTTGTATACATTGCATAAAGGTCGAGTAGCCACATTAATGAACAAGGAAACGATCCTCTAGCACATATACCATAATGAATCAAAGTGTGTCATGTGCTCCATCAAGATACTTGCAATAAAAACAAAGTTACCACCATCTCATACATGAATGGTCCCACCTCCTATCATGCCATTTCTAATGGACATACATAGAATCCAACTGAAGAGAAGTCCACACAACCTGTCATATACGTATCATAAACATGTACCAATTGATATTCCAAACACAAACACTTGATCCAAAGTAACCACATGTAGCAGTAGTTGTCAAAACCATAGCTAAAATAGAACCCACAACAAGTGCTAACATATCAATTATCCATACATCTAAGGTATACAAACATACCAAGTGAATCCCATAACATCAACATATATAACCTGTAACATGCAACCACAAGCCTCAAGAGCATTATTTTCCACATACACACCAAGAAGCTCCCATTGCATAGCTAATATCAAATATGAAATTAATCCACTAATAGCATCACATAGAAGTGTAACCATGAATATGTAGTATCAAGAACATCACAGTGATCTAGACATGCAACCCACATAACTGAACTCTCCCACAATATGTGAGTTCTTGCTTATATAAAAAGTATTTTTAATGGATTGCTTGAGTATTACCAAAGGAGTGGGAGTGAGGATAAATCTTCATAGAGTTGACAAGTTTGCTCACATGGAGGGAAAGAAAGATCTCCACTTGTGCTCAAATCAAAGCTTTTCTTTTATTTTATAAACTTCTATGTATTCTTAATTAAATTCTTGTTTTGACCATAAGCATGAGGAACTATATGGTCATTAATTCATAAGTTGCAATTCGAGCAATAATATTAGATTAGCTCATTGTAATTTTTATTTATAGTATATTTCTAATTATGCATGATATAAATTACCATAGTTACTTAAGGAATTCTTCTTAAAAACCTATATTACAAAAAATGTGTGGTTTTGTGCTTCATATGTTAGGGTTGTAATTTTTTCTATTTGAAAATTTATATTTTAAAAGTTGAATAAATTTTGAAACTCAAATTAATGGTGAATGTGATTTTTGCATAATTCTTGAAATTGAAATAGTGAATGTTGAATTTTGAGACATGTGGAATCTTCCTATTTTTTGGCATGAAATGTCATTGTGTAAATAATGTTTTGAAGCTTTTGGATGGGGATTGCATCTTTTGGTCATTGTTTTTTTTATCACAGTTTTTATAGAGTTCATTGTGATAGGATTGAACTCTAGAGCTAGAGGTAGAGTACACCCATATCTCCCATTCTTATTTGAGAGATTTCTATGTGAAGAATATGGAGGAGATAACATGTAATAAGATAAAATTGATTGGGAATTAAACATTAAGGCCACATTTGTGATGAAGTCATACTCAAATCAACTAAAATTGTCATGGTTACACTCTACATCATATATCTAGTAGTCTTTTCCAATTGATTGTCAATCCATTTGTACTTCATATGTGTATGTGATTTTCTCCATGTTGTTTTTTTATTATAAAATATCATCATGCTTTCATGATGTTTGTGGTTTTCACCATCCCTTATGTGATATTGGTTATGATTTCATACCCCTCACATACATCATTATTTGATTTTGTTTGCAAATGTATATGAATATTGATTGTGTTGTGATGCCTTGATTATATCATCCTTGAATCCTATTATACAAGTTTGTATAATTATCAATCAAATGTCTCTTAATATAAAGAGGTGGCACTTAGGGTCACACATGGTTAGGTGATATTGGTCATGATAACTGAGGCTATTTGAATTTATGACTATGCTATAGATCCCAGGAAGTTTTTTTTATGATTGTGATGTTGTAGGACCTTTATTGTTGCATTGTTGATGAATATATAATGATTTTTTTCACTTTGTAGTTCAATTTGTATTTGTAGTCATGAATAAAATTTGTAAACATGTTATTCACATTTGGGATGAAGGTACCATATTGTATTCTTTCAATCGTCATTATTTGGTTTGATAGGGTAGTGTAAATTGAAATGATATTTAATGATGTACTTGTCCTAATTATTAGATATGTGTGGATGTCCTTTGCTTCCAAATTGAAATGAGATTATGAATTACATGTTATGCCATGAAATTGATTTGATTGTGAATTAGAATTATTAATTTATATTTTTGATTCAAATCTTTAGTAGAAGTTAAGACTTGCCATGTATTTGATCTCTCAAATGGAAGGAAAATGGTTAAATGCTAATGAATAGCATCTTTTTGGCTTAAAATGAATCATTATAATTTGTAATTTCACCTAGATTTAACATAGGAAATATTAGGTTCTCTCAAAATTTAAATGAAACTTTGATTGAGTTAGACTGTGTTTTGTGTTAGATTGTTATAGGATTTCAATATAATAACTCTACACTAATCTTGAGTTACATATGACCTTCTTCCTTACCTTGTGAGGTTAAAACCTAGTGTTGAGGATTACTCATGATTGTAGGCTTGTAAAAAATGCCTTAGCCCAGAAGTCAAATTGGAAGCCTTTATGACCTGTAAAGTGCAATTCTAGGTTGTACACTCTCTAGAACCACCTATGTCTAATAGGGAAATTCAATCATGCAATAGTGGTTTGGTTTTCATGGGCAATTTGCATTGGTAATAGAAGTGACTTAACCTAATAGGGGCAATTTCAATTGACAACAAGGGTGATCCTTATGTAGTGGGCACTTCCCAAACTTTTTTGAAAAAAACTTCTAAATGAAAGTTGTTCTCTACTATCTTAGTTGTGATAGTTTAGAGTTTATTCCCTCCTTTGTGTGAGAATGGCTTTTTGATGGCTCAATTAGTTGAGATCTTGGATCTCTTGATTGACAGGTACATCTGGACTAGGTAATCATTGTATTTGAATGTTAGTTGTGTTTTCTGGGGGTCATATAATTAGGCAATGAGTTATTTTCATTTTAATCCTGGTGTTTGTTAAAAATGAGATCCTACTCTAGTACTCAGACATTATCACTAAAGAAAACTCCATCCTGTCATTTAATTGTTAGACTCCTAATTTTTACTTTCATTAAAAATTGTATCATGTCACCACATCATAAATCATAAATTTAAGAACTTTACATTACCTAAACCATTTACCTAATCCTCTTCATTTAATTATTAAACACAAATCATGAAGTTATCATTTCCAACTCATCGAATAATCTACTACACTTAACTTACGGGTACTTATTTAATTGATTTCCCTTACAATCCCTTTTTTTTGTAAGACGAGGAAAGTAAGAGGCGCTAGAATAAGTTCTTTAAAAAGGAAATAAGGGACGGTTGAAGAAGTGGTTGCAGGTTTACATCATTGAAACTTTTGCTCTGTCACACGTCCCTTACACATTCATTGTTATATATTGAGACACGTCAACTTTACAGTTTTACTTTACAAGGACGCCCCAAATGGCCTGCCGACATTTAATTTGTGAACATACAATTCAAGAAATTGGATGATAACTTAGATTGGTATGTGCAGTACGTAGTGCAAATATGCTTATTTTCTTATAAACGACAAATCACCAAGGCCACTAGTTCTTGGAAACATTGGCCTATACACATGAAGGGGATTTGTAGGAATAACTCACCAAGGAAGAGTTCAAGAGAATGGGGAGTTTAGATGGATGTAATGGTGGTGTATCTGATTTTGTGGAAGGAAGAACAACAGAGCAGAAGGTGGTTGATGGCAGATTGTTTCCCAAAGTTTTCCTGCCTTCAAATGATGTTGAGAGGGAAGATGGCGAGGCCAACATATTGCAGAATGTCCACCTATCAATAAACTCCTAATGGTTCTCAATTAGACCGTATTGCATGCAACAATTAAGCCCTCATTGTCCTTGAATTTCTTGTAAATCTTCACATTTTCAAGTATAAAACTACTGAAAATATGCTTAAAGACTCAAAAGATATGTAATAAAAAGTAACACGATCCATGTTTTAGATCCAACTTTAAAACATGCACCATCAACTATAGACCTATAAGAACAAGGGATGCCCTCAAACTACTAGTGCAATATGGAAAGGTGGATTGCAAGTGCTCCCAATGAAACCTATTCTGAAAACGTTTGCAAAATTTTGAAACAATATTGCTCAAGTTAAAATTTCTATGTTTCCCTTTACAAATTGATATATAAATATATATATATATATATATATATATATATATATATATATATATATATATATATATATATATATATATATATATACCCCAAGTTGTCAAGATGCTAAAAGATACAAATGCCTCCTTCCTTAATACTGTGGTGCCATACAAAGCATGACCATCCAGCACTGAGAACAAGTCTATTGGACATAGGGATGCATCAGATGTACCATTCATTGAAGTCTTTGTCAAGAAGAAGTATTATGTGCCTTGATCTTGGTAATTTGAGGGGACATTCACGTGTCTTTGGGAATACCTGCATATGAAAACCATTCTAGAAAATAAGAACTATGTTATGATGCTAGTGGCACTCCTCACTCCTCAGCTGTGCTAGGGTGATGGTTACTATAAGGGTCCGAATAATGCAGAAGAGGAAAAGCAACTCAGAATGCATGTACTTTATACCCTTCTCCATTTTTTTCAAGGCTTCAATTATTGTAACAAAGGTTTGAATTCCCAGCCATTGAGCTTCTCTTGTGCATTCATAGGTCGTATGCAGTCTCTCTGCTTCAACTAATGAAACATGAACTCCTCCATAAAATGTGAATCCAGGTACTCCAAACCCTAATGAAAATGACTGCATCATAGAAACTAAATAAAACCATTCAAGATCAGTAACTTCTTCATCATGTTGATCCGACTCATCAACCCCACTAATCATGGAATGCAAGTCTCTCAAAACCTTAAGAAGGGCTTCAATTTAAATCCCAGAAAACATGGTAATCAACATCTGAATCTAAGCATTGTGTACTTCAACCAAAAAGATTATATGAAAGTGTTGGGTGACTTTGACGAAGGAGATAAGCCTAGACCATTGTAAGTTGGCGCAACAAAAGCCAGTTCCATGGGTTCAAGTTGGTGAAGATAAATGCATTTTGTGGGAAAAAACCTAAGAAGGATATAAAAAATGAAGAAGGGTATAAAGTACACGCATTCTGAGTTGCTTAGGAACCTAATAATCTATTACATTAAATTATAGGTACTTATTTAATTACTTTCCTTTACAATCCTTTTGTAAGATCAGGAAAGGAGGAGAATGTGCTGGAATAAGTTCTTTAAAGAAGAAATAATGGATGATTGAAGAAGTGGTTGCAACTTGCAGGACTTTACGGTGGAAACTTTTGCTCTGCCACACATCCTTTACACGTCAAAGAACTTTCCAGATGGCCTGCCGACATTTAATTTGTGAACATACAATTCAAGAGATTGGACGAAACCTGCAATTCCAAGGGCACAGGCGATAATGCAGGGAGATTCCTCTTTTTTCATAAAAACGACAAATTACCAAGGCCACTAGTTTTTGGAACTTTTGTCTATATATGTAAAGGGGATTATAATGAACGTACTAGAGAAAAGAAAGACAATGGGGAGTCTAGAAGGATGTAATGGTGGTTTAACTGACAAATCAGCTCAATTAGGTGTTATGAGATGCCTGTTTTTGTCTATATATATGAAGGGGATAAGCATGAACTTAACAAAGGGAAGTTCAAGGACAATGGGGAGTTTGGAGGGATGTAATGGTGGTGTCTCTGATTTTGGGGAAGGAAGATTAGCAGACCAGAAGTTGGTTGATGGTATGTTATTTCCCAAAGTCTTGCTGCCTGCAAATGATGTTGAGAGGGAAGATGTTGAGGCCTTGGTGCAAAAGATAAGAAGCAACAAAGCATGGTTGGAAGATGAAGTGGTGAACAGCAATGCTCTTCTTTTTAGAGGATTTGCAGTGAGGTCTGCTGAAGATTTCAAGGCAGTCGTTGAAGCTTTTGGATGGGAAGAACAGAAGTATCTTGGGTTTGCCCCAAGAAGAAAAGTTGTTGATAGAGTTTACACTGCCAATGAGGCTCCCTTGCATGACCATATTGATTTCCACCATGAGATGGCTCTGGTAAGTTTGTTTCTGATCTTGGGCAATCCATATTAGAAGTATTTTGGTTAGAAAATGGTTTGGATCTAGATGCAATCCATTGAGAACTCAAGCTTGGAAAGTCCATGTTAGAAATAAATTGGTTAGAAGATAGTTTGGATCTACATGTAATCAATGGAGGTTACAAAGAGTGAGTGAGCTAAATGCTCTCTTCAAATTATCTTCTAAGCAACTTTTCACCTTGAGCTCTCTTTCTTTGGCTTGTTTTCTTAATGGTAAAATGCAGCAGATGCTCCCTTTCTTAATGGTATACTCTAATTACTTTAGTAAAAGGAAAAGCATGACAGAAAGATTGTGATCATGTTTGTGTAAATTAAAGAATGGTGGACAATATTGTAATCGCATTGTATTGGATTTTTTTTGAAAGAAATAGTATGAAATGGAAGATTAAGATTGGGATGATGTTGATGCAGATGAGAGAGTGGCCTTCTAAGCTGTTTTTCTTCTGTGAGATTGCACCTCCAGAAGGTGGTGAAAGTTGCATAGTTCCAAGCCATCTCATTCCTCCACTCATGGAAAAAATTGTACCAGAGTTTGCAAAGAAAGTTAGGGATGTTGGGTTGCTCTTCAACATAACAACGCCAAGCCAAGATACTCTGAATGAATTCATCTCCAAAACATGGAAAACTGTGCTTGACACCTCTGATCCAGAAGAAGCAAAGAAAAGGTGATGTATTCTCAATTACAGCATGCTTTTTCTATACACCAAACAAGTACAGATCTTCATAAAGTCTAATTTTTTTAAAATGGAAAATAAAAGTTTTAATAACAATCATTGAAGATTGCAAGTCTGTAGAAAATTTGTTCCCTTCCTCTCAGTTCTCTAATTTTTTTGCCTGTTCCCTTCACTTGAAACTATAAAAAAATCTTTCTTTGAAAGTAATTGTTTATTTATTTATTTAAATTGATAAAAAATTAGAAGTTAATTTAATTTGTAGAAACAACCTTATGAAAAAATAAAAAAATAAGTATATAATTTATGTTCTTAGTAATAAAGTTTGATTTCAATGTTATTGTATATTATATTTTTCCAAAACCTTAATTAAAACACACATCAATTAATAAAAGATTTTATGTTCCGTCTAATATAAAATAAAATAAATATATTTCATATATAATTTGATTTCTCTCTTTTTAATAATTATTTTTGAAAATAATCTAATATAGATTATGTAGATAAATATGTTGATGCAAGTGTGAGGGTAAAACTAGGATGCATAATAAATACATTTCTTATATTTTTAGCAAAAGGATTCCCCTTTCTGCTTATAATTAAAATTAAATTAAATTGTTTGTTCTTGATGGACAGGGCCATTGAGATACTAGGTTGTATGCATTTTGAGTGTCATGATAATGAGACCGCGGATTTTAAATTTGGCCCTTTGGAAACAATTAGAACATTGGAAAAAGAGAAAGCAAATGAAGTATGGTTCAACACTATAGCAGGGTATGGTCAAGGAAGCAAAAACCAAAGGGTCAAGTTGGGAGACGAGTCTGTAATTCCTGTTGAAGTTGTGAAAGCATTTAAACATATTATGGATGAGCAATGTGTGAACTTGAATTTGAAAGATGGGGATGTGTTGTTATTGAACAACCTCGCTATTCAACATGGAAGGAGGCCATCTAAACCTCCTAGGAGGGTCCTAGTTTCTTTGTGCAAATAGTCTATAATATATTTGGCAATATAAAATGGTTATCTATAGATAATTGTTGTTTATGGAAACTTGATCTCAATATGAATTGCAGAGCTAAGGGAAATAAATATTGATAGTTGTGCTAAAACAAAGTGAATTCCATGTAGGAAAAGGAAATTAGCAATGTCTATTATTTTAAATGTATACTAGAAAAAATATTTTTCTATCTTTTAATCTACGAACTTTATTTTCTTGAAATTCCAAAGTAATGTGAAATGCACTATTTTATTAAAAAAATGTGTACACATTAATACATTTGATTTTTATTTTCTTTTTAAAGTTTCTAAATATATTTACAAATCTACTCTTTTGATTTTCCTTTCAAATATAGTTCCTAAGATTAACATGGCAATATAAATTTGATTTTGTTTTTAAGTCACCCATATGTTTTGAATGATAACTTCATATTATTTAAGTATGTAAATATTTATGATTAACAAATATTTGTAAATTTTGTATTAATCTGTATATTTGTTAAGAATGTTCATTCATTTTTTTCAAGTGAAGTTCCAAGTTTGAAGCTATACATGATTTTCTTCTTCTTCATTGTCAAAGGTGGAAAAACACCCATATTATGGAAGGGGCAAGGATGCTTCAATTTTGTAAAAATATTAATTGTCAAATTAGAGATCTAAAAATTGTCAAAAAAAATCATTTTGAGAATATCTTTGAGCACAAAAATGAAATGGACAAGCAACCGCATGATTTAAATGACTACATTTAGAATGAGATGAATACATATTATTTTAAATTGAAAAAAGGCTACAAGAATATTATTAAGAAATTCTTCAAAGGAAATAAATTTCGAGGGATACAAATATAAACAAATTTGGTTGTTCAATGTGGTTACATTATACTAGTTTTCCATCGAAAGTGAGAAAGAAAATCAATTCTACTTCTTTTATCAGTTATGCTCAAGGTTGATTTTTGTTGGTGTAACATTTGTATTACTTCAAATATGTTTATCCTAAGAATGATATTGGACATGTTATGTATTTTTAATTAGGTAATCTATTTTTAAATACTTAATATATGACAAGATAATGAGTTGCGTAGTCTATGAACTTCTACACTTTTCCTTGTCAGATCATAGATTTCAAAACTTGGATAAGTAATCCCTTAGTTTTTAGTTTTATGTCATATCCTCATCCTACTCAAATTTGGAAACTATAAAGCTATATATTTTTATCTTTATTTTTTTGTTTGATAATGAAGCAATCATTGCGAGCTCTTCTAATTTCTAAAGACATAACTATTTTTAGTAGTTTTAAAAGTGCCTACATTTAAGATATTCAATGGCTAATCAAATTTTCTTGCGAGTTCTCTAAAAGTATAGTATGGTGATCCCTTAAATCTTTGAAGGATCTTGAGAAATAGAAAGTTTAAATAAATTTTAACAACCTTTGTATACATGATTATGCTTTTTTTGAATTTGGTAAATAGAAACATTTTAGTGTTTCTAGTATCTTTTTAAGTTGTTATGTTGCATCTAGGAAGCTCAAGAAAGTTGGATCTAACTTTGATTCATTGAAATTAGAGATCATTTGATATAGTAGAAAAGGAGGGGGTCCAAAACTTGAATTTGATGATAAACTCTTATAAGGTTTTTTTGAGCCAAAACAACTACACCATTAAACCTTTTATCAATATAGAACACTTCAAAATGGCCTCAAGATCTTTAGAAGTAAAAAAAATTAGAGGATGTACACTCTTATGAATAATATTTCTAGTGATAAATAGTGTGAATAGTGCTCTAGCATGCACAATGCTGCTAGTGTTGAATAATGATTTTGATAGTGAACAATATTTTTCTAGTTGTGAACAATATTTGAGGCCATGAACAATATTATCAACCTCATTTTTATGAACGAGGAAGAAATTTTATTTCAGAGGGTATACCTACACCATACAATGTTGCCTTTTTACAAATAAATAGGTGATATAAATTTGGTGATGAGCACTTTGTAGACATAATAGTGTTACAAGTAGTGGTTGCAATTGCACCAAAAGATCGACATGTTAATGCCCGATACAACCACTAGGCTTATAGAAGACACAGGAGGTGGTTAAGCCATATCATGAATCCCGAGGGGAACACTGACCATTTTGTCAACAATCTCCCCCTCAGCGTTACTTGAGAGGATTCAAACCTATGACCAAGCTCTGATACCACTTGTTACAAGTAGTGGTTGTCGTTGCACCAAAAGATCGACTTGTTAATGCCCGATACAACCACTAGACTTATAGAAGACACATGAGGTGATTAAGCCATGTCACGAATCCCAAGGGGAGCGCTAACCATTTTTATTGACAAATAGTTTGGATTATATTTATATTTTTTAATAAAAATTGTAGGTTGAAGTCATTTATCAGCCCCACATTTTATGGCCATAACATTTTCCTTTGGCCTCCATTTAGAAAAGAAGGTGTTGCCATTTTATATGAAAATATGTATTTTTGTCACTTTTGGACCTTCAAAGTTGTAATCAAGAAAAAATTTAAACACAATAAATGTAAAAAGCCTAAATTTATGATTTTTAGGAGAGGACCTGCTTTTGAAACTAGTGAAATTATAGGGATACATTATGTGCCTTATCTCCTACACTCAAAGTTTTCTTTTCTACACAAAAGCCAAACAACTACAACACCGATCTTCTTTTCAATTCTAAAATAGATTAATTAATTTTTATTTTTTTTTAGCAAAAGGGCCAAGGATTGAATATATATTATAATAAATATTTTTTCTATTAAATATCATTCAAAAAAATTACACAAAGTATAGTTTATGTATGTTGTATCATTGTACAACCATTGAGAGTATATCAAAATAGAGTTACAATGAAAGTATCAGAGACATATGTGAACATATACATCAAGGAGCGTTGAGCTCTATATATTCATGAAAGCATACAAATTAAAAAATATATATATGCATCTAATAAACATTAGATCTGATCCTCCTCTCAATGGGGTACCCAATAAATCTAGCCATTATTGTTAGGATTAGAAGACAAATATCTAACAGTTACATGCAAAACTTAATTGATAATGCAAAGGAATATAAAACACATAGAAACATAACAAGAAGACACAAAGATTTAATGTGGCTCACCCAATCTAGGGCTATGTCCACAAAATATAGAGTCTGGACTTATTTTATTATCCAACAAAGAGAAAATTATAGTATGATACAATTTTACATTACACTACTTCTTATATATAGGCCCTTTAGGCGGTTTACAATGTCGACTAACAATTTAACCCTAAAAAATACTTGACAAGTCAACCTAGGGAAAAGATTGATGAGTCAACTCAAAAAAGATAAATGGCAAGTGTACAGTAGTTTCTTGATCACTCACCACAAATCAACAATTAATTCCCTCTATATCCATCTCAGCACTCTGCCACTCAGAATTTATTGGCTGTAGGGATGATAATCACTTATACGACTGTACTATCTACCACTCGGACAATAGTAAGAGGGATTATTGTGATACATTCCCTATCATCCAACCTCTCCTTTTCTCTTTATTCTTTCAACTCTAACATGAAGTTATCCATATCTATCTCAAAGGGGGTATGCTCTACAATTATTATGGTCCACATATATTCATGGGATATTTACCACTTACCAACTCTCATCATATCGGCATGTAGCAAGTCCTTGAATTTCTTTCTTTTCAACTTAATCACCACTGAGACATTCACATTGATGCTATGGTGTATGAGTCTTCATAGAGACTCAATAAGATGTCTATTTTTACCACCAAAAATATTGTCATTTCTTAATTTCCAAATAAGCCATAGTATCTCAATAGGAAAGCTAGATAAAAAGATATTGTAGAGTTTCTTGAGGCTTTTGATATAACCAACCACAATCTCAATAATGATGGTACTACCATTAGTAGGAATGTCGGATAGAGCCCAAAATTCCTTGGCAAACAAACAATCAAAGAAAACATGTTGAATGGTCTCCAGTAATTTGCAAAATGTGTAGATATTGGGTTCCATGTTAGGTATTTTAAGCAGCAATCTATGTAACAACAAGCACCATATGAAGCACTTCTTTTTAGGTTCTAACTATTTGGACCATAAGCTTTCAAGGGTCTTCTTCCAATCAAAAGGTTCTAAGTTTACATTCCAATAGGCATTCACATGTTTGAAGATAGAATCATCTTTAGTGAGAAAGGCATATATGCGTTTGTCTTTGACATTGGGTAGAAGTGAGTCATTTGGCCACTTCTAGGAAGAAAATATGTTACTATCAACATCATAGTGCTTTGGGAGGGATAGAGCATGTAGTGCCTCTCTTAACACAGAGTAAGTTCTATATTGGGAGTGAGGAATATCAAATTTTTGCCCCAAAGCTTTCCAACTCACTAACTTACCCCCTTGTATAATATCTGCAAACTTTCAAACACCTCTAGCAGCCCAATTACTAGTAGAAAACCCTTGCACCAATGTCAAAGGTTTCTCCCTATGCTTCAGATTCCACCAAAATAACCTTTCTTCACATATCCTATTATTGTCAGTAATAATTATTTTGTTGGAGATCAAATGCCTCACATTCTCCCACCCATTTCATATGGATTTAAACACATTTGAGCCACCTAATTTTATTGATATCTCACCAACCAAAAATTCATTTAGATGTAGTCCTTTCCATAAAGTCCCTTTATTAGGTATTTCTTTACTGATATTATTTCTTACTAATAATTTATATGGTTCCTCTCACTACATAACCTTGAAGATCCATTTGGATGTTAAGGCTAGCCCTTGAGTTTTTAATTATTTAAGCCTCATACCTCCTAAATTATTTCTCATGGTGCACCACTTCCAGTTTACTACATGTCTTTTCTTTGGCCCTTTACCATCAAACTAGAGATAGTCCCCAATCTTTTTCTGAATGAAATTAAACTGGTAGTGATTGAAAATCTAGGGCACTAAGGAGAAATAAATGGTGTAGGAGGAGAGAATATTTTGACATACCTAGAACCTACTAGCCAATGAGAGATACTTGTTATCCCATTTACCAAGCTTATTAACAATCTTCCCTTTAATCCACTCTCACATTTCTTTAATTTTTGGGTTGATGGAGAATGGTATTCCAAGGTACCTAATTTTGTGTCTAGGTCACCCCATGCTATGGAAAATTTTCTTAGCCAAGGGGGAGAGGGGGGGACATCTTCAAACTTGAGAATGGTATATTTAGGGATAGATACCTTACATCTAGAGGCTTCACAAAAAAACTCCATTTTCACCATTAGTATAGAGATATTATCCTCCTCCATCTCTAAAAGGATAGTTGTGTCATCAACAAACTAAATTTTGGAGAGTTCTTTCCCATTGGGTAGAAAGAGCCCTTTGAACCTTGGGGACAATAGGTCATCCCTTAGTAGGTAATACAGGCCATCAACTGCAATAACAAGTAAT
This sequence comes from Chamaecyparis obtusa, assembly GCA_027943335.1. Taxonomy (NCBI): domain Eukaryota; kingdom Viridiplantae; phylum Streptophyta; class Pinopsida; order Cupressales; family Cupressaceae; genus Chamaecyparis; species Chamaecyparis obtusa. Next base: position 519,247 of record BSBK01003386.1, read on the forward strand.
GTTGGGGCAAGTGAACAACCTTGGCTAATGGATCTAGATAGGTTAAAAAAATCTAACCTGCAACCATTTACTTTCACCCAAGCTCTAGCATCCCTCATGAGTTTGAACCATCATTGAGAAGATCCTAGGGGATCCCATATGTTCCGACATCATAAAGATGAACTTTCGCTCAATTCTATCATAGGCTTTCTCATAGTCAATCAAAATCATGCATGCTTTGTGGTTAGAGTCTTTGGCCCAACTCATTGCTTCCTAATAGGTAAGAAAGTTATCCAAAATGAACCTCCCCTTGAAAAATCCAATATAGGTTGGATTAATCACATTGGGAAAGACAAACTCCAATCTTCTTGCTAGAGTCTTGGATAGAATTTTATAGGATACATTAAGTAGTTTGATAGGTCTGCAATTTTTAATCAAAGACATATCCCCATCCTTGGGGATAAACTTTTGATCATCCCACTATTGATATGACTTCCTAATGACCCCTTTCTTATAACTTTATTATACACCTCATAAATTTCATCTCCTATCCAACTGATATTGTGTTTATTGAATTATGTTGGTAACTCGTCAGTACCACGGGTCTTGTCATTAGAAAGCTCCAAAATGGATCTATTTATCTCCTCCGCCATTATGTCTCTATTCAACATCTCTACATTTTATAATCTGAATCTATTGGGGATGATGCTTCTAATCTTATCTCTAGCCCTTTCTATCATGCCTTACCCATGATCCTCCAAGGTAAACAATGATTTGTAGAACTAAGCAAAAATATTTAGAATGGTAGCCTGGTCTGTCAACTTAACCCCATCTTCCCATAGATCCTTAATCCTATCCTTGCTCTCTTTCCTCTTGGTAAGCGCACCAAGATGGTGAACAAAAATGGGCTCGTATAAGTGGCCAATTTTTTTTTGAAATAAGGTAAACCTTAACTTCAAAGAGAAATTTAAGTGTCATGTACTCAAAATTAGGAGTTGTGCAAAGAATAAGAATTGTAGTACTCTGAATCTAGTTTTTAAAGTACTATTTTTTTTTAAAAATGGTTACTAATTTTTTCAAAAAAATATAGCATAGCTAATTTTGTGAGCTTCACAAAAGATATAGTTAGATTTAGTATTTTGTAAAAACCTTTGGTAGAATGATAGGTAAGAGTGAGATCTAGAAGTTGTGTATTTTTTTGTTATTTTCCGTGAAGTATTTTTTTTTAATGATTTTTTGAAGTGGCTGCATCTTGAAAATATGGTGCATGTTTGTGCATTGGGCATGACTTGCATCAAGCTAATATAAAATGATTTTTTTTTTAAGTGTAAATAATCAAGTGTACAACAATAATATGTACTTTATTATGAATTTGGTCAAGTATATCAGAAGTTATTAAGAAAATGGTAGACATATGTCACTAAGGACTATGAAGACACTGGTAAAGAAAATTAAAGTTTACTATGGTAATGTTGTCCAAAAATAGAAAAAATTATGTGGTTAGAAATTTGAGAAGATGTGTGAGATTATGGTGGTAATTTTACATATTCTCACTTGATGATGTGTAAACCTGACGACAAGGAAGTCAAAAAATCATCTTGGAAGATCAAAAGACATGTAAAGGGAGAAAAATGGAAGGAAAATGGACTTCCAAGCCTTAGGGTCATTGTCCAACGCTCTTACCTAACCATAACAGGTACAGATTCTTTAGTACTAAATAACCCACACATGTTTTTGTGAGACCAAAAGTAGCTTTTCTAGTTCTACAAAACTTGTACCTATTTTGAAGAAATAAAAACATATGCTTGTAGACTTAGCATACACTACACAGATGCATATATATATATATATGTGTGTGTGTGTGTGTGTGTGTGTGTGTGCATATCTATAAATATATAAGTATATGTTTATATAGATATATGTATATATGCCTATATATGCATGTCTCTCCCCATTCCCTCTCTCTCGCATCTTCCTTCCCCATCACTATCTTTGTCTATTATGAGCCCTAATTATCCTCCTCGATCTATATCTCATCTCTCTCTCTCTCTCTCTCTCTCTCTCTCTCTCTCTCTCTCTCTCTCTCTCTCGTGTGGTTTTTGTAGAACTAAAAGAATAATCTTTAGGTCTACAGAACATGTACGCATTATGAGGAAATAGTTCTTCATAACATGCTCGTGTTATGAAGAAATTTTAGTTATTCATAACATGCTCGTGTTATGAAGAAATTTTAGTTCTTCATAACACGAGTGTGTTATGAAGAAATTTTAATGTTTTTTAATTTCCCAATTCAGGCTTGGTTTCCCCGAGCCTAAACATTTCAAAATTCAAATAACACACACACATTATGTAAAATTTGTGTTTTTTTTAAAATCATGTGGCCACTTTTCTGACCAGAAACTTGGGGCATGTACTTACCCCCCTTTAGAATCAAGAATAACTTGGAGCCCTTGTCCCCTTGGTTAATCCAACTCATTTTGGCTCTAGTACTGGCACCCTGTATCTTGATGTTCTGCAACCTCCTAAGGGAGTCCTTATCTTGAGAGAGAGCCTCCAAGGAAGGCTGGTTGGTGGGGTCATCTTGAAAACACTTCTCAGCCTCCACCAATTTATTATGTAATTTTGTCTCCAACCTCATGTTATACCTTGCCTGCTTCCCTCCTACAACCTAAAATAATGTTCTCCAACTCCTAGTGTTTTGGATCCATCTGTTAATGGCATTCTCATGTTTGACCATCCAGTTATTGAAATGCCCAATGAGGGAGGTCACACATATAAAATCCTCGTCTTCCAAGAGAGAGGTGTTGAGAGAAAACACATTATTCTTGTTCCTAGGTATCTCAACCCTACGAATAAAGGTAATACCAATAGCTATGGGGTGGTGATCTGAAAGGGTGTATGGGACCACCTTCACCTAACTACCATTACCATCCCTCTTGAAAGCGAAGAGGTCCTTATTCGTATAAACTCTATCTAATCTTCTATAAATATTTTGCCTCTCTGTTGGTAATTGCACCATGTGTACCAAATCCCATTGTGATATGCCTTATTTCCTACTAAAGGATCAAACAATATATGCTTGTTCAACATCCTATGCCAATAGAAATTTTCACTTCCCTTCCACTCAAACTTACATCCTCTTGATTTGTCTTGAGGTCTCTCCTCCATATTGAGATCACCTCCTATTATCCAAGGGATCTCCTCAAGCTGAAACATCCACTTCCACAACTCTAATCTACCCTTGTAGTCATTAGGAGCACAAACCAAGCAAATACCAAATTCTAACTTTCTATCTTTGAGGATAACCCACACCACTCTATTGCATGGCTAACATCTCCACTTAGAAGTCATTTATCATGGCCACATTTTTTGGCCATAACTTTTTCCTTTGGCCTCCATTTTAAAAGAAGGCACTAATATTTTTATATGAAAATATGTATTTTTTGTCACTTTTGGACCCTCAAACTTGTGGTCTAGCAAAAATTTAAACACAATAAATGTAGAAAGCCAAAATTTATGTTTTTTAGGATAGAGTTCTTTTGAAACTAGTGAAATCATGGGGATGATTATTTGCCTTCTCTCCTACATTCAAAGTTTTCTTTTCTAGACAAAAAACAAATGACTACAACAACAATCTTCTTTTCTATTCTAAAATAGATTATTTTTTTTGAGAAAAATAAACAAGGCTTGAATATATATTATAATAAAATATTGGAAAAATAGTACATAATAGATATAACCAGAAATTATGAGATATACAAAACCCTCAGGAGTGGGAAAGAAGACACCAAGAACAAAAATGTGCATACTAGTGCTCAACCAAAAACTCAAGGCCCTGATTACAAAACATATAACATCATGGATACCAGCTAAACCATACCTTAATTATCATAAGAGACCCCAAAAGACCATAAATGATATGATAGGTTTGAACACAAACTAAGAACCCAAAAAGGAAATCTTGAATAGAATGAACACTGAGACAACATTGCCCAGAGATACAGAAAGACTCAACTCCATCCTAGAATGCTAAATCTTTACCCTTTCTAGAACAAACCACTAAACAACCCACTACATCTAACTCATTCCCCTCCACTTTAGCTTAAAGACTTTGAATTAGAGGTTTAGCCAAGAACTTGTGCATGAGTAACCTATGTAAGGAAAAAGAATACCCTTGAAATGTGTGCCACTATCTAGGGAGGGGGAAGACCTATTAAAGAACCTAATTATTTCTCAAAGAATCAACATTTTTTTGTTGACCAAACCAATCTTGATGGCGTTGTAAACTTTGACATATTCAATTTTCTTACTAAGGTAGCCAATCTTGATGGAACAACCCCACCCACCCAACCTTTACCATGAAAAAGATCATACATGTAAATTGCTGTGTCTAAATTTTTTGTAGTGACAAACTCCTCTCTCACATATTATGTCATCAGTTTCATGAGGATACCATAATCTTGTACTAAGTCAAAATAATCAGATAGGAATAGAGATACCACTTGCGAAGAGTAAAAACTATGAGTAGCCTTTGTTATTAGGAATTCTTCCCCAACCAAAGTGCAGATGGATTGGTCAATTTTCTAAGAATCCCAAATTAAAACCCTATGCATATGCATGAATAGGAATGACTCTGAGGCAAGGACCTCCCAATTTTTGAAAGGGACAAATATACGCCTGTTGAGGGATCTATATTACACAATCTACCTCAATAACATAAAAGACTGCTTAGGGAATAAAATTGTGATGGAAACAAGCATAACATGTAGCATCTCAAGAGCTGAAGAATGAGGTTTAAATAGGCATTTGGGTTTGGCAATGTCACTCATTCTCTATTTCCAATAATAAAGAAACCTAGTTGTTCAAACATGTGAATTAAAAGCAACAAGGATTTGAAATAAAAGTGACAGAGAGGAAAATTTGAAAGGACTCCATACATAATTTTCTTAATAGAATGCAACCACCTGTAGCTTAAAGTGACCCTTACATGTGATGAACATATGGGATGAATTTTGAGAAGTCCTCTCCCACATAAAAACCCAATAAAAGGTAGCCACACATAGGTAGGCATGACACACAGAGAAAAAAAATCATTTACAACATCACATAAGTTTTCATGATTATGGGCCTAACAATATGCACAAGGTGAAGTACGCAAGTGCAATCTCCACACTACAACGAAAATATGCACTACTTGATATGACATGATGCGTACTATAACATACATCAAAATTATTGCACTGAGATCTCAAAATGTATTCCAAGTGAAATTCCACACATGAGGGATGAAATGAAAATGAAATTTCCCAAACAAAACCCTCCACAAGTGCCACCTATTCAAGGCAAGACCCAAAAGGAGGACTCCACCTGGCAGAGAGAGGATCGAACCCTTAATCCTGCAAAAATAATACCAAATATTATAAGAAAATGTTTTTTAAAATTTAACATTCAAAAACTAGCCATCGGCAAATAGAGATCATGATTTTTCTAGCAAGAATCTTGATGGAGGATTGTAGCTAAGTTCTCATCTAACAACATGTCCTCCATACTATATTTTAAATTTCTTTTATTCATGCGAAAATGTGATCATGATTTAGTCCTTGGATGCTATCATTAGAGGGAACTCTAGATCCTTTAATATGGTCATCATGGTCACGTTGTCAAGACATGTGCTTGTGTGCTCATGTTTGGCGCATTGAAATTACAAGCATTAAATGCTAGTGTCTTGTATTGTGACACACACGCACACAATGTAACATTTTAATAACATTTTTTGGGTAAAAAATTATTTATTTAATCAATTATTCATTAATATTTAAATAAAAGTGTGAAATGTATTTTTAAAAAATAAATATCAATCCTCTTTATCATTTCGAAATATATCAAAAAATTTATCTACCAAACTTTTGTAATTTAATGACATTAACATAAAGGGTATTGATAAGTAGAAGATATTTTTCACAGCGAATCAAATTGTGATATTACTATCATAATTCAATTATGTAATTTTTGGTCAAACGCATTGAAAAATGTTTCTTGCAAAATGAATATACGTCTGATAGGATTCTCATTTATGTTCTATTTTTAATTAAATTAAAATTACAAATCAATTGTTATGTATTTTTTAATTTAATTAATAAATTACAATAATTCTCCAAACACGAATATTTAGTCGGCTAGATAGACATTGCCAGTTTCATATGTATAAAGTATTTTTCCCTTAATGAGGAAAAAAGACAGACAAAACAGACACGTTGGTAGAACAAATTATTTAAGAAAGGGAAAGAAGAGGTTTTATGAACCGGGTCTTCTTCTTCATTTGCCGACGCAACAAACAATTCAATCAACTTTTTTGGCTACTTTTCAAACGATTGCTCTTTCACACGTCTCTCCCACCTGGATTAGTCAACTTCATGGCTTCACTTTACAAGAACGCTCCAAAAGCATGAGTACAGGGAAGAGGGAGATCATATTTATGCAGATAGAAATAATGGTGGACAATACTTTAATCACTTTCTATTGGATTTCTTAATAGAAATAGTATGGTATGGAAGATTAAGATTGTGATAATTATTGAGCTGTGTTTTTGAATCAATTGTGTGGAATTTCTTTGCATCGATATTTTAGATCACACGTCATGATCTATCATCAAGATAAGAGAGTTGTAGAATGAAAATGATGGATCATAGAGTGTAATCTAAAATGTTGATTTAAATAAATTCAACGCATCTGAATCTAGAAGTACAACGCAATAATAAAGATTGATTGTAGAAATATAATATCTCAGATTGTGATAACTTTTTCTCACGCACATGTTTTGAATGATAACTTTATATTTTTTTAAATATGTAAACATTTACGATTGGTAAATGTTTGTAATTTATTTTATTAATCTATATATTTGTTAAGAATGTTCATCCATTCTTCTCAAGTGCCCTTCCAAGTTTGAAGCTATACATGATTTTCTTCCACTTCATTGTCAAAGGTGATAAATGCCCGTTTTATGGAAGGGACAAGGATGTTTCAATTTTGTAAAAATATTAATTGTCAAATCAGACATAATTTTTTTCAACAAAATTCATTTTGATAATATCTTTGAGGGGAAAAATGAAATTGAAAAGTCACTACATGATTTAAACGACTACATTTACAATGAGATTAATGCATATTATTTTGAATTGAAAATAGGCTAAGGAATATTCTTAAGAAATGCTTCAAAGGAAAGAAATTTAGAGGTTGTAAAAATATAAAGAAATTTGGTTGAAATGTGGTTACAATTATACCGTTTTTCCATGCTTCATCAAAAGTAAGGAAGAAAATTAGTTCCATTTCTTTAATCAATTATGTTCAAGGTTGATTTTTGTTGGTGTAACATTTGTATTATTTCAAATATATTTATCCTAAGAATGATATTGGACATGTTACGTAATTTTAATTATGCAATCTATTTTTAGTTACTTAAGATATAACAAGATAATGAATTACATAGTCTATGAACTTCTATATTTTTTCTTGTTAGATCATAGATTTCAAAACTTAGATAATTAATCCCTTGATTTTTTGTTTTATGTCATATCCTCATCCTAATCAAATTTGGAAACTATAAAAATATATATATTTATATCTTTATTTTTTTCTTGTTTGATAAAGAAGCAATCATTGTGAGCTCTTTCAATCTCTAGAGACATAACTATTTTTGGTAGTTTAATTCAAATTTCTCTATATCATAGCACAAAATTTTAGATATAATGGCAATAGAGGTAACTTTTCTGATATCATAGCATAATTTCTATTATAGTTTTAAAAGTGCCTACATTTAGAATATTCAAACGACTAATCAAATTTTCTTGCAAGTTCTCTACAAATATAGTATGATGATGTGAAGGATCTTGAAAATTAGAAAGTTTAAATAAATTTTAACAACCTTTGTATACATGATTATGCATTTTTTTAAAAATTTGGTAAATAGAAACTTTTTAATATGTCTAGTATCTTTTTAAATTGTTATGTTGCATCTAGAAAGCTCAAGAAAGTTGGATCCAACTTTGATTTCATTGAAAATAGAGATCATTTGATACAATAGAAAAGGTGGGGTCTAGAGCTTAGAGTTGATGATAAACTCTTACCTAAGGTGTTTTTGAGCCGAAATCACTACACCATTAAACTTTTTACATATAGAACACTTCAAAAAAGGCTCAAGATCTTTAAAAGTAAAAAATAAATAGATGATGTACAAAATTTATGAACAATATTTTTAGTGATGAATAGTGTGAAT